>OY992883.1:73290022-73667522 GCA_963921405.1 Cepaea hortensis | reverse complement strand
CCAGACAGCAGGATTAAAAACCAGATAGATTACATCCTGATAAGCAAAAGGTTTCGAAATGCATTAACAGTTGTAAAAACAGTTCCAAATGAAGACTGTTACAGTGATCACAGATTAATTACTGGCACATTGAGGGTAAAGTTAAAGAAAGTCAAGTATACAGCAGGAAACCCTAAATATGACTTGTGCAAATTGAAAACTGACAAAGAAATACAAGATAATTTTAACATAGAAGTAAAGAACAAATTTGATTTATTGTCTGATCTAGAGATCCTATTTCAAGATGTAGATGATCAATGGGAAATGCTGAAGAATTCAATCAGTTGTGCAGCAGAAAAAACTATTCCAAAAGTAAAGAAAGTTGGCCGTAAGACATGGATGACTGAAGAAATTTTACAACTAATGGAAACAAGAAGACAGAACAAAAATAATCCTGCCAAATATGAAGAAATTCACAGAAAAGTCAGAACCTTATGTAAGGAGGCTAAAGAAACATGGCTTGAGAAAAATTGCAGAGAAATTGAAAAACAACACAACAGTAAAAATGCAAAACTAATGCACAAAAGAATTCAGGAGATTACTAATCAAAGAACACGTACATCAGCAGGCTGCCTAAAGACAAAAGATGGAAGAGTCATAATAGAAAAAGATCAGATATTACATGAATGGTCAGATTACGTGAAAAACCTGTATGACGATAGCAGAGACGAACAATATATTGTTCAAAATAACAATGAAGGGCCAGCAATTTTGAAGATGGAGGTTTAGAATGCTCTTAATCATATGAAATCTGGCAAAACCCCCGGTCCAGACAGCGTCACAACAGAAATGATTAATGCTTTAGAAGAATATGGAATAGATAAAGTTACCAGTCTGCTTAATACAATATATGATACTGGAAACATACCTCATGAGTTATGTAATTCTGTATTTATTGCAATCCCAAAGAAATCAGGAGCCTTGGAATGTGATCAACATCGAACAATTAGTATAATGAGTCACATCACGAAGATTTTGCTAAGAATTATCATGCAAAGAGTTAGGAGGAAAATACAACCTGAAATAGGAGAAGAACAATGTGGGTTTGTAGTAGGCAAGGGTACAGTAAATGCTGTGTATATACTGAGAACCGTAATCGAACGTTCTATAGAAGTAAACAAAGATCTACACCTTTGCTTCATTGACTACACAAAGGCTTTTGATAAAGTGAGACATGTCAACATGATAAGGATGCTTGAAGAACTACAAATTGATGGGAAAGACCTTAGACTTGTAAAAAACATATATTGGAAACAACAAGCTGCCATAAGAGTTGATAATGAAGTAAGCCAATATCAGCCTATTAAGAGAGGTGTGAGACAGGGATGTGTAATGTCTCCAGATCTGTTTTCCCTGTACAGTGAAAATATTTTCAGAAATATTGAAAATATGGAAGGAATCAACATTGGGGGACGATGCATCAATAACATTAGATATGCAGATGATACAGTCTTGATTGCAGACAATGAACAGGACCTGCAACATTTAGTAGATGCGGTTGTTACACACAGTGAACAACAAGGGTTAGAATTAAATTGTAAAAAGACACAGATTATGGTCGTCACTAAGAAGAACGAAATACCACAGTGTAATATACAAGTAAATGGGAATATTCTTCAACAAGTGAATAGGTACAATTACCTCGGAACAGTAATAACATCTGATGGGAGATGCCTTGAAGAGATTAGAACAAGAATCGCCATGGCAAAAGTAGCCTTTAGCAAGATGAAAAACATACTGACCAATAAAAAGATGTCAATTGAAACGAGAAAAAGAGTGTTGAGATGCTACATAGAACCTGTACTTTTATATGGATGCGAAGCTTGGACAATGAGCAGCCAGGCTGAAAAACATCTGATGGCTGTAGAAATGTGGTTTCTGAGGAAAATGCAAAGAATACCATGGACAGCCAGAAAGACCAATGAACAAGTCCTTCAAGAAACAAATGAAGATCGTAAACTGATCAGAGACATTAGACGTAGACAGTCACAATTTTTTGGGCATGTTATGAGAAGAAATGATTTGGAGAACTTGGTGACAACTGGTAAGATCGAGGGGAACAGACCAAGGGGAAGACCTAGAAACAAGTATCTGGATGGTTTGGCCTTGTGGCATGGTCGAGACAAAAACACGGAACTGATCCACGACTCTGTTGATCGAGTGAGATGGCAGAACATGACCGCCCACGCTTACCGGCATGGCACATGATGGATGGATATATATATATATATATATATATATATATATATATATATATATATATATATATATATATTAGCATATCCTTTACAGGACTTAGCTGTCAACACCAGCATCTTTCAAGCTGTATGTTGATCTCTTGGCAAGATTACGCTCAGTAGTTTGCCATTGCTTTCTGAGCGGCCGGCTCAGTATCCCGCAAGTCACGAGCGGGGGTCGAACCGCCTCAGCTCTCGCTCCGCTACGAGACTCTGCGTGATAAACGGGATTACAGAGAGAAAGTGTTGTATTAAGCAGAAGACTCCATCAATTTTTGTTCACAATAGTCGTCTATTTGTTTCAGCAGTTGTTACTTTACGTAATAAATAACGTCCTGTGTACAGACGCTGCTAGTCTTGAGCTGTTGCGGTCTATACACGGGAGTGGTGTATAACAATTTCTCCTTTATGTTCCACAGAGCCGGGGACACCAGATCCGACAAATTAGCCAGCATCATTGGCGATGAAGAAGGGGGCGACACATAAGCACATTCAATGCACAGTCCATCACACATAAACACCCGGATAATTGGCCAAATGCGATCTCATCTCACAGACATAGTACCAGCTCTGTGTGTTGCCAACGTCTGCAGCTTCAGAATGAGATCTGACACTGTCCACATAAGTAGAGATAACATAACTGTGTCACGACAGAATTGGTGTAGATCTCTTTTGTTGACAAAACAGACACACAAATCTTGGCATTCCTGATGGAACTTCAAGTGTCAACAGTTCCTTGTATATTTCATGAGAACGTTCCGCAACGTTTACTTGCGATAACATTTTACTGACATTAGTTATTTATCCGTATATCTATCTACCCGTCCCTTCTGTCAATCAGATTGTTTGTCAGGTGCCCATCTGAGATTTCTGTCTGTAAACATGAGAAACAGATTTCATGTGAAAATAAATATGAATCCCAACCCTATCGCTATTAGGGGCAAGCATGAGTACATGTTGACTGACGGACACTGTACTGTAGTCAACGGTGCGAGGCCAGGAGGCGCGCCAACACAACCATGGTACATGCAGGCGGCAGTTTGTAATATCATGCATCCATGTAAAGTCACATTAGGGTGGGGCAAAGTCAAATTCATAAATTTGACAGAATCAACCGTCTGCGATGTAAAGTCAGTAAGCAGTCGTGAAAGGCAACTGGACAACCAAACACGGCAGACTCCTCTGACTGTCCTGCATTAGAATGATGCACTAGTTAATAACCAATAGAATTGAATTAGAAATTATCATATATATGAAATAAATTACTCTGATAGACAGAATACAGTGAGTCACATACAAGAAGATATCATTTTAAGACATTGAGCTATCAGTGTTTCATAGTGAACAGAAAATATAAGAAATGTGGAATGTATGCCCGCAGCCACGAATGTCAATTACTTTGTAGGTCAGTTCATGATTGGTTGGATATTACGACTGAATTTTTTCCTACGGTATGAAGTAGCCAGTCTTTCACCAACCCTCCTTAGTCGCCTTTTACGACATGCACAGGTTACAGTGTTAATGTTAATATTCTTTACTTCCTCTTTATGACCCCACTAACATATGTGCCGGACCCATATTTTTATAGAACAATCGACTCTCAGTGTAAGATGCAGTCACTACATGCATGCCAAGTTTACTTCGTAGGGCATTTCCTGACACCCATTTTTAGCTTGGTCGACATGAGAGCCAAAGTTTATTTTAAAAGTCCGATGCGGATTCGAACTCTGACTAGATCGCTGCTACCTCTACCTCAGTGATCCATCCATCCATCATGTGCCATGCCGGTAAGCGTGGGCGGTCATGTTCTGCCATCTCACCCGATCACCAGAGTCGTGGATCAGCTCCGTGTTTCTGTCTCGACTATGCCACAAGGCCAAGCCATCCAGGTACTTGCTTCTAGGTCTTCCCCTTGGTCTGTTCCCCTCGATCTTACCAGTTGTCACCAAATTCTCCAATCCATTTCTTCTCATAACATGTCCAAAAAATTTTGACTGTCTACGTCTAATTTCTCTAATCAATTTACGATCTTCATTTGTTTCTTGAAGGACTTGTTCATTGGTCTTTCTGGCTGTCCATGGTATTCTTTGCATTTTCCTCAGAAACCACATCTCTACAGCCATCAGATGTTTTTCAGCCTGACTGCTCATTGTCCACGCTTCACATCCATACAAAAGTACAGGCTCAATGTAGCATCTCAACACTCTCTTTCTCGTTTCAATTGACATCTTTTTATTGGTCAATATGTTTTTCATCTTGCTAAAGGCTACTTTTGCCATGGCGATTCTTGTTCTAATCTCTTCAAGGCATCTCCCATCAGATGTTATTACTGTTCCGAGATAATTGTACCTGCTCACTTGTTGAAGAATATTCCCATTTACTTGTATATTACATTGTGGTATTTCGTCCTTCCTAGTGACGACCATAATCTGTGTCTTTTTACAATTTAATTCTAACCCTAGTTGTTCACTGTGTGTCACAATCGCATCTACTAAATTTTGCAGGTCCTGTTCATTGTCTGCAATCAAGACTGTATCATCTGCATATCTAATGTTATTGATGCATCGTCCCCCAATGTTGATTCCTTCCATATCTTCAATATTTCTGAAAATACTTTCACTGTACCTCAGTGATAGACCACTAAATATGTCTCAGTCTTAGGTCTAGCATAGATGTTCCCAGTGACACCTTACTTGCTGTGGGAGACTTCAACAGCCACTCACAACATTGGGGATACAAACATCTAGACCAGTGGTTCTCAACCTTTTTTGGCCCATGCCCCCCTTCACCATATTTTCAGAACGTCACCCCCCCCTTTTCCTTTCAAAAATGTGGCGCGTGCCCCCCCCCCCTTCACCGTATTTTCAGAACGTCATCCCCCCCCCCCTTTCATATTTCCTATCTAAAAATCCCCCCACCCCTATATAGTATACGTAAAAATGTAAGGTAAATTTAATAGCACATACTAAAACAAGTCTAGACATCAAAATAAAACGTGATTTGTAGGTCTACTGTAAAGTATGAAGGGAAAAACAATATCAAGCAATCGGTTCTTGTATTAACGCGATCTTGAAATGGTTTTCATTCCCCCCCCCCCCCTGGAAACCCTAAAATCCCCCCCCCCCCCCCGGGAGGGGGATTCCCCACCAGTTGAGAACCACTGATCTAGACAGACGGCGTGAAGCTTAGAAGGCTTCAACAGCTACTCACAACACTGGGGATACAAACATCTAGACAGACGGCGTGAAAAGAAGATGGGGAAACTGGCAGGCGAAAACAACTATGCTAAATATCTCAAATAATCTTCCAACCTTTTACTGCATATGATATAGTACCCCTACTCCAGACCTGGCATTCTGCATGTCTGATTTGGTTGATATATTGAAATAGGGTAAGACATGCTGATGGCAGTGGCTTCTTGTGTTACAGCAATATTCATAAGCATACGCCTCCAGTGTAGTAGACATTAGTGAAACGAAATGAATGAGGATTTATTAAAATAATGATGATGTCTCTTGCACTGTGTTGGGTATTTACTGAAATAGCATAGTTTCCTTAGGATCTGTAAAATGTGTACAAATTCAGGCAGGCCACGAAGGCCATGCCATTGATACTGATTGTATATACAATTTGTGGCCTAGAGGATAGTGAAACGTGCAGTTTCATAATTCCCCGACATAGCAAGTTCAGGGTTCAAAACCAGCTGCGGGCAAACTGGAAGCAGACCACTTGGCAATAATTTCAATGGTTAAAGACCACGAACGTTCAGAAAACAATGGCAAACTACTGAACTAAATTTGCCTAGTAAGTCAAACATAGCCAGTAAATGCTGGGGGTTGGTTGTAGTATTCTGTAAAGGACAATGAAGTGTGAATCCTGAACAATTAGTACACAATCCACACACACACACACACAATCCCCTGAAGCCTCAGAAATGAGGTTTTACAGAAGAATGCTGAAAATTCTCTGGGCAGCCAAAAATAATGTCTAAATATTCTGAAAGAGACTACGACACAAAGACAACTTCTCACAAATGTCAGAATAAGGCAGTCATCATTGTTTGCCCACATTATGAACTCAAATGTCAGAATAAGGCAGTCATCATTGTTTGCCCACATTATGAACTCAAATGTCAGAATAAGGCAGTCATCATTGTTTGCCCACATTATGAACTCAAATGTCAGAATAAGGCAGTCATCATTGTTTGCCCACATTATGAACTCAAATGTCAGAATAAGGCAGTCATCACTGTTTGCCCACATTATGAACTCAAATGTCAGAATAAGGCAGTCATCACTGTTTGCCCACATTATGAACTCAAATGTCAGAATAAGGCAGTCATCACTGTTTGCCCACATTATGAACTCAAATGTCAGAATAAGGCAGTCATCACTGTTTGCCCACATAATGAAAAGAGAAACATGAACACATTGAGACAACTGGACACATTTATGGAGGCACAGACAGAGGACATTGGGAGAAGATTCTTCTCAGCCTTTTGTCATGGCATGGAAATGTATCAAATTATGTAGTAAACCCACAATTATGTAGTTTGCCAAATTATGACAAAGGATACATAGTGTCAGAAATCACAAGATGTAAAGGATGATCGTCTGTGACAGTCGACAAAGCATGTGATGATATTGATTAAACATGGGATTAAATTTCTGCTAAATATTGTTTATGCATGTAACTATATTTGTACGTTCATATTTTGTCTATATTAAGTCTTTCTGCAGGATGTCAGATGTCATTATTGTTCCACTTTGTGTCACATTTGCCCCTGAGAAATGTTCTAGTTCAGTTTTGCAGATTTTAGAAGCAATTGCAGATTTATTTATTTTTTTTTTGCGCTCGCTCGCTTTGAACTCAAGTATAGTCCACACACACTACTTCTAGTAGTTTTCTCTTCCGCATATCCTTTACAGGACATCGCTGTCAACACCAGCATTATTTTACCGCTGTTGATTACTTGGCAAGATTACGCTCGGTAATTTGTCATTGCTTTCTGAGTGGCCGGCTCACTTACACAGTCACCAACGCGGCGAGAACCGCTATCAATTCTCGCGCGCTGCGTGACCCTACGTAGATAAACGGGATTACGCAGAAAGTCGTTGAAAGCCTCGGCCAGGGAGACCGGCTAGTAGTTCTTTTAGCAATACTGGACTGAATTTTGCGTGAGGATTAGCTTTCCTTATTAAAAGTGTACCTAGCCATCAGGCGAACCCACTCCGACTTCAGAGGTGTGACAGATGATGATTTGTTTGTGCTTTGGCTTCAGGAAAATTATTACTTTGTGATGAAAATGAAATCTTCACTTGAATGCACCTGGACATTTAAAACATGCAAAATCATCTCTCTTAAGTCATAGAATGAAAATATATGTATACACTTTGGTACACAAAACGCAATTTTGTCGAATAGTAACTAACTTCTTGTTTACTTGTACGTTTTTATTTCTCTGCCTGCCGCAGGATTTCGAGAACTCTGGTATGTCCCTCACATGGATGGTTGGGTGTGAATCCCGTGTGAAGTTCCAGACCCAGTCTTGCACACCCCCCGCTGGTCTCGGGCTTGTTGTAACTCTTTGATCTGAAGCATTAGTGTTCAGTTCGTCTAGGCCACACAAAGGACTTGCACTGACCAGCGTGTGATTGAGGCTTTTCTTTATCCAATACCAAAGTATTCTCTTCACGCAAACTGTGTTGCAGGGTTCTTCCTCTCTCCAAGCTCTGAGACCATCAGGGTGTGCAAGACTGAGTCTGGAACTTCACACCTGCACACAGGTAGACTAGAGAGTAACCAGATCATTATTCAGCATAGCACATACAATTTGGCTAGAATTAGGTATAAAGTTAGTTGCATATCCTTTACAGGATGTCGCAATCAACCTCATCATGTTTTGGCTGTTTGTGGTTTCTTGGCAAGTTTATGTTCAGTAGTTTGCCATTGCTTTCTGAACGACCTTCCCCCATATCTTTTATCTGTCTGCTTCCAAATCACCTGCAGCTATGTTTCGAATCCGGTATGCAAGATTACAAATTGCATTCGTAACCTCTTCACCAGGGAGCTGGTGCATTAGGTCAAGATTGGTAATTTGTCTCCCACAGGGGTTAGCCATTTGTCTCCCACAGGGGTTAGCCATTTGTCTCCCACAGGGTGTAGATATTTGTTTCCCACAGGGTGTAGATATTTGTCTCCCACAGGGGTTAGATATTTGTCTCCCACGGTGGTTAGCCATTTGTCTCCCACAGGGGTTAGCCATTTGTCTCCCACAGGGGTTAGCCATTTGTCTCCCACAGAGTTTAGATATTTGTCTCCCACAGGGTTGAGATATTTGTCTCCGATAGAGTTTAGATATTTGTCTCCCACAGAGTTTAGATATTTGTCTCCCACAGGGGTTAGCCATTTGTCTCCCACAGGGTGTAGATATTTGTCTCCGACAGAGTTTAGATATTTGTCCCCCACAGGGTGTAGATATTTGTCTCCCACAGGGTTTAGATATTTGTCTCCCACAGGGTTTAGATATTTGTCTCCCACAGGGTGTAGATATTTGTCTCCCACAGAGTTTAGATATTTGTCTCCCACAGGGGTTAGATATTTGTCTCCCATGGGGTTTAGATTTTTGTCTCCCACAGAGTTTAGATATTTGTCTCCCACAGAGTGTAGATATTTGTCTCCCACAGGGGTTAGATATTTGTCTCCCACAGGGGTTAGATATTTTTCTCCCACAGAGTTTCGATATTTGTCTCCCACAGGGGTTAGATATTTATCTCCCACAGAGTTTAGATATTTGTCTCCCACAGCCACAGGGGTTAGATATTTGTCTCCCACAGAGTTTAGATATTTGTCTCCCACATAGTTTAGATATTTGTCTCCCACAGGGTCTAGATATTTGTTTCCCACAGGGTGTAGATATTTGTCTCCCACAGAGTTTAGATATTTGTCTCCCACAGAGTTTAGATATTTGTCTCCCATGGGGTCTAGATATTTGTCTCCCACTGGGTGTAGATTTTTGTCTCCCACAGAGTTTAGATATTTGTCTCCCACAGGGTGTAGATATTTGTCTCCCACAGGGTTTAGATACTTGTCTCCCATGTGGTTTAGATATTTGTCGCCTAGGTGGATTAGATATTTGTCTCCCACAGGGTTTAGATATTTGTCAACAGATTCCAGCCCAATGCACAGAGTAATCTTTATTTTCTCAGTTAAGCCATATTTCCATCGTTTCTGTTAGAATGGCAGTTAAATGTGAGCAATATAGCAGTATGAAGGGCCAAGTAAATGTCTGCTTAGTGTTAAATGTGTTAGCATGAGTAAAAAATTGCTATTGCAAATGAAGAGACCGCATTTGATTAAGCATACTAGACAAAACAAAAATACAGAAAATTCAATGGCGTTGAGATAAAGTGAAAGTAATAAAAAGTAAGTTTAAGAACCCCCTTCCACTGGGTATAAGGTGCTAGCCACATATATTTAGACTAACTGGCATTGACTTGCTGATGTGGACAATATCATACTTGCCACCTGTGCTTCCCATAAAATTGTTTGGTACCCACTTTAGAGTGGGTCAGTCTGCCAGCTCAGGTCACTGAAAAGATCCCACCTTGAGGGGACTTGAACACAAGACCACCAAGGCAACAGGCAGGTGTGCTTACATAGCTAACTAAAACAAAGCATGCACATTCAAATAGGTATTATTTTCCCCATCAAGCACTGTATGAGATTTTTCATCTTTCTGTTCATATATTCAGTTTTTGGGTGTCTCTTCCAAACAAATTCCTATTTTTCACTGTCAAGTGATTTGTTCCATGGAAGAAATCTGGCACATCATCAGATATCTTGGAACTCTACCAGTCCCAGGCAAGTATTGCTTTCACAAATGTGTGTGCCAGATTCCCATGACATTCTTTCAAAATTGCTACCACAATCTAGATCCTGCTTCTGTCGCTGTCGTGTGTATATTATCTGTCACATTTTGAACCCACGGTTTTCTCTTTTCCACTTGTACACTTTCTCCATAACTATCTTTTCCAAACATTCATGCCTTTTTATATGCCTAAAATATTCTATTATCCACAATTGTGTTTGTCTTAACCAATGTCCCTCATCACATACTCAACATGCGTTTAATAACAGAGAAGTGTAGAGAATTTAATGTAAACCTATTCTCATATTTTGTGGATTATTCAAAGGCATTTGGCTGTGCGCAACATCAGAAACATTGGGAAATCATGAGGAAAATGGGCTTTCCATCACATGTAGTACAACTCATACAAATGCTCTATCTTGCCATATAGCTAGTGCCCAAGAATTACGTCACAGAAAGTAGATGTATATCCTAGAAGCGAAAACCGCACAGAGAAACTAGGAGACAAGTTGTCAACAGAGAGAAACGTCATTCTGACATCAACTAACAACAGAGAGACTTTGTGGGAGTTTGGAATGGCAGGCTGTGCATGAAGCTATCAGGACATTAAAACTGGCGAATCAATAGTTTTACATGGACAAAGTGGCTGAAATATGAGTTACAGATAGAAAAAACATTGTAACACACTCATATGAGATGACGCTGAGAATGAATGAACCGACTGCCGAGGAAATTAGTTAGAATTCAGAAGCGGCGAGAAATGGACCTTGAGAATAGACAGAAGGTGAATTGAAAGACATATAAAGTAAGTCAGAAACAATCAGTTAAAAGGTTTGTAAGAGCTAACATTAATATTACTGTCAATAATATGGTACCGACCGTCCTGATAGTACAGGCACGGTACATATTGAAGAATATTTGATGATATGCAAAGCCGATGAGCTGTGTGCAAAATTAAACAGCGATTGATTCGATTACACTCATGTCTGCGATTCGACCTTATTTATTCTTCTGGTTTCAAAACCAAAGCGCTGTGCAAGTTAATTGATAACGAGCTACAGTTACATTGTTTACAGTTACAGTTCAAATTATGAATGACAGCGTTTTGGCATATCTAGACCAATAAGCTGTAGTTACAATAGATGGCAAGACATCAGAAAGGTTTGACATCAAACAAGGAGTCCGTCAGGGGTGTGTGCTATCCCCCTATTTGAAGATAACACATACAGATAAAACTAATATGGAGAAAGAAATATATGTTAATGATGAAAAATTGGAGGTGATGGAAAATGTCACATATCTCGGGTCATTAATTACCAAAAATAGTGACACAATGAAAGAAATTAAAAGACAAATATTTACTGCTCTTCAAAAACTAAAACAACTGAATAAATTGTAGCGTGAGACAGATGGACCCATAAAAATTAGATTTTTAAGAGCATGCATCTTTCCTATTGCAACATACACCTGTGAGACCTGGACACTTACTAAACAAGCTGAACAGTGCATAAATGCCTTTGAATACAAATGTTATAAACGGGTTCTAAGAATATCTTGGATACAGAAAAGAACAAATGCATCCATACAATGAGATCTGAATATTGAAGAAGGTTGGCTACTAAAGATGATAAACAAAAATTGAAATATTTTGGTCACTTAAAATGCCATGAAAGTTGGAGAGAACAATAATGGAGGGGTATATGCCTGGCAAGAGAGTAAGAGGAAAGCCAAAGAGAAGATGGGTGCAGGATGTGGCAAATCATCTCCAGATTTGTGTATCAGACGTGGGACATCTTGCTTATGACCGAGAAGTTTTCCTAAAGGTTGTTATGGGAGCGAGGTTCTGCAAAGGACATGCTACTGAATGAATGAATGAATGAAATTTCCATCAGTATTAATGTAGAAACTAGCTGCGGGCAACAAACATAAATGTACAACGAGTTCTTAGAACCAAATACGTTTAATTATGTCTACCCTCTTTTACCCATTTGAAAAGTAAATGGAAAATGTGAAGTCATATTTTATAGGGGAAACTCATTCTTTATTGAAAAAGTAGATTTGATTCATTCACTCCATAAAAATGTTAACAGTTGTGTTACACATTTTTAGACAGAAAAACAAGTATACAAAACCAATGCAAAGAAATATATGATAAAACTTAACAAGTAAAATGTTATTAAAATGCATTCCCTTTTATCACAAATATTTCACACAATTATTTTACAACTGTTGCATAATTTCTGTAAACATTAAAAATATTAAGGCCAAGTGTAAATTTTCAGTTGTGTACACTGAATAATTAATCCTATTCCTAATTTTATTTGTTTGAAATTCTCAGATAATGATAACGTAAGCAGCAATGATTATTTAAAACAAAATGTAAACATTTGTCATTGCATATATCCAATCTAATTTGTTTCTTTATTAACACGTGTTTTTCTTTATCAACCAGATGACAAAGAAAAGTTGAAGACAATTGTTTTGAATTGCTACAAAACAAAAGAGACTACCGAAATTGGCAGATGACAATTCAGAAATATAAATGAAGTTTACAGATTTCTACTACTTATACGAGAGTAAGTTAATAAGTAAGTCAAAAATGGCTGTAGAAAAATAACTGAAGATGATAACAACTTGAAACGTTTATTTTTATACATACATTGTCCCTTTATTTCTCAACATAATTTCCACCAACATTGATGCACTTATCCCATCATTTTATCAGTCCTCCCAAAATGGCTGCATAGAACTGCATGCTTTGTTTTCATTTACCTGTCATCCCAGAGAACTGTGTGACTTACTTATTGACTCACCCTCGTAACTTTTTCTGCCCAACTATGCACCGCTTTACAGGAAATCGCTACGGGGTAAGTCCACTGAAAACCCACCTTGGCGGGAGACATTTCGTGAATGACACCGAAGTTGAATGTGAAGTGAAAACGTGGTGTAGAAAACAGAGCACGCAGTTCTATGCAGCCGGTTTGGGAGGACTGATAAAACGATGGGATAAGTGCATCAATGTTGGTGGAAATTATGTTGAGAAATAAAGGGACAATGTATGTATAAAAATAAGCTGGTTTCAAGTTGTTATCATATTTAGTTATTTTTCTACAGCCATTTGTGACTTACTTATTAACTTACCCTCGTAGTCACTGCCGTGTGGCATTGGTGACCATGTCTGTCCACAGCCGTCTGTCTCTTGTACTGCCAATTGTTTCTGATACTAATGTTCCTCCATGCCATGATGTGAAACTGTTCAGCATCTTTTCTCATAGTTCCCTGCTTCTCCTCCCCTCCAGTTGTCCCATGGTGATAACATACTCTAGTTTTTCACATCTCATGATATTCCAAAACAAAAGAATGTAGACTGTCTTCTTCTGATGTTAGTAACCAGCTCTTTCTGAGTAAACTTCTTTCAAGATATCTTCATTGCTCGTCCTATCTCTGCACAGTTTTCTCATAATTCTTCTTTAAAACAAGATCTACGCAGCTTCCAAATAATTCCTCGCTTGTTTGCTAATTGTACATGACTCAGTTCTATCCATCTACATTAGGACTGGCTCAAAACAGTGCTTAAGAATTATAGATTTTACAAACTTTACAAAATCTTACTGTGACATAAGCAAACTTTCAGGGTTTGGAAAGCTTTATAGTTTAAGAGACAGGTGGTGCTGCTAATCTAGGAGACTAGCAAACTTTCAGGGTTTGGAAAGCTTTATAGTTTTAGAGACAGGTGGTGCTGCTAATCTAGGAGACTAGCAAACTTTCAGGGTTTGGAAAGCTTTATAGTTTAAGAGACAGGTGGTGCTGCTAATCTAGGAGACTAGCAAACTTTCAGGGTTTGGAAAGCTTTATAGTTTAAGAGACAGGTGGTGCTGCTAATCTAGGAGACTAGCAAACTTTCAGGGTTTGGACAGCTTTATAGTTTAAGAGACAGGTGGTGCTGCTAATCTAGGAGACTAGCAAACTTTCAGGGTTTGGACAGCTTTATAGTTTAAGAGACAGGTGGTGCTGCTAATCTAGGAGACTAGCAAACTTTCAGGGTTTGGAAAGCTTTATAGTTTAAGAGACAGGTGGTGCTGCTTCTCTAGGGGCCTAGGGGAAGAGAACTGTTGAACTGATCCTGGTACAATCATGTCTCATAAAGATTCAGCTGAAACCAGTCATGTGGTAGGTAGCACCACGTACTACATGGATGATAGTTTTAAAAAAATTAAGCCTTATTGGGCACATAGTGCTAGACTCATATTTTTTTATAGACCAATCATTGGGCGTACAGAGCTAGACTCATATTTTTATAGACCAATCATTGGGTATATGGAGCTAGACTAATATTTTTATAGACCAATCATTGGGTATATGGAGCTAGACTCATATTTTTATAGACCAATCATTGGGTGTACAGAGCTAGACCCATATTTTTATAGAGCAGTCATTGGGTATATGGAGCTAGACTAATATTTTTAGAGACCAGTCATTGGATATATAGAGCTATACTAATATTTTTATAGACCAATCATTGGGCATATAGAGCTAGACTAATATTTTTATAGACCAATCATTGGGTACATATAGCTAGACTAATATTTTTATAGACCAATCATTGGGCATGTGGAGCTAGACTAATATTTTTATAGACCAATCATTGGGCATGTAGAGATAGACTAATATTTTTATAGACCAATCATTGGGCATATAGAGCTAGACTAATATTTTTATAGACCAATCATTGGGCATATAGAGCTAGACTAATATTTTTATAGACCAATCATTGGGCATGTAGAGCTAGACTAATATTTTTATAGACCAATCATTGGGCATGTAGAGATAGACTAATATTTTTATAGACCAATCATTGGGCATATAGAGCTAGACTAATATTTTTATAGACCAATCATTGGGTATACAGAGCTAGACTAATATTTTTATAGACCAATCATTGAGCATATAGAGCTAGACTAACATTTTTATGGCACTACAGGGGGATACCAGGCTATTATTAAGACCCTCCATATCATAAAACTGGTGGAGGTTCAATTCCCAGCAGTGGCAGGATATTTGTCTATGCCAGTACACCTCTGTAATCAACCCAGCCTCACAAAATGAGTATCAGATGATTTTCAGAACTGTAAAGCAATAGCCTAGGAAGTACAAACAGTGAAGAAGACAACTGGGCACGCCCCTCATGATGCCGTGACCTAGAGCACATGAAGGCCCAACACTTCACATCACACGCGTCTGCCAGGGGACTACTTCTGTCTTCACTGAGAATGTCTGGGCACTAGAACAGAATCAAAGCTAGAAATGTACAGAATGCATGTCAGTGAACTTTGACTGAATCAAATGAATGGAGACTAATATTCAGATGATTCATTTAACCAGGATCAACTGGGTGCTTGCGGGGTGATTTTCTAATTGACATAATACAAAAATATCTACATGACATCTGCAGTTGTGGAAGTGTACCCAGTGCCTACTAAAGTCCACCTGCCTGTCAGTCCAGTGATCATGTTTTTGAATCCTCAACAAGGTAGATTTTTTAAAATTAACCTGATCTCCTAGGTCGACCTAGGAACTGTCCTGGGCTGCTAGCTGGATCCAAACCACTGTGTTTATAAAAATGTTACACCGACTTACTACAGAAGTCAAGGACCCTTTTTCATGCATTGAGGCAAACTGGATATATATTACCAACCCCATATTTTTATAACCAACAGACACTTAATGGGTTGTGTGGTTAATATCACACTGGCCACGTTTACTTCCCAGAACATTTCCCTGTGTCCATTTTAGACTAGATTGACCTGGTAAAATTTAACAAAATGGGGATTTTAACACATGACCACTGGTGTCTCAGGCAAACATGCCAGCCACTACTACCACGTCTCCAACAGATTATTATATACATATTTAGTTTAGTTTAGTCGATGGATCAACATCACGGCACACGGGTGTAACCCATACGTGCTCCGTTCTCCTCGTAACTCAAACCTGAGTCTGGAGAAACTCAGCTCAGTGCACGAACACCGTTGCACCGGCGAGGATCCTAAAATACTTTGGGTAGATTTTTAACTCAAAATGTTGCCCGGGCAGCGCCGTTAGGCTACACACATTATTATCTATTATACACACATACACAAAAACAGTGTTAAGTCAAATAGAGTAATGGGAATGTTCAAAATGGAACTCATTAAAATAGATCAAGAAGAAAACACATTGAAAGTACTTGCTAACTTTCAATCAATGAAGCAATCACATATCTTAGATAAAACATCTTCATAATAAAAGCTACAGATATCGAAGGGGAACAAGTTTAGCTGCAATGTGTAATTTCAATTTGTAGTAGGTAACAAAACTCACGTTATAAAAGTAACAAACATCAAGTTATAATAGTAACAAATATCAAGTTATAATAGTAACAAACATGTTATAAAAGTAACAAACATCAAGTTATAAAAGTAACAAACATCAAGTTATAAAAGTAACAAACATGTTATAAAAGTAACAAACATCAAGTTATAACAGTAACAAACATCAAGTTATAACAGTAACATACATCAAGTTATATAAATGCATAAAAAATAAATACTTTTGTGTTTCATTGGTTGAGAAATTAGAACATAGAGAAAATAATTTCATTTAATAACATTGTGAACAATATCTTGTACTGATATGTATATGCATATTTGATACCTCTGCTCTTCATTCTTGTACAAAAGGATTGTGACTTCAACAATTTTACCCAGGCTGCAATTTAAAAAATGTTTGCATATCCTTTACAGGACATCGCTGTCAACATCATCATCTTTCAGCTGATTGTTGATTTCTTGGCAAGATTACACTCAGTAGTTTGCCATTGCTTTCTGAGCGGCCGGCTCACATACCCTGTAAGTTACCAACGTGATTTGAATCACTGCTGATTCTCACCGTTGTCACGTTACTTACGAGAGTATATGAGATAACGGAGAAAAGTCGCTAACCTCTAGGCCAGGAAGCCGGCCCAGACTGCAATAGATAACTAAAATATCAGACTGATAACTGAACATGGAAGAAAGCTTACAAGGCAAAATATTGTGGAAGAAATAATGCTTGCACGGGATGTTATTGTGGAAGAAATAATGCTTGCAAGGGATGTTATTGTAGAAGAAATAATGCTTGCAAGGCACAATAGTGTGGAAGAAATAATGCTTGCAAGGCACACTATGTGGAAGGAATCATATTCTTGTAATGAACATTAGCATGTAAGAAATACTCTTCCTCTTCTGCCTCTATCTCCCAGTCCAGCATAGGCCCTCAACCTCCTCCCGCCAAGCTCTTTGTAGACTTGTTCATGATTGGCTAGATTTCGCAGCTGAAGTTTTCTACCGGATGAGGTAGCCAGCCCCAAGCCAACCCTTGTTAGTCATCTATTAGATGCTTGGTAGGTTACAGCTTTGATATTCTTTGTTTCCCTTTGGACCCTGGTAATATATGGGCTGGAAAAAAACAAACAATTACTAATAAAGCACAAACATTAATTGACTGATGCCTGCAGAGAAAAGAACTAAAATGGTGTGACAGAATCACCAATGTGATGCTCAAGGAATGAACTCAACAAATCCAAGTGAATCAAGATTTGAGGAAAAGAGAAAGCCTGAAACACATTGAGAAAACGTGTCAATAGTATGACTAGAAAGTCCTTCCTCTGGACACCCACAGGGCAGAATAAATAGAGAAAGACCTAAAAACACATTAATCTCTTAATTAGAGATTAAGATGCATAATATGAGGACATGTAAGAAGCCACTGGAGACAGCAAAGGATGTTTAGGCTTGGCAAGAGCCAGTTGAAAACTTTTGCTCCACAGGGACATAAAAGCCAAAAGAAGACTACAAAGTATATTATAAATATTACCACTTCAAATTAATGTTTTCCCATTCTGAATGTGCATAATGAAGACACACACAATAGGTTGCAAAATGTATTGCCCGGCATATTTTGCTGCATCTCATCAGGTGCAAACTGCAGAAGTATGTTAAGATTCACTGAAGCAGTTGCTATTCATATGGCCAAGCCATCTTTGCATGAACAAAAAGACATGAAAGTCAGTTTAAAAATACCAAGGTAGACAATTTAAATAACTGTGGGAATGTGTGTGTTGTAGATTTCAGCTTTCAGCATTCATCATTATTACGTTATTCTATGTTGCATGACATCTGCAGTGTGTGTCTGACGAGATGCAGTGAAATATGCCAGGAAATAAATTGCTTGCATCCTCATTATTCAAATAATTAAATGTGCACAAAATATATAATGCAATTAAGAGAAACCTGGTGCTACTAAACCATATTAAATCTTTCTGTCCCAGACCACTGTTATGCAAAATGACAACTAAATAATTGCCCACGGTAGTTAACAAAACAGCTGAGAAACAATTTAAATAAACACTACATGGACAGCAAGAGTTAACATAAATAAGATTGAAAATCTGTATCATAGCACTGTGGACAAACTCATCCATATCCCTCAGCACGTGTAACACAGCGGTTGTAAACACTTCAGATTTCTTCCCTCGTGTGTCCCTCTGTGTCAGAAGCATCCATAAATGGGTTGTTTCATCTGTTACTGTCTTCAATTAGCAGTCGTTCGTAGTCTTCAAAATATCTTTCTTGTCCATCATGAGTGTTCAGTTCCCAGCATTCTAAGAGAATTGCTTGCAGGTGATCTCATACTCCAGCATGACCCAGGTAGTAAATCCATGTAAGTTTTTACAAGAATGAAGCGCTTGTGCTTGCCACCCACTCATGCCCCACATATGTCCATTCTTAACTTGACCAAGAATCAGACACAGACATTTTTTGTTAGGTAGTTAGTCGTGCTTCCAACTTCATAGCAAAGGGTCACCCCCATAATGCTCTGTTCCTGTGCCAGTGAATATCACACAAAATGCTCCTCACTGTCCCGTGTGAAAAGTGGAACAAACAGCAGTACCAACAAACCAACAGCACACACAGGCAAGTAAATGCTTAAGGCCACTGCCAGAATGCAAACACAACGGTAGAATGCAAACACAACGGTCCGCCATGAAAATTACAGTTCATTGTCAATGAAAGCGGCAGTCGCTATAAAAGCAGCAGCTTCACACACATTACTGCATAACGCAAAACTAGCCAGTGCAGCAATCGGCCGCCGCCATTTTATGAACATGCAGGTCACAATACAAACAACCCCGGACAGATGTAAAAACACTCCACATGAAATCCACTGCTCACAGTGTCGCTCAAAGCACTAAACTCAATAGCTGGGCGACGGAACAAAATCATTGTCTACAAAAACAAAATCATTGTTCCCCTCATCCTCTTTGCTCCTTTTTTGCTTAAGTTCCTCCAGGAAAGTTTTCAGTGAAGTTTTGCTGGCCTGAAAACTTCGGTTGGCAGACCTCAAACACAGCTCATTGATGACCCGATTGAGAATGGTCTCCACCCGGTGATGCATCACCTTGTGGACATGTTTGGAATCCTTCTTGCCAACCTGGTGTGACAGGCAGATCAGCTTCTTGTCCTGCAGACAATATCCAGATAAGGAAGAATTATTTCCAGAGAACATGAGTGGAACATGAATTATGCATAGAAACAATTCTAGTCTATCCAGTCAACAAGGAAGTAAAGTAATGTTGGCTACTTCATCTGCTTTCTTCCTTTATCCTCCGTTAGGGCACAGGACCTTAACCAACTTACTCTAATTTGTCATATCCTTAGCTATCCAATGTAGCTATATTCATGTCTTCACAATATTACTCATTTCTGTCTTCACTTCTCTTTTCCTTGTATTTTTATGTCTTCCTTTTTTTCCCCATACCCATCCATCATGTGCCATGCCGGTAAGTGTGGGCGGTCATGTTCTGCCATCTCACTCGATCACCAGAGTCGTGGATCAGCTCCGTGTTCCCGTCTCGACCAATTTTCCCATATGGATTCCAGATAAAGGCTTTTCTAGTTACACTAATCTCAGGTTTTCTCAATGTATGGCCTCAACAGCATCAGTGTCTTTTCTTCACCTCTTGATTCATTAGTACTTGTTTAGTTCTCTCCCTGAGCTCCCCATTGGTGATTCTGTCATACTATTTTAGTCCTGTTTTGCACAGGCACCAGTTCTCCATATTTCTGATCCATACTGATTTAATGCTAAAATTGAATGTTTAAAGTTTGGTGCTAAGTTTAATTTCTTTTCACTTCCACAAATTTCCTAGTGCTATAACAGCTCCTACTGCCTTTACTATTCTTATTTCAATATCTTTTTCCGTTTCCCCATCATTGTCTACATTACTACCTAACTAGGTGTATGATTCCACCCCTTGAAGTGCGGTTTCACCAAGAAAGATAAGTTATTATTTGCATGATTTATTCTCATTATATTTATCATTCCTCTCTGAATTTTTAAACCTAATTATTGTGAACTACCAATTGATTTAAAATTTATGGGGGGGGGGGGGGGGGGGGGGGGAGAGGAGAAATTTGGACTCCTTCAACCTGCTTCTACAGTGTCGGTTATAACTGAGGTCTGTGTGTGTGTGAATTTTGATTATCTTTCCTTTCTTTGCTCTCTTTTGAGTTAGTCCCAAACAGGACTGGTTATATTTTCACCTCTGTTGATCTTCCATATAATATGTTTAGTTTGTATATTTATAATGCTAGCTATATTTAAATTTATATAACTATTTTTATAACTAGCTATATTTAACTATATTTAACTAGCTATATTTCCCTAAAATTCCTATCTTTTTTCATCTCCGCTTTTGAAGGTTGACTGGAATTAGTCTCCAACACCTTGAGTCTTCATAGTGAATTCATTCAGACTTCTTACAGCCCATCGCCTAACGTTTTCAAACACTCATACTTCTTCTAGCCCATCTCCTGATATTGTTCAAATATTCAGACTTCTTCCAGCCAATCTCCTGATGTTGTTCACACATTCAGACTTCTTCCAGCCCATCGCCTAATGTTTTCAAACATTCAGACTTCTTCTAGCCCATCTCCTGATATTGTTCAAATATTCAGACTTCTTCCAGCCCATCTCCTGATGTTGTTCAAACATTCATACTTCTTCCAGCCCATCGCCTAATGTTTTCAAACATTCATACTTCTTCCAGCCCATCTCTTGATGTTGTTCAAATATTCAGACTTCTTCCAGCCCATCTCCTGGTGTTGTTCAAACATTCATACTTCTTCCAGCCCATCTCCTGATGTTGTTCAAACATTCATACTTCTTCCAGCCCATCTCCTGTTGTTCAATAATTCAAATTTCTTCCAGCCCATCTCCTGATGTTGCTCAAACATTCAGACTTCTTCCAGCCCATCTCCTGATGTTATTCAAACATTCAGACTTCTTCCAGCCCATCTCCTGATGTTGTTCAAACATTCAGACTTCTTCCAGCCCATCTCCTGTTGTTCAAACATTCAAACCTCTTCCAGCCCATATCCTGATGTTGTTCAAACATTCAGACTTCTTCCAGCCCATCTCCTGTTGTTCAAACATTCAAACCTCTTACAGCTCATCTCCTGATGTTGTTCAAACATTTAGACTTCTTTTGGTCCATCTCCTGATGTCGTTCAAACATTCAGATTTCTTCCAACCCATCTCCTGATGTTGTTCAAACATTCATACTTCTTCCAGCCCATCTCCTGTTGTTCAAACATTCAAATTTCTTCCAGCCCATCTCCTGATGTTCAAACATTCAGATTTCTTCTGGCCATCACCTTACGTTCAAACATTCTGACTTCTTCCAGACCATCTCTTGATGTTGTTCAAACATTCAGACTTCTTCAAGCCCATCCCCTGATGCTGTTCAAACATTCAGACTTCTTCAAGCCCACCTTCAGATGTTATTCAAACATTCAGACTTTTTCAGCCCATCTCCTGATGTTCAAACATTCAGACTTCTTCCAGCCCATCTCCTGATGTTGTTCAAACATTCAGACTTCTTCCAGCCCATCTCCTGATGTTATTCAAACATTCATACTTCTTCCAGCCCATCTCCTGATGTTGTTCAAACATTCAGACTTCTTCCAGTCCATCTCCTGATGTTGTTCAAACATTCAGACTTCTTCCAGCCCATCTTCTGATATCGTTCAAACATTCAGACTTCTTCCAGCCCATCTTCTGATATCGTTCAAACATTCAGACTTCTTCCAGCCCATCTCCTGATGTTCAAACATTCAGACTTCTTCCAGTCCATCTCCTGATGTTGTTCAAACATTCAAACTTCTTCCAGCTCATCTCCTGATGTTCATACATTCATACTTCTTCCAGCCCATTTCCTGACGTTGTTCAAACATTCAGACTTCTTCCAGCCCATCTCCTGATGTTGTTCAAACATGCAGACTTCTTCCAGCCCATCTCCTGATGTTGTTCAAACATTCAGACTTCTTCTGGCCATCTCCTTATTTTCAAACATTCTGATTTCTTCCAGCCCATCTCTTGATGTTGTTCAAACATTCAGACTCTTCCAGCCCATCTCCTGATGTTGTTCAAACATTCTGACTTCTTCTGGCTCATTGAATACTTGAGGAATTTCTGAATAGATCTGTCTAATCTACATGACCTATACGCCTCAATCAACTTGCTTTTATTATTTACTTTTTCACAATTTTCTTGTTCTTTGATCCTCTATTTTGTTCCTTTACTATTATAGCAATCCTATATAAGTGATCCCCACTGCACTTTGACCCACCTACATGCACAAACTCACATTTTGTTGATATATCCACTATTAACACTGAGACACACTGTATCATCCAATCTTCATATTATTTCTACTTCTTAACCTCTCTCCACTTTGCCTGGTCTCTTCATTGACCACTCCTATCCTTCCTGCTGGGTAACAGTTACCCAGCAGTGTACACTGGACTGTTTCCACTCCTAAAATTCTCTGTTTCCTATTAAAAGCCTCTGTGTTAAGTACCACACATTTTATTTCATCCTGGTTATCTTTAATGTGGTCACTGTATTGTTATTTCCGTTGTTCGTATTTTGTTGTGATTATTGTTTGCTGACAAAGGCTTGTCGCCGCAACATTCACTAATTTGCGCATTGTATTTTATAAAGCTGCCTTGACCATCGTGGCTTTTGTAAGGTTCCGTGGACACCATGGCTGAGAGGTTTAACGTGCTTACACTTTCTATTCTAATGGTGGAATTGTGAGTTGGTTCCACACGCTGGTCACTTGGACTTAAATGTTGACTTCTCGTTCAGACAGCTATGGCAAACTACTGAACATAAATTTGCCTAGCAGATCACAAACAGCCAATAGGATCTGAGAGTGACTGCAACATCCTGCAAAGGACATGCAATTAAACAGATCCCTATACTTTGAGTTTTCCAATTGTGTATCTTCTTTTCGTTCATCCGGAGTGTTTTTTCAGATGTGATTGCGGTGTGTCTGTTATGCGCCCTTGGGCCGAAACCCGTAGGCCAACACATCGACTTTAGCGTGCTTTTTTGACCAGGTAGCATTCCTGGGAGACTCTCACTTTTGTGGTGCCATCTACAACCATGCTGGCCAAGTTAGAACGGTCGAAGACAATGTTCATCCCTCAAAGGAAGGCAGGAACAGTCCATAGCATTTTCCGCCATCCAAGGTTGCTTCCATAGTTGCAGGGCCGACACATAACGCCCTGGTTCTGGGCTAGCCGAGGGAATCGTCACGTCCTGCTCATGGCTGCTTTAAATCCTCACTTCAATATATTGGTCATTTCGTTTGCCCCGGGCCATTCCCGCACAAACCAGACAGGTTTGCAGACGGTATCCACTCAGCGAGTTTTCGGACATGTGCTTGTCGTTGCGCCCATCAGAGCTGTTCCAGGCACGACAGACATTCAGAAAACTACCTAGTCAGAGCTGTTCCGAACAAGAGCGGCATTCAGAAACTAGGTAGTCAGAGCTGTTCCTAGCATGAGAGACATTCGGACGAGACATTTCACTCGGACGTAAATGCGTAGTGTCAATTTTTAGTTTGCCACCCATAGGACGACACTTCCGGCTTCCGGCGGGCATATTTTAATGAGGTTAGCCTTCCTCGGGTTTCGAGACTCTTGTTTCGGCTTCCACACAGCAAGCTTTCGCTTCGGGCTGCCACGTAATGGATTCGCAAGACAGGCGTTCCATTTCGTGTCAACGAGACAATTTTCCACCTTTGACTACACTCACTCCATGAGTGTGGTTACAGACTATCGGACGTCTGCGAGACGTGCCTGAGGTGTTTTTCCACCTTTTGTACTCACTCACGAGGTAGGCTACATGTGCTGCCGGCTCAGCACCTTACCTCCATGCGTCTGTGGGCGAGTAACGGACAGGCCCTTTCATCCGGGGATACCTCATATCCCCCAGCTAAGAGCCATCGAACGAATCTGCGCCGAGCATGTAGCGTTCTCAGCACATCATCACAATTTTGATGTAGGTTTGTGTCGGCCAGGCTCTCACTTCCGAGGGTTTATGGCTTAGAGACGTTCAGCCATACACCTCAGATGGGAGCCTTATAGGTTATGCCCGGACTGAGATGTAGGGATCGTTTGCCTGATTTTGACTGCTATCCTCAGTCTTACCTGCAGAGCAGCAGGTTGTGTCTCTCTTAGTCTGGTCCCTATCCCACGAGCCGTCCGATATGTAGTTTTCACCCATCGGCAAGCACATGGGGTCGATGGGACACGCAAGCTCCCCCACCACGGCAAGGTGGAGACACATCGGGGGAGCAATTGTGTATGATTACATTTGATTCTGTTGAGGTGTCTGTTTACTATTCTGATTCTGTTTGTGTGTGTCTGTTTACTAATCTGATTCTGTTTGTGTGTCTGTTTACTATTCTGATTCTGTTTGTGTGTGTCTGTTTACACTGATCTGATTCTGTTGGTGTGTCTGTTTACAAATCTGATTCTGTTGGTGTGTCTGTTTACTATTCTGATTCTGTTTGTGTGTGTCTGTTTACTATTCTGATTCTGTTTGTGTGTGTCTATTTACACTGACCTGATTCTGTTGGTGTGTCTGTTTACACTGACTTGCCTCTGTTGGTGTGTCTGTTTACACTGACCTGACTGTTGGTGTGTCAGTTACACTGACCTGACTGTTGGTGTGTCTGTTTACAATGACCTGATGGTCCCCAACACGGCGAATAGGCATTGAACCGTTAAGGCCTCTGGAGTGTATATGCTTGTGGCTACAGTTTGCATTTGCATTTTCCTCATGTTGGACTGGTAGTACATGGTTCAGTCGCCCGGCTACTGAGCGAGTGCATGGCGTGACACTGTGAGATGTGAAATTCGTGTGGAATGCTTTTACAACTGTCCGCTGTTGTTTGCACAATGAACTGCATGTTCGGAACAATGGTGACCGGCTGTCGCTGATTTGACTGGTTTGCCTTTTTAGTTCACAAGTGCATTTTTCAGGAGACTCCTGGGAGTCATCACTGGAGCTACAGAGTTTGTGCTCTGTGTGGCGCTTTTGGCAGGTCACCATGTGGAAAGAGACCGAAACATGTGGGATAAAACCCGGGTCAATGAAGTTTTTCTGGTGACTGCCGATTCCATCGACAATGAACTGTATTTTTCATGGAGGACTTTTGTGTTGGCATTCTGGCGGCGGCATTACGTACAGTGTACCTGTGCGGACTGTTGGCTTGCCGAGATTCCCGTCTGTTCCACTTTTCACATTGGGCAGTGAGGAGCATTTTGTGTGATATTCACTAGCACAGGAACGGAGCATAATGGGGACGACCCATTGCCGTGAAGTTGGAACCGTGACTAACTAACTAACAGGCCTGATTGTTGGTGTGTCTGTTTACACTCATCTTATTCTACTAATTCTACTATTCACCGGTCTCTGTGGCTAAAGGGCTTGCGAACGCGGTTTGTGAGCCCGTATACCCGGGTTCGAAACACGGCGGTGCTGGTTTTTTCGAAAAAGGTATAGGGGCCGGTCGTTCAGAAAGCAATGGCAAACTACTGAACGTAACACTTGCCTAGTACATCAACAGCAGCTGAAAATGCTGGTGTTGACTGCAACGTCCCGTAAGGGATACGCAACAAAATTTTTTTTTAAATTCTACTTATGTATCTTATTATGTTAACTCTTAGTGAATGTGTTCATCAACTGTTTCTTTATAATCTTTTTTGTTGGGTAAATTTTGTGTCATGATTGTAACAGTAATCTCAAACTCATTGCTTCAGGTCAATGTATAACAGAACATTCCAGCACTTGTCAACTCACAGATTACCAGATGTGACTTGTAGAAATACGGAATCGAATACGAGCCATATATTTTACATAATCTTCACTTATAAAAGTCTTAAACTGCTCCAAGAAAAGTGAGGTAATTTGGGGTGATGTTTTAGCCACATCACGTGGAGTATGGTATATAAAGAATTAAAAAGGAAGGCACTAGCCAATGTCTGACATCACTGCTATCAAATGGTTTAATGTTCCCAGCTGTATGAAGTTCACAAGCAAACAACTTACATTTATATTGGATTTTGATTACTGGAAATGGAAAAGATATGAAGACATGGTTCCTGAAAGAGGAGACATGGGTAGGCTAGTATGAAGATGGACACAGGATACTGCAGATACCTGGGGTACGAGGGTCCATGAGGCGGGAGACATGGCCAGAGATTAAACAACTTGTCAGCGAGCCTTAAGAAGAGCGACTTCCTGCAAAGGACTTGCTACATAATGATATGGTTGATTACCTGTAGGCTATTCTTGATACTTTCCTTCACAAGCTGCATGTGTTTCTCTATATCATCCTTTTCTTTTCGTAAACAAGCCTTCACATCACCTTCTACAAGCTGTCATTGAAAAACAAATTAAGGAAGTTATGTACATTGTCTAACAGCCATTTATGAAAGTATCTGTACACTCAATGCAAGGAAATTGTAACCTGCCTTTTAAATATCACAATATCTATGGATCGATCTGTTTAAACCGGGAAGGCTAACCCGGTCAACACACGCCCATTGCAGTTGGATGTGTCAGCCAAAATGTGCAAATATCGCAGCTCTGCTGTAAACTGACACAATATAATTGCGTCCAAAACAAAAACTGTCGAACGGACAAAGAAGATCTGTTTTTTAAAAGTCGCTTAAAAGTCAGCAGGGTTGATTTCATTGTACCGGATTTTATCCCATATGTCTCAGTCTCTTTCCGCAGAGAAATGCTGAAAGTGTTGCACAAAGCATGAACTTCATAGCTCCAGCGACGACCCCCAGGAGTCTCCGAAAAAAAAATGCACTCGTGAACCGAAGGACGCGGCTTGGAATCGTACCCACAACCTTCGGAGCCCGGGTCAGATGGCTTGTATTGTTTAAGAAATATGATAAATATTGTTTAAGAAATACGATAAATATTGTTTAAGAAATACGATAAATGTTAGTAAGTCAAGTAAAGAAACAGGCCGCTTTACACGCCTGGAGTTGTACAGGGTATATGGTGCTAGACCCATATCTTACAAGCCAATTGGCCCAGGAAGAGTGATGTGATCAATGTCCTGCCGGCCACCATCACATTTCTTTGTATCCATTTTAGGCAGTGATAACCTGGCAGCCCTGGTCACTTCCACAAATCTGCCTCAGTGAATACTCCTCAATACTT
Source organism: Cepaea hortensis (assembly GCA_963921405.1). Lineage (NCBI taxonomy): Eukaryota > Metazoa > Mollusca > Gastropoda > Stylommatophora > Helicidae > Cepaea > Cepaea hortensis. The sequence goes on along the minus strand of OY992883.1, from coordinate 73,639,760 downwards.
TAACTTTACTTGTGTACAGTTTTTTTTCTTTTCTGTAATTATCTTGTGACCAGGACCTGCTAACCAATCTGTGGCCCAACAATACAAATCCAAGATAAGGAAAAAATGAAGAGCATGTCAGGTTTAAGAGTATTGTTCAACAGAAACAACAACACAGCTAACTTCTAAATGTTGTAATCATCAACAAAAACAACACATGGATTTCTTCCACTTTTCTTGAGGATTTCTTCCACTTTTTTTTAGGATTTCTTCCACTTTTCTTGAGGATTTCTTCCACTTTTCTTGAGGATATCTTCCTCTTTTCTTGAGGATATCTTCCTCTTTTCTTGAGGATTTTTCTAGAAGCTTCGTGTTGTGAAATGTGTAGGTCTCTAGGGACATTATGTCTGCCCCTACTAATATGTCATTCTGACTGACAGTTTTATAATCCTCTAAACAATCATCAATGGCCAAGCACTTTCTGACTAGTGTTATTTCAGAATCTCCATGCTTGTGGTGTCAGGACTATAATGGTAACGAAGCTAACTACTGTGTGAGATACAGCCAGCTGTATATGTATTGGTTGGAAGACAAGTGTTCAGTCTTGAGCCATCTGTGTTTCTGGACTGCACTGTTTATGTAGTTTAATCTTGACATAACCTGTCCATTCATTCGCTAGTCTTTCTAGATCTCTATATCCCCCATGCTTCTTCAGTTGTACACACAGAGTTGTAACTGACTGGGTTTCATTTTCTAGAGTATGTATACTTGTTGTTCCTTTACTTACCTGTAATTACATATCGTGGCCAGGATCTGCTAACCAATCTGCAGCCAAATAATGCAAATCAATTATCCACATAACAACCTAACCATTACACCAAGGCATCCACTATGATGGATATCTATAGTGTGTAAATAAAATATTTACCTGTTCTATGTTTGTCAAACTTTCAGGTAAGGACTCCTCAATCTTGTATTTTTGACAAAGGTAAATTGTCTCATACACCAACTGTCGCAGATAGAGATGGGTGCTAATTATTGCCTGGAGAAATACAGAAAGTAATAACAGTATTGACATATTGCTCATACAAATCGTTACATTAATGATAAGTAAGTAAAACACTCTTTTACATGCCTTAAGGTGCATTCTGATATGGTAAAAAAACAGTAAAGAACCATTTAACAAGCCTAAATATGCTTTCCATCCATCCATCCATCATGTGCCATGCCGATAAGTGTAGGCGGTCATGATTCGCCATTTCACTCGATCACCTGAGTTGTAGATCAGCTCAGTGTTCTTGTCTCGACCATACCACGTTGCCAAGCCATCCAGGTATTTACTTCTCTGTCTTCCCCTTGATCTTGCCAGTTTTCACCAAGTTCTCCAATTTATTTCTTCTCATAACACGCCCAAAAAGATTGTAACTGTCTGCGTCTAATTTCTCTAATCAGTTTACGATTTTCATTTGTTTCTTGATCATTGGTTTTTCTGCCTGTCGGTGGTATTCTTTGCATTTTCCTAAGAAACCACATTTCCACTGCCATTACATGTTTTTCAGCTTGTCTGTTCATTGTCCACGCTTCACATTCATACAAAAGTATAGGTTCTATGTAGCACTTCAACACTCTTTTTTACATTGCAATTGACATCTGTTTATTGGTCAGTACGTTCCATTTTTCAAAAGGTTATCTTCGCCACAGCAATTCTTGTTCTAATCTCTTTAAGGCATCTCACATCAGATGATTGTTCCAAGATAGTTGTATCATTCATAATTCATTTGTTTAAGAATATTCTCATTTACTTGTACAGTCAAACCTTGGTTTTCATTGATAATCCCTCTAAAAACAATCGGCCAAATCCGAAACTGACGAAAACCGAGGCAATTATTTCCATATGAATCAATGTAAATCCAATTAATTCATTCTAGAAACTCAAAAATACATACCAAAAACACATTTTATTGAGAATAAATATAGTGTTTAATACTATTTTTCTGCCCCAGACTTGTCCAAACTCGCACCTTCGCTGTGCGTAGTAACACTCTGTATGCCAGTGTGCCTCTTAAATGTTTCAAACCAACCTCTGCTGGCCTTAACATCACTAAGTACACTAGCACTCGTCCCAAGCACTTTCTTAATGAGATCGGCATACAACAGTCTACCCCTTTCACATATGATTACCTCTGAAGCAGAATCACCATCTAACTGGTTTTGATTGATCCAAATTAATTATAACTATTCGACATCTTCAATTGTTTGCTATCTCTGTTTCGTTAGCACATTCATGTCTTTCGCTACATTAGCCTCCTTTATTACCTCCTTTTCGCCACAATGAAACTTATCATGGATGATGACTTCCTGTACATGCAGTCCATTTCAGTAATCTTAATACCACTCTGTTATTTTATTATTAGCAAGTGATGCTCACATAAAGAAAAACAATGCCAAACTGAGCAGAAGAACGTGTTGGTCCCTATGTTTTTGCAAAATTAGCAGCGAGGTCATGTGGGCACGAAGTCAAAATCTGAGGCAATCGATGAAAACCGAAGGCAACCAACACCGAGGTTTGACTGTATATTACATTGTGATTGGAATTTGCCCAAATCCAACTATGAGAAGACTAAGCATCACTGCTTTAATAAGACTATCCTCTGTACACTCCAGAACAATTCTCCTGCCTTCATTCTGGTTGTTTTCTAATATGTCCGATCTTGACTGAGATAGGGTGATCATTCCCAGACAGTGATCAGTCAATCAATCAATGACGGCATAAGAACTCAGTCTCTTCATTATGTGATCAACTACATTTGTTTAGTGCCACTAGGACAGGGTTGCATCCATGTATAATGTGATCAACTACATCTATTTTAGTGTCACAAGAACAGGGTGGCATCCATGTATAGTGTGATAAACTACATGTGTTTTAGTGTCACAAAAACAAGGTTGCATCAATGTATAATGTGATCAACTACATCTATTTTTGTGCCACTAGGACAGGGTTGCATCTATGTATATATAACTAAACTAGACCACCCGGCCCGGCTTCGCCCAGCCCCTGGCGGGGAGCGTCTCATATAATTCATATAAGTAGTCATTATACATTGAAATACATTTCCCGTTGCGTTAGGCCCCTGCTCCCATTCCCGTCTGTTCCCTTGCTCGTCTGTTTCTGATGATCCCGTTTCTGTTCCCAAAAATTAAAAATTGATTTTAAACTATTTCAGTTGGAAAAAAAACTGTTCATAACTAATTTCTGGTTTAATCAGAGAGTGAGTTCCCTTGGAGCAAGATGGCGGGACATTTCTTCGTCTGTTTTTCTGAAGCGCATGCCTTTTTCTTTCGTGCTTGAGGAAACATTGTTGATTTTAAACTAACTAACTATGTCAGTTGGATTTGCGGGAGTGAGAAGAAAATATTACAAAATTTCATCTCAGTCGGATGGACCGTTCCGGAACGCATAAAGGACACACACACACATTGTCTTTTATATATATAGATGTGCTCTAGGCAGAGATTAAAAATACATTTGAAGCCAATCTTCAGACATCTCAGCAAGCTGCATGCTCTTGATAGAACCCTGTGCCAGCATTCCAATATTTATACCCTCAAACTGCGTGTAATGACATGCCAGCAAGACCAAGGGAAGTAATACTGCTCTTAATCAGAGGAGAAGCAATACATAGCTGCCATCATTATCAAGCTTCTTGCTGGTTGGCATTGGAAATCATCCCGTGATCTTCAGCAGAATGTATCAGTACATATGTTGACAGTTTGTCTATGCCTGATAAAATACTGTTAAGAATCTTCTCTTGCTGTCCTCCATTGGTAATTATTCTCAGAACTCATCTCTAATGTTGTTTTCAAATCCCTTATACAAGTATCAGTAATGAAAGACATATCCTTCATATTAAAATAAACAGTATCATGGAAAATATGTAAAAAAGATGCTATACTGTTCATAAAAATGGGTAACCAAGATATTGTGGCCAGTAAGATATCATCTTTTACAAGAAGATGAAACAATAAAGACAAACCTATGGTTGCTAGAATGTTAACAAAATTGAGCACGGCAGGAAGACATGCACACATACACTATCCAAGTAGTAAAGGAACAACAAGCATAAGTATCCTTTGCTAACCGGAGAGGAATACGAAGCAATAAGAAATTCATCACCAGGAACTTTTGTTGGTTTAAATAATGATAAAAATAGTTTCACTTCATCTGATAACCAAGCATTAATTAACAACTGTAATTGTGTAATCTAATCTAATCTAACTAAAGGACAACAAACAATAACAAATGTATTGTATTAAGTGAATTTCAAAAATTACATCTTTGTCTATGATTCTCTGTATTAAATCCAGACTTTCCACAGTGACTGACTCACACAGTTTGTGCTTCAATCTTCTGAAAGCGGACATTTGGTCCAGATAAAAATCACACTTTCCCTAGGAAACAGAATAATCAATGAATGTTATATATATATATATATATTTTCAGTCTTACATCTATAATATTTAATATTTCTGCTACATGCAGTAATTAGTGGGAAATAATATAGGGAACTCCACTTCCATGCCAACATGGCATATTGATGTCATAGTGCTAGACTCATGCTTTCTTGATCAAGTAGCACTTTATGTGTCATCATTCGTCAACAATTCTGGCCTCCATTGCTGCCAGAAAATATTATAAGGCTGGGTCAAGCAAAGAGGGAAGTGGTAAGGAAAACATTTCACATTTCACTTGAGGACTTAAGCCAAGGACTACAGACTACATAGGCAACATACAATGTCGAGCTTTTGTGCTTGAATTACTGTTTCTTGAAGATCTTGTTCTATTGCAGACAGTAAAATCATGTTGTCTGGTTAGGTTATGTTCAGAGCTTGTAGCAAATTTACCAGTCTTATACAAGGAGTTCTCACATCTTACTCAAGGTAATTTTATTTTACTTTTTTGAGGCTGTGCCTGGTATATTTCACATTTGAGGCATTCACATATGCACATACAAATATGTGTGTCTGTGAAAACACACACAAAATACACCAATACATTCAATATCTTAACACAAAAACAAATGTAATGCTCAAAACTTACTTTTCCTAAAGCTTCATAAATATGTATAAATATATTTCCTGTGTGGGTATGCTGGTGTAGAAGTTAGGAAGTTACACTGACAATGGCAGAAATGCGGTTGGACCAGGGTTCTAATGTCTGCGCTCAACATTCACTATGAGAGAGAAAGACTGGCCACCTATTCCTTCACGCACTAACATCTATACAAATTTGATGGTCCTGACACTTCACACACCCCAGCAAATATGATAGTCCTAACACTTCACACACCCCTAGAAAATGTGATGGATCTGACACTTCACACACCCCAGCAAATGTGATGGTCCTGACACTTCACACACCCCCCAGCAAATGTGATGAACCTGACACTTCACACACCCAACAAATGTGATGGTCCTGACACTTCACACACTCCCCAGCAAATGTGATGGACCTGACACTTCACACACCCCCCAGCAAATGTGATGAACCAGACACTTCACACACCCAACAAATGTGATGGTCCTGACACTTCACACACTCTCCAGCAAATGTGATGGACCTGACACTTCACACACCCCCAACAAATGTGATGAACCTGACACTTCACACACCCAACAAATGGGATGGACCTGACACTTCACACACTCCCCAGCAAATGTGATGGACCTGACACTTCACACACCCCCAACAAATGTGATGAACCTGACACTTCACACACCCAACAAATGTGATGGTCCTGACACTTCACACACCCCCCAGCAAATGTGATGAACCTGACACTTCACACACCCAACAAATGTGATGGTCCTGACACTTCACACACTCCCCAGCAAATGTGATGGACCTGACACTTCACACACCCCCCAGCAAATGTGATGAACCAGACACTTCACACACCCAACAAATGTGATGTTCCTGACACTTCACACACCCCCCAGCAAATGTGATGAACCTGACACTTCACACACCCAACAAATGTGATGGTCCTGACACTTCACACACTCCCAACAAATGTGATGGACCTGACACTTCACACACCCCCAGCAAATGTGATGGACCTGACACTTCACACACCCCCAGCAAATTCCTACTAGGAGACTTGTATTTTGTTGTTGGTTTTATATTTCCTCTATTTCCTCTCTGATGTAAATGTTAAATCATACATCATGTGAACATTAACGTTTGAAAATATACTGGAAGACCGCCTCAAGCCCAATGCTGCAGCTAAACAAGATGCAGAAACAGAGTGGAGAGCCCTAGAGGACATAATTTACAACACTGCTATGGAAATCCTGGGTCCAGCCCCCCAAAAGCATAAAGACCGGTTTGATGAAAATTCCGAAGACATCAACCAATTGCAGAAGCATTTTCTCCTCAAGACATATATGAATGACCCGAAGTCAACATAAAAAAAAAGATGTCTTCAATAACATTCAGAGAGTAGTGCAGCAGAAACTAAGGCGCATGCGGGACTCTTGGCTGAGCAACAAAGCTGATGAAATTAAAGGCTTTGCTGACAGACATCATATGAAAATCTTCTACAACTCACTGAAAGCCGTCTATGGTCCTACATCACTAGGCATAGTTCCCCTTCTCAGTGCAGATGGGGGAACATTGGTCACCAATAAGAAAGAAATCCTTCAGCGCTGGGCAGAGCATTTCAGCAACATCTTAAATTCAACTTCCTTCTTCGATGATGAAACCATCAACTGCCTTCCTCAAGTTCCCACTAATGATATACTTGATGACCTGCCAACCATAATGGAAGTAAAGAAAGCCATCCAGCATCTTTCCAGCAGTAAGGTGCCTGGTCCTGACTCCATCCCAGCAGAGATATACAAGGGGGCTATATACAAAGGGGGCTGAGTGGTCTCGAGGTATGGTGTCCGCTTTGAGTGCTGGAGGTCCCGGGTTCAGGCCCCGGTGAGGACCGGGATTTATTTAAAAAATCCACCTGGACTTCCAGTAATAAAATTTCCCCTGGTCTCTGGGTAGTGAGATCGGACGCCCGTGTGTATTGTTGCGCACGTAAAAAATCCCTTGGCAGTTGGAAATCGAAAAAGAGTAGCCTAACGGCGCTGCCCGGGCAAAATTTCGAGTTAAAAATCTACCCAAAGTATTTCAGAATCCTCGCCAATGCAACGGAGTTCATGCATTGAGCTGAGTTTCTCCAGACTCAGGTTTGAGTTAGGAGGAAAACGGAGCACTTATGGGTTAAACCGTGTGCTGTGATGTTGATCCAACGACTAAACGACTAAACTAAACTAGAGATATACAAGGCAGGTGGGCCAGTCCAAATAGAGCAGCTTCACCAAGTCTTTACAAACATATGGGTGAACAAGACCATGCCACAAGATTTCAAGGACGCGTCAATAGTCCACCTTTACAAACGTAAAGGAAACAGCCAATCCTGTGACAACCACCGAGGCATCTCCTTGCTTTCAATTGCAGGGAAGATACTCACCAGAATTCTTCTCAATCGCCTCACGACCCATCTCGATCAAGGTCTTCTTCCTGAGAGTCAATGTGGCTTCAGAAAAGAACAAGGAACTGTTGACATGATTTTCGCTGTAAGGCAGCTGCAAGAGAAATGTCAGGAACAGAACTGCGAAATGTTCTCCACTTTCATTGACCTTACCCAGGCTTTTGATACAGTCAGCAGAGAAGGACTGTGGAAGATTATGATGAAATATGGCTGTCCATGAAAGTTTGTCCAAATAGTGCGGCTATTTCATGATGGTATGCAGACAAGAGTACAGGAAAATGCTGAACTGTCTGAGCCCTTTTCTGTCACCAATGGAGTGAAGCAAGGATGTGTCCCGACACCAACACTGTTCAGCCTCATGTTTTCAGCTATGCTACCGAATGTCTTCGAGACCAATGACATTGGAATAGACATCAACTACCGCATGGATGGAAAGTTGTTCAATCTCAGAAGGCTGAAAGCTAAAACCAAAACTAGCAGCGACACCGTCAGAGAGCTGCTGTTTGCTGATGATTGCGCTCTATATGCCAATTCAGAGGCAGACATGCAACTGTTTCAGCTTCCTCATATGCCTGTGCCAACTTTGGGCTCAATATCAACTTGGAGAAGACTGTAGTCATGTACCAGCCAGCTCCAGGGAATAATCACACCTTGCTGAATATCAAGGTGAATGGTCATAGACTAAGTGTTGAGGACAAATTCACCTATCTCAGTAGCACTGTGTCACAAGCTACCACAATTGATGACAAAGTGAATGCAAGAATCTCCAAGGCCAGCGCGACCTTTGGCAGACTGTACAAGAATGTATGGGATAGAAATGGAATAAGCCTGCAAACAAAGCTGAAAGTCTGCAAAGCAGTTGTATTATCCACACTTCTATATGTTTGTGAAACATGGACCGTTTACCAGCGACACGCTAGGAAATTAAACCACTTCCACACAGTCTGCCTTAGGAAGCTATTGAAGATTAAATGGCAAGACAAGATCACAGACACTGAAGTTCTAGAAAGAGCGTCCATGCCCAGTATCCACACTCTACTAATGAAGAATCAGATTTGCTTGGCTGGTCACTTAACTTGCATGCCAGATCACAGGCTCCCTTAACAAATTTTTTAGGTGGCCAGAGGCAATGCTTTAAAGACACTGAAAATCTCACTGAACGCTTTTGGAATTCATCTTGACACCTGTAAGATTACCAAAGACCGAAATTCGTGGTGTACATCATTACACAAGGGTGCAGTCACTTGTGAAGCAACCAGGACTGCAAGAGCTGTGAAGAAAAGCTGGACAGAAAAACCACTGCAGGAGATCCTCCTCCTGAAACGTCAAGCATTCTTTGCCCACATTGTCAAAGAACATTTCGAGCCAAAATAGGCCTTATTACCATCTTAAAACTCACGGCTCCATACTTTCAACCCCACTGGATGACATGAATGGTCATCATCATTCTTGATGGACAAACAAAACAGAATATTAACTCATACATACACATGAATATTAACTCATATATATGGATGAACATTAACTCGTATATACACATGAATATTAACCCATTATTAAAAGGACCCTTTTACAAGCCTTAAGAAACATTTCTACCTGGTGCTAGATCCATATTTGTATACACCAACCAGAAGACAATGGGTAATGTGGACAGTATCAGGTCAACTGGCTTTAATGCCCAGGTCATTTGCTGGTACCCATTTTAGACCAGGGAGCTCTGGTCAATTAAAAAATGCTGCCTCAATGGGGATTGAAACACACCACCACCAGGCTGGAAGCGAGCTACTTCACTACCACAACTCCTGGTTTAATTGTAGATTATGCACACTCATAATATGTTGTACCAAACTGACCTCTCTCCTCTGACCAATAGGTGATTAATAAATTGCCTGCTTGCAGTTTACCAGAAATAACTAGACACAACTGAACAAATGACAACAGCAAAAATATCTTCAAAAGGTAGAAACTCATGTCTACACTTTCACTTCAAACATTTCCTAGCTATTTCCTACACAATCTAAACATTTTCCACGTGTTTTTTCACAACCTTGAAACTCCAAATTGCTGTACCGAGACTTTTCCCACTTTCAAGGCCCACTTGATCTTGGTATGTTGATTATTGATTTTCCATCAATGTTGACGTCTGATCATCTTTTGATCTGTTTGAATATCATCATGATGTGCATGCCAATAGGGTGGAAGTCATGGTTAGCCATTTCAAATGATCACTAGAATCTTGGATCAAATTCTTATTCTTATCCTGCTTATGCCACGTGGCAAAAGCCATCCGAGTATGGAAAAAAAATCGTGACTTTCTGATTCTAATTTCTCTAAACAATTTATGGTTTTCATTAGTTTCATTCGTTTTGCTGTCCATCCATGGTATTCTTTGCACTTTCCTCAAAAACCACATTTCCACCGCCATTAGATGTTTCTCTGCTTGTCTGTGCTTCACTTGTATACAACATGTATAGGCTCTATATAGCACTTTAACACCAATTTTCTCACTGCAATTGTTATAAAATATTTTCTGTATAAATGCTGAGCATGTGTGGTGATAATACACAAGCCTTTCTCCTCTTTTTACATATCAGAAGTGATGTCCAAAGTGCTTACCTTGATGAAATGTTTCAACAGCAATGCCTGAGTTTCTGTTAATGGTCTCAGTTTCTTTAGCTGTTGAACTTTGGTCACATACTGAGCAAGGACATCGGCCAGATCATCCTGCAAATACATGCTGAAGTCTTTGCACATTTTCCCAGACATCTTCGACTCAGCCATTATTTTATTATGTTAAATATAAAAAGCAAACGAATAACAGAAGCATGTCTTTTGGAAATCTGTAAAATAATGTTTTTAGCAGTGTCAGTTATAATTAGCCGGTCTCCATAGCCAAAGGCTTGCGAACACGGTTCGTGAGCCGATTACCAGGCGTTCGAAGTGCAGCCGAGACCGATTTGTGCAGCATACTGTGTCGCGTTGTGTTATAACGTGTTGGTATGGGAGCCGGTCGTTCAGAAAGCAATGGCAAACTACTGAACGTAAAATTTGCCTAGTACATCAACAGCAGCTGAAAAAATGCTGGTGTTGACTACAACATCCTGCAAGGGATATGCAACATTTATTTTTTTTAAAGTTATAATGAATATGTACTGAACCATGTACTGCAACTTGTAGAAAATAACATAGTCTTGATAACTTTTACATGCCTAATGACCCAGTGAACACATGTTGCAAGAACCATATTTTTACAGACAAATCGTGGGGGATGTGGTCAGTGGGTGATGTGGTCAGTGTGGGAATGTGGTCAGTGGGTGATGTGGTCAGTAGGTGATGTGGTCAGTAGGTGATGTGGTCAGTGGGTGATGTGGTCAGTGGGTGATGTGGTAAGTGGGTGATGTGGTCAGTGATGTGATCAGTGGGTGATGTGATCAGTGGGTGATGTGGTCAGTGGGTGATGTGGTCAGTGGGTGATGTGGTCAGTGGGTGATGTGGTCAGTGGGTGATGTGGTCAGTAGGTGATGTGGTCAGTGGGTCATGTGGTCACTGGGTGATGTGGTCAGTTGGTGATGTAGTCAGTGGGTGATGTGGTCAGTCGTGTGATCAGTGGATGATGTGATCAGTGGGTGATGTGGTCTGTTGGTGATGTAGTCAGTGGGTGATGTGGTAAGTGGGTGATGTGGTCAGTGGGTGATGTGGTCAATGGGTGATGTGGTCAATGGATGATGTGGTCAGTGGGTGATGTCAACAGTGGGTGATGTGGTCAGTGGGTGATGTGGTCAGTGGGTGATGTGGTCAGTGGGTGATGTGGTCAGTGGGTGATGTGGTCAGTGGGTGATGTGGTCAGTGGGTGATGTAGTCAGTGGGTGATGTGGTCAGTGGGTGATGTGGTCAGTGGGTGATGTGGTCAGTGGGTAATGTAGTCAGTGGGTGATGTGGTCAGTGGGTGATGTGATCAGTAGGTGATGTGATCAGTAGGTGATGTGATCAGTAGGTGATGTGGTCAGTGGGTGATGTGGTCAGTAGGTGATGTGGTCAGTGGGTGATGTGGTCAGTGGGTGATGTGGTCAGTGGGTGATATGGTCAGTTGGTGATGTAGTCAGTGAGTGATGTAGTCAGTGAGTGATGTGGTCAGTGGTGTGATCAGTGGGTGATGTGATCAGTGGGTGATGTGGTCAGTTGGTGATGTAGTCAGTGGGTGATGTGGTCAGTGGGTGATGTGGTCAGTGGGTGATGTGGTCAGTGGTGTGATCAGTGGGTGATGTGATCAGTGGTGTGATCAGTGGGTGATGTGATCAGTGGTGTGATCAGTGGGTGATGTGATCAGTGAGTGATGTGATCAGTGGGTGATGTGATCAGTGGGTGATGTGGTCAGTTGGTGATGTAGTCAGTGGGTGATGTGGTCAGTGGTGTGATCAGTGGGTGATGTGGTCTGTTGGTGATGTAGTCAGTGGGTTATGTGGTCAGTGGGTGATGTGGTCAGTGGGTGATGTGGTCAGTGGTGTGATCAGTGGGTGATGTGATCAGTGGTGTGATCATTGGGTGATGTGGTCAGTGGTGTGATCAGTGGGTGATGTGATCAGTGGTGTGATCAGTGGGTGATGTGATCAGTGGTGTGATCAGTGGGTGATGTGATCAGTGGTGTGATCAGTGGGTGATGTGGTCAGTGGTGTGATCAGTGGGTGATGTGATCAGTGGGTGATGTGGTCTGTTGGTGATGTAGTCAGTGGGTGATGTGGTCAGTGGGTGATGTGATCAGTGGGTGATGTGATCAGTGGGTGATGTGGTCTGTTGGTGATGTAGTCAGTGGGTGATGTGGTCAGTGGGTGATGTGGTCAGTGGGTGATGTGGTCAGTGGGTGATGTGGTCAGTGGGTGATGTGGTCAGTGGGGGATGTTGTCAGTGGGTGATGTGGTCAGTATCATGCCAGCCACCTCAACTTTCCCAAGACATTTCCTGGTGCCTATTTTAGGCTGGTTTGACCTGGAACCTCAGGTCCTATTTTAAAAATTCAAATCCACCCCAATGCAGAGCGAACCCCTGACCATCAGGACACCAGAAGAGCATCTAGCCATTACAGCACTGAGGCTCCCTCATCAACCTGTGGTTATGCTCACATTCACATCTATTTAATCAGAGTACAATTGCTATCTTACACATATTTTCTAATGAGATAAATGAGAACTTGCTGCTCTCCTATCTCTTCAGGGGTTCAATTGTCCCCTGAAACATTAGTCGTTAGTCTTGGTTCCAACTTCACAGCAAAGGGTCACCTCCATAATTCTCCATTCCTGTGACAGAAAATGCTCCTCACTGTCCGAAGTGAAATGTGAAATAGATAGTAGATAGTAGACAAACCAACAGCCAGAATGATAAAACAACAAATTAGAGTTCATCATTGACGGAAGTAGCAGTTACTAGAAACCAGAGCAGTTACACACACATTACTGCATAAGGCAAAACCAGCTAGTTCAGCTGCCGGCCGGCCACCATTACAAACAACCACGGACAGATGTAAAAGCATTCCACATGAAATCCAGAACTCCAGACACTTAACTCAGTAGCTGGGTGATGGAACCATGTACTACCAGTCCAACATGAGGAAAATGTGTAAGCAAACCATAGTCAGAAACAAAAATGCACCAGAGGCTTTAAGAGCTCAACAGCCTAACCACCATATTGGACCAGAAGTCCTGTGAAACTTACCAGTCTGTACGAATCACAAAACATGTATTCTACCCAATGTCTGCTACAACAGGGCAAGCTGTGTAGATTATCGTTCCAGTGACTAGAGCTATGTCGTGTATGGCAGCCAGGAGAATCAATTATACAAATGACCAAAGCTGAGCATAAGCAGAGGAAAATAAATTAACACAGACAAAAACAGAACAAATATAGCCTAAAGCTGAGAGCTGTAAATTAAATAAAAATCCTAACTTATACATGAAGTGGTGACTGCTCAGGCTAGCGACCTTTAATTAATTTCTATCTGTCCATAAATATTTCTACAGACACAAGTAATGGCAAAAATGCAGTAATGATGGTGTCTTTTTTAAAAATAGCTTAGTTGTAGTACAAGGAACAGGCTCATCATCTTGTGCCTTGCAAACTGGCATAGGCATTCACATCTCTGCACAGATCTCAATCCTTGGTGTTATGGATAAATTCCCCCATGCAATCATCTTCGACCCATCAAGCATTGTTTATGCAAATTTGCTTCTATTTCTTCTATTGCTGTTGCCACAATATTCCTCAGTGCCTCTCTTCTCATTATGTGACAGTGAAAACAGTCTCTTTATTATAGTTGTATATAATTTTCAATTTTCATTATGAGTCGGACACAATGGTAACTCCCATATACCGAATCGCAGATAATCACATAAGATCTTCAAAAAATAATATACCTATATAACTGAACCATTCATTCTATAGTTACCTTCTGTAGACCTTCTGATAAATAGACAGAGCCGGACACAGTGGTAACTTCCATATATGGAGTCTCAGAAAACCACCTAAGATTTTCAAGAGCTGGTATAACTATAACACCTAATTAATTGTACTATAGCCACCTGTGACAGACCTTCTGATAACCAGACTGAGAGAGAGATACAATGCAACTCCCATTACACAGTCTCAGATAATCACCAAAAAGCTGCTGTGACAACCTTTTTCTTCATTCTCAAACTGGATGTAGCCGCTACACATGAAACAGAGTGATCTGTCCTTGCATCCCTATCTTGACCTCTTACCACAAGGTAGAGAGCCATCAGAGATGACACCATTCCCTCCAGAGAGGGTGTCTATCAATTGTTATGCTTCTATTATTATTGTGTAATGCCTACACAATAATTATTTGTATGTTTACTGCTCTTAAAGTAAGTTAACAATGAACAGACTCAAATCTGATCTAGAAATGATTGCTTTTGCAATAGCTGTAAATACACATACAGATAACAAGTCTCCACAGACAAACATTCAAATTACCTGTGCTTTTGCTAACATTTTGACATTGTTATTGCTGCTGCTTTTCCTCGTGTTGTCTTCCAGCAAATCTACAATTTCTTTGTACTGAAAACACAATCAGCAAAAGGCAAAGGTAACATTCATCCAATGACTGATGAGCTAATGAACATTAATAATCATAAACAAGAAAAGACTATGTGTAATCTCTAGAAACAATACATAAATAAATGATCAGGACAGAGGAGCCTGATTTGCTTATCTATATCACTGGAAATAGCACCAAAAAGAGTATGTCAGAACTGTGTGCTGTGTTTAATATATACATCGATAATTAAGAACAGAAGCAAACCCAGTACCGAAGAAGATGAATAAAATTAAAGTAATACTCTGAATGCCTTGCTATTCATCATCATCATCATCATCATGTGCCATGCGGATAAGCGTGAGCGGTCATGTTTTGCCATCTCACATGATCACCAGAGTCGTGGAACACCTCTGTGTTCTTGTCTGGACCATACCACGTGGCCAAACCATCCAGGTATTCACTTCTCTGCCTTCCCCTTATTCTTTTCCCCTCAATCTTGCCAGTTGTCACCAAGTTCTCCAGTTTATTTCTTCTCATAATGTTTCCAAAACATTGTGACTCTCTACATCTAATTTCTCTAATCAATTTATGGTTTTTATTTGTTTCTTATAGGACTTGGTCATTAGTTTTTCTGTCTGTCCATGGTATTCTTTGCATTTTCCTAAGAAACCATATTTCCATAGCCATTAGATGTTTTTCAGCTTGTCTACTTATTGTCCTCGCTTCACATCCATACAAATGTACAGGTTCTATTTAGCACTTCAACACTCTTTTTCTTGTTGTAATTGACATCTTCTTTTTGGTCAGTATGTTTTCCATCTTGCAAAATGCTACCTTCACCATGGCGATTATTGTTCTAATCTTTTCAAGGTACCTCCCATAGGATGTTATGACTGTTCCAAGATAGCTGTACCAATTCACTTAAGAATATGTCCATTTACTTGTATATTACATTGTAGTATTTCTTTCTTCCTAGTGATGACCATAATCTGTGTCAACTTACAATTTAATTCTAACCCTAGCTGTTCACCGTGTGCAACAACCGCATCTACTAATTGTTGCAGATCCTGCTCATTGTCTGCAATCAATACTGTATCATCCGCATATCTAATGTTATTGATGTTACGTTCCTCCAATGGTGATTCCTCTCATATCTTCTAAATTTCTGAAAATATTTTCACTGTACAGGGAAACAGATCTGAAGACATTACACATCCCTGTCACACCCCTTTCTTAATAGGTTAATACTGACCTACATCATTATCAATCTTTATGGCAGCTCGCTGTTTCCAATATATGTTTTTACAAATCTAAGGTTTTTCCCATCAATTTGTAGATCTGCAAGCATCTTCATCATGGTGACATGTATCACTTTATCAAAAGCCTTTGTGTAGTTGCTATTCACTGGCAACAAACCATAACAAAGTGATAAAAAAAACAATCATATAAATGCACTAATCTGGTTTGCACAAACCTACACAATCCAAAGACGTGAACATTTGAAGGTCTGCTAATCACTGAAGTCCTGTTCATGCAGCAGGTTATTTGCAGAAAGTCCCGTCACTGTTATCTCTTTATAAATGTAGCAAAGGGAATTGTGCCTATGATACTTTAAATGTTGTAGGATAGTTTATAATATAATGATGGTGTACCTGACAATCTGCTTTTCTTGATGTGACTGTCAGGCTTCTGTACAGGTCTATTATGGCTGCTGTCTCATTTTTGATTACGTAAAGATCTCTAAGTATGTACATGAGTACCACAGTAGCTGCAGCAGGATATGATAGTATCAAAAATAACAACTAGGGTGGTTATAAATCATACAGAAAACAAATAATTTAACTTCTACACCCTGTACTTCACAAAGAGGATTGTGGTATACCGGCCAGTTAACACTTCAGCTGTAATTGCTATTACAAAAACATACAAATCTAAGAAAGCAATGATGAAAAATAAGGCAAAACAAATTTGCGCAAATCATATCAGAAGTTTTGTCTATGAAAAGCCTTTCCCAAGGTAAACACAAACACTATTACTTATAACAACAGATATTCATATTTAAATGCAATATACAGGGATTCTTCTGCTTTTTATGCCCTTTTTTGAATGGGCAGTGAGTTTGAGGTGCAACAACTGATCCAGATCCAAAGTAACACACATCAAGGTGACATAGTGATCTACACTGATGGGTCAGTGGAGAGAAACAGATGGAGTAGTTGGGGTTTCATTGTCAAGGCTAATGGACGATTTTAAAAAAAAGGAAAGTCTGGCATATGAGGCAACGACTTCCAGCATGAGAATGGAGGTGGAAGCAGTCACATCGGTATTCCGTTGGTTAGAGGAGACCACTGCAACACACATTGTCTTCATCACGGACTCAAAAGAGTATACTTAGTAAGTTGGAGAAAGGAATGTTTCATGTGGAATGGCTCACCTCACTACAGAGGTCACAGATTTTGAGAATTGTATGGATTTTGTGCCCTGGCCATGCGAGAGTGCTGGGAAGTGAACAGGCTGATAGGCTCGCAGGGAATGCACCTCTTGGTGGTAGATTACTTATGGAACAAGGGGGAGGTGGTCTTGCGCCTGTGGGAACAGTGGAGAAGGTGGGAGAACAGATTGAGAACCCATATGTGGAAAGGTTGAGATTGCGGGGGATTTTCAGGGGTTCTGGTAGAATCTCAAAACTGAAAACTGAGAGGGAAGACCAGGAGAACTTTTAATCAGATAGCGGTAGGAACGATTAGTAGTGTGACTCTTTACTGGCTGTTGAATGAGGGGACAGAGCGTATATGAAAGTGTCCTGAGTGCAGCTCACCTCAACTCAACTCAATTCTGCCCTATATCCACCACTGAAGCACAAGCCCTCAACCAACACATGCCAAGCCACCCTGTCTTCTATAGGGAAAATACCTGACACAGGTGGCAAATCAGGAAGTCATGGCTGTAAACTTCAAATACATATCTGAAAATGATGCCGCTAAGTGCTGACTTCACAAACATAAGATATACTGAAAAAAATTACCTTTGAAATCAAATATTCAAATGATTAAAGAATTTTCAGAAACTCTATTATGGGTTCAGAAGATTATACAAAAAAGTGTTGTTATTAAATTTAACTACCACCACTACACGTTGGACAAGTCCAAAGGTGCTCAAATCTCCTCTCAGAATTTCTATGAGTGTCAGTCATTTCAACTGAGTGTCATTTCACCAGTTTTCTTGTGTCCTGTACAAAACATTCAAGTCTTGCAACTCTCAGCTTTACTCTAGTGTTGCTCATCTTGAGCAAAACTGTTGTCTTAACTATGTCATTAACATCAGCACTTTCACCAAAATATTTAGTAGCATTTATGGTGTCTGCTTGGTTCATTGATGAACCCTCTACAATAGTCTCAGAACAAGTCAAAGTATCTGCCAATTTATTCCCTATGACCCCATCATGACCAGACACAAAAGCAAATGTAAATATCCTAAATGTGGATTTCTGTATTAAATCGAAATACTGCTTCTGCATGAGTGTATTATCCAGATCATGTCTTCTTAAGCATGTTCACAGCATCACTAAAAGTGCACACACGTGTATAGACATAAATTTTCACCAAACGGTGCCATTGTCACAGCCAACATATCTATTGTTACAGCCAACATATCCACTGTCACAGTCAACATATCCATTGTCACAGCCAACATATCCACTGTCACAGCCAACATATCCACTGTCACAGCCAGCATATCCACTGTCACAGCCAACATATCCATTGTCACAGCCAACATATCCATTGTCACAGCCAACATATCCACTGTCACAGCCAACATATCCATTGTCACAGCCAACACATCCATTGTCACAGCCAACATATCCATTGTCACAGCCAACATATCCATTGTCACAGCCAACATATCCACTGTCACAGCCAACATATCCATTGTCACAGCCAACACATCCATTGTCACAGCCAACATATCCATTGTCACAGCCAACATATCCACTGTCACAGCCAACATATCCATTGTCACAGTCAACATATCCATTGTCACAGCCAACATATAAATTGTCACAGCCAACACATCCATTGTCACAGCCAGCATATCCACTGTCACAGCCAACATATCCACTGTCACAGCCAACATATCCATTGTCACTGCCAACATATCCACTGTCACTGCCAACATATCCATTGTCACTGCCAACATATCCATTATCACAGCCTATATATCCGTTGTCACAGTCAACATATCCGTTGTCACAGTCAACATATCCGTTGTCACAGCCAACATATCCACTGTCACAGCCAACATATCCACTGTCACAGCCTATATATCCACTGTCATAGCCTACATATCCACAGTCACAGCCAACATATCCACTGTCATAGCCTACATATCCACTGTCATAGCCTACATATCCACTGTCATAGCCTACATATCCACTGTCATAGCCTACATATCCACTGTCACAGCGTACATATCCATTGTCACTGCCAACATATCCATTGTCACTGCCAACATATCCACTGTCACAGCCAACATATCCACTGTCACAGCCAACATATCCACTGTCACAGCCAACATATCCATTGTCACAGCCAACATATCCATTATCACAGCCAACATATCCACTGTCACAGCCAACATATCCATTGTCACTGCCAACATATCCATTGTCACTGCCAACATATCCACTGTCACTGCCAACATATCCACTGTCACTGCCAACATATCCACTGTCACAGCCAACATATCCATTGTCACAGCCAACATATCCATTACCACAGCCAACATATCCACTGTCACAGCCAACATATCCATTGTCACTGCCAACATATCCATTGTCACTGCCAACATATCCATTGTCACAGCCAACATATCCACTGTCACAGCAAACATATCCATTGTCACAGCCAACACATCCATTGTCACAGCCAACATATCCATTGTCACAGCCAACATATCCATTGCCACAGCCAACATATCCATTGTCACAGCCAACATATCCATTGTCACAGCCTACATATCCATTATCACAGCCTACATATCCACTGTCACAGCCAACATATCCATTGTCACTGCCAACATATCCATTGTCACTGCCAACATATCCACTGTCACAGCCAACATATCCATTGTCACAGCCAACATATCCGTTGTCACAGCAACATATCCGTTGTCACAGCCAACATATCCATTGTCACAGTCAACATATCCACTGTCACAGCCAACATATCACTGTCACAGCCTATATATCCACTGTCACAGTCAACATATCCATTGTCACAGCCAACATATCCACTGTCACAGCCAACATATCACTGTCACAGCCTATATATCCACTGTCACAGCCTATATATCCACTGTCATAACCTACATATCCACTGTCACAGCCAACATATCCACTGTCACAGCCTATATATCCACTGTCACAGCCTATATATCCACTGTCACAGCCTATATATCCAATGTCACAGCCAACATATCCATTGTCACAGCCAACATATCCGTTGTCACAGTCAACATATCCACTGTCACAGCCTATATATCCACTGTCACAGCCAACATATCCACTGTCACATCCAACATATCCACTGTCACAGCCAATATATCCACTGTCACAGCCAACATATCCACTGTCACAGCCTATATATCCACTGTCACAGCCAACATATCCACTGTCACAGCCTATATATCCACAGTCACAGCCAACATATCCACTGTCATAGCCTACATATCCACTGTCACAGCCTACATATCCACTGTCATAGCCTACATATCCACTGTCACAGCCTATATATCCACTGTCACAGCCTACTTATCCACTGTCATAGCCTACATATCCATTGTCATAGCCTACATATCCACTGTCACAGCCTACATATCCACTGTCACAGCCTACATATCCACTGTCACAGCCTACATATCCACTGTCACAGCCTATATATCCACTGTCATAGCCTACATATCCATTGTCACGGCCAACATATCCACTGTCACAGCCAACATATCCACTGTCACAGCCTACATATCCACTGTCATAGCCTACATATCCATTGTCACAGCCTATATATCCACTGTCACAGCTTACATATCCACTGTCACAGCCTATACATCCACTGTCACAGCCTACATATCCACTGTCACAGCCTATATATCCACTGTCACAGCCTACATATCCACTGTCATAGCCTACATATCCACTGTCATAGCCTACATATCCACTGTCACAGCCTATATATCCACTGTCACAGCCTACATATCCACTGTCACAGCCTACATATCCACTGTCATATCCTACATATCCATTGTCACAGCCTATATATCCACTGTCATAGCCTACATATCCACTGTCACAGCCTATATATCCACTGTCATAGCCTATATATCCACTGTCATAGCCTACATATCCATTGTCACAGCCAACATATCCACTGTCACAGCCAACATATCCACTGTCACGGCCAACATATCCACTGTCATAGCCTACATATCCACTGTCACAGCCTATATATCCACTGTCATAGCCTACATATCTATTGTCACAGCCAACATATCCACTGTCATGGCCAACATATCCATTGTCACAGCCTATATATCCACTGTCATAGCCTACATATCCACTGTCACAGCCAACATATCCACTGTCACGGCCAACATATCCACTGTCACGGCCAACATATCCACTGTCACAGCCTACATATCCACTGTCACAGCCAACATATCCACTGTCACGGCCAACATATCCACTGTCATAGCCTACATATCCACTGTCATAGCCTACATATCCACTGTCACAGCCTATATATCCACTGTCACAGCCAACATATCCACTGTCACAGCCAACATATCCACTGTCACAGCCAATATATCCACTGTCATAGCCTACATATCCACTGTCACAGCCTACATATCCACTGTCACAGCCAACATATCCATTGTCACAGCCTACATATCCACTGTCATAGCCTACATATCCACTGTCACAGCCTACATATCCACTGTCACAGCCTACATATCCACTGTCACAGCCTACATATCCACTGTCACAGCCAACATATCCACTGTCACAGCCAACATATCCACTGTCACGGCCAACATATCCACTGTCACAGCCTACATATCCATTGTCACAGCCTACATATCCACTGTCACAGTCTACATATCCACTGTCACAGCCTACATATCCACTGTCACAGCCAACATATCCACTGTCACAGCCAACATATCCACTGTCACAGCCAACATATCCACTGTCACAGCCAACATATCCACTGTCACAGCCAACATATCCACTGTCACAGCCTACATATCCACTGTCACAGCCAATATATCCACTGTCACAGCCAACATATCCACTGTCACAGCCTACATATCCTCTGTCACAGCCTACATATCCACTGTCACAGCCAACATATCCACTGTCACAGCCAACATATCCAGTGTCACAGCCAACATATCCACTGTCACAGTCTACATATCCACTGTCACAGCCTACATATCCACTGTCACAGCCTACATATCCACTGTCACAGCCTACATATCCACTGTCACAGCCTACATATCCACTGTCACAGCCTACATATCCACTGTCACAGCCAACATATCCATTGTCACAGCCAACATATCCATTGTCACAGCCAACATATCCATTGTCACAGCCAACATATCCACTGTCATAGCCTATATATCCATTATCACTGCCAACATATCCACTGTCACTGCCAACATATCCACTGTCACAGCCAACATATCCACTGTCACTGCCAACATATCCATTGTCACTGCCAACATATCCACTGTCACTGCCAACATATCCACTGTCACAGCCAACATATCCACTGTCACAGCCAACATATCCATTGTCACAGCCAACATATCCGTTGTCACAGCCAACATATCCACTGTCACAGCCAACATATTCATTGTCACTGCCAACACATCCATTGTTACAGCCAACATATCCATTGTAAGGCTACTGGTAGCTGATGAGAAAGCACCACTGGAGTCTTGAAATATTCACCCGTTACAATGTTCTGAGAAAGCCAGAGCATAACACCTGTGCAAACAACTAATCCATAGGTGAATATCTCCATAGCCACACTATTCAGTCACCAGTGTATTCACATCTGCTGCAGTTGTAGAAGGAATCTGCTCCAGGGATCTTCAGTTGAGAGTGATGGCTCTGATTCCTTGACATCTTTAGGGACAGGTACGCATTCTTCAATTATTTCTTCACCAGGTGCAATATGTTCCAGAACACACACCTTCCAGACAATATCCTTAGCTCACCCCAAACAAGACTTGTCTTGCTTGAGCCTGTTTGCCCAAACTCCCGCTAGTTGTTTGTGGAGGGGTGAGCAATGCCATGTACACAATGTAAACTAATCATGCTGGTCATTAGATGGAGAAAAATAAGTTGTTATGAAGTGTTAAGGATTCTCACGTTTTTGCAGAGCAACTAGAAGAGAAGCTCAAAATACATTATGTGTGGATAGAGATTTAGCTGTTTTGTCTTAGTGATGTGGTAACAATTATTTTATCTCCACGGTCTTATGCCTGATTACACACAGAGTGTACACACAGATATGAGTTGGTGCATTTGTTTCATATTTCAGTAACTTCAAGCCTAATAAAGACATGTTTTTAAAGCTGTGAGTAAAGTTTTAAAATGAAATGAAACAGATCTTCATCCAATTCTGTCTTCCTAACTTAAAAAGTAAACAATTAGCTTAAAAAAAAGGACTCTTTCCTACATCTTGAGGTTTATTGGGTTATGGTGCGAGGCTTATATTTTAACAGAACAATTGGCACCTGATGGAATATGTGGTCAGTATCACACCAGACGTCTTTACTTCACATGGACATTTCCTGGTAGATATTTAAGGCCGAGTCAATCTTTGAGGCCGGTTAATTTAAAAAGAAAAATGTTTGCCTCAATTGGAAGTCCAAAATTTGCCACCAGGTTAGCGTTCTAGCCACATCAACCAATAAGTGCTAATTGGCCTATAAAAATTCGGAGCTAGCACCATATGCTAAATAAGCTTCAAGACATAGATAAGGGTCCTTTACTTGACTTTCTGAAAAATATACCTTAGGTAACTGAGCTCTGACTCGGTTTTCAGCTTCTTGGAAGGTCTCACTAAGTTTGTGCAGTTGGTCCAAAAAATCTGTATTAACTGATGGATTTAACCCCTCTTCGTAAGTCTGAATCTGCCTTGTTTCCAGGAAGTTTCTGCATGACACACAAACTCGCAAGGACCAGCAGATTTCAGGTTCCACCTCTGGGCACTAGTCAATCATACAGCACAATTAACATGAGACTTCAATCAAACAATGTCTCTCATATTTTATTACATTAATTAGTTACATTAGTTGTATTTCCTTTACTGGACATTGTTGTTAAATCCAGCATTTATTAGCTGTTTATGATTTACTAGGACATTTTATGCTTAGTACTTTGCCAAAGTTTTTTGAATGGTTAACTTTCATACTACTGAAATCAACGCAAAGCGATCAGCTTCCTAATCACCTGCAACTGATGTTGAACTCTCAATCCGGTATATCAGCAAACTGTTAAACACATTCATTAGACGATTTCAAATTTCACTGTCACAGATAATATCATCATTACCATGTGTCATGCCACCATCTCACACAATCACCTGAGTCCTCAATTAGGTATGTTTTATCTTCCTTAGTGTCCTTGACTTGGGGACATACATTACAAGTACCTCAGAAGTCAGATGGCGCGGGACACTGGTAATAGAGAAAGCTAAACTACACGCAAAAATCAATTTGATGCAATAGGAATAGTAGCACATGTGTGGGCTATGCTTGAGATCAAAGTGAGCGAACGCAAAATAAAACTCTTCCTTAGTTTATCAACTGGCAATGGTCTTCTTTCTGTTTGTTTATTTCACATAAAATTTGCTAAGTTGTCACTAAATTCTTAACCTTGCCTCTCCACAAAATATGTCAAAATATTTTGACTGACAACATCTAATTCTTCTTCTTCTTTATTGTACGGGTTTTATCCCATATAGCTTGGTTTCTTTCCATCGGGTGCTCTGCCAAAAGCGTCACATAGAGCAGAGCACAAATACTGTAGCTCCAGCAACAACCCCCAGAGAAAACTGCACTCATGAATGATGGAGCCCAGAACCAAACCCCCAACCTTTGAACCATGAGGTGGATGGCTTAATCACTTCACCACTGTCTATTGTTGCTAAACAGTTTCTTCAGAATCCATGTTTATATTACATCTGGTTTCCAGACACAGAAAGGGCATTTGGAAAGAAACTAACAGGCACTAACCAAAGTGCTGACAGCAACATTTAAAAAAAGTATATGTAAGAAGAGTTAGACAAAAACTGGATACTGGCATCACAGTCTGGGCCACAATATCCAAAACAGTGTGGCAAAATAAACAGAGCACAGAACCAATGCACACACACATTATCACTGAAGATATGAAATATACATCCATAGACTTTAGAAACAATAACAGACCTCTAGGAGACAGATGAAACATTAAAGTGGTGCAGCAGACAGACATGGATACATGAATAAACCAATGCACTTAACAACTAATAGGTATGACAAGAGCTAACCTCAGACACTGAAATACTTTGACCATATTGAGCATGGCATTGGTTTAGACAAACAGTAATAGAAATCATGGTTCATAGAAGAAGAGGCTGGATTGAAACAACATGAAGGTGGACACAAGACATCAAAGACACCCTGGGGATGAACATGTATAAGTCAGGAGATCTGGCAAAGAAGCAAGAATCTTTCACGTGGGTTGTGATAACAACAATGTTCTGTAAAGGCCTTGTTATATGATGATGATAACAGGAGCAGTGAAAGAAGACTAACTTCCCACCAAGTCTGAAGCTTACAATCCTATTTTGTCGATCTCTATGGCTATTTTCTGGCTCAGTGGCAAAATGGTTATGGACACAGTTCGTAATCTTGCATACCCACGTTTGATGCACAGCTGTGGGCGATTTGGTTTTTTACGAAATGGTATGAGTGCCAGTCGTTCAGAAAGCAATGGCAACATTAACTTGCTAAGAGATCACAACAGCAAAAAATGCTGGTTTTGACTGTGATGTTCTGTAAAGACTATGCAACTAACTTTAACTATGGCTATTTATCTTTAACATGTTAAAACATGTCTTAAGCTTATTGCATTAACTTTTATACTGCATTAGTGGTCTTTATTCTTATGGAAATATATTTCTATTCCTAATTTATTATCTTCTTCTTTGGACTTATTTGTGTAAGCTGTGATATTTCTGATGTTTATTGTATTGTGTCTCTTAGCATCATGTTTTATGATTCCTGGTTTGGACTGTTGACTTCTAGTTAAAGTTTGACAATAGGAGTGTACTTATTAATGCTGGGTGCTAACATATTAAAAGCTTTTGAATATTTCTGATTGAATAGGCTGTTGGATGCTTACTTTGAGTAATTCTGTATTTTCAATTGCTAGTTGTATCTTATTGAAAGATGTGTATGCAGATGAGTGAGGAATTATGGAAAGGCTGCAGAGATCTCATTTTATAGAAGAATGTTGAGAACACCATGGGCAGATATAAAGCACAATGAATTTATCCTGAAAGAAATTAATTCACAAAGAGAATTGGTTAACTCACATCAGAAGAAGTCAGGAGGATCATGTGTATCAGAAATGATTGGCAGTACATGAGACAGAAAACTAGACAGACCTGATGATCAAAGTTGCATTTCCTGGGCTATAAGAAGCAATAACTGGCCCCTGTGCTGCCTACATTTCAAAACTTTTAAAAGTTACCCACAACATAATATTTATATCACATTTATTTCTCAACATTATAAGTGTATGGGTAGTCACCAAACTAAATGTATGATGGAGTGACATATTCAAGAAACTTTAAACCAGTCTGTGATCTGAATTTATGTCATGACACATGACTACCCAGAAAAGACTGGCCAATCAATAAAAAATACAACTAATAGACAATTTCTAGACTTCTGCCAAAAAGCTGTTAATTGTCGTGGGGAAAAGAGTGTTAAAGTGCTATATATAACCTATACTGTTGTAGACAGTCTTAAATTTTAGAATTTATTATGAGGAGACAAAACTTAAAAACTTTGTGACAGCTGGAAAACTTGATGTGAAAAGAGCAAGGGGAAGACAGAGGGATAAAAAATACCTGAATGGCTTTTGCTACATGGCATAATTAAGACAACAACACAGACCTTATGCAAGACTTTAGCAACCTTGTAAGATGGTCACCCATGATTGCCCATACCTTTCAGCATGGGACATGATTATGGTGATTATGATAGTTCTACAACTTCTACAAATATTGTACTGAATCTGGCAGGTCAAGGTTAAATAACAGAATTCATATACTACTTTCAGTTTAACTGAGCCATGATCTTTCCAAATCTTACTGTCACTTCTTTCACTGTCTTACTACACATTCTATGCATCCATTCATTTCTAAACTGAATCAACTTTAGCATTTGACAGAATAAAATAAATCACCTACTATCTTTCTTTTTGCAGAGTGGCATGCTTCAATTAAAAAATCAAAGATAGGGAAAATCTGTTGGATCTTTTCCCCAGGACAGGACATGCTGGTGTGGTGGGAAACCATCAGGCGGACAGATTGGCTGGGTCAGCACTGTTGAGTGGGGTTTTGGTGCACAATAAGGCAGAAATGGTCAGGGCCCAAGGGATCATGTGTATAGTGTGAAAGAACAGATAACTCATCAAAGCCTAGAGAGAATGGTGCGGCCAGAAGTGACCAGAGTTCTGGCCAACACTCAGTTCTCCAAGGAAAGGCCAGATGGACACAATAATCAGACTGCAGCTATCACTAGTAGTATTCGGACTCTTCGCTCGCTGTTGAAGATGAGGATGAAGCAACCTAGGATATGTCGTGAGTACTGTGGTGTTGGTTCTTGACTCAACTCAATCTATTATCAATCATACTAACATCCATCCCCTTTAATCCTGTTACTTCTCATAAGTACTATTAGGATGTTAGCGTGGCTAAATAAATAGGAGTGTTTGCTCGTGAACTTCTGGTCTGCAGATGCCGAGGCAGCAGGTTCAGCCCCTACAATGGTCAGCTGGACTAAAATATTGACTTCTCGTCTTTGACTTGGGGACGTGCCATATGACGAGCACACGCCAAAGAAAATACAGAAAAGGAGAAAAGGAATTTTCAATTATGGACACACCAAAGTGGACGGTCAACAGGAGAAACCAAGGGAAACATGAAACGTCAGAGGACAACAAAGGAACAGATGTTGTGAGGCTGCAACAGCAAGCGGTTGTGTTTTCTGAAGGCTCAGTGTTAAAAGGGATATTCGGGACGCAATGATTGCGAGGATCGGCAAGTGAGCAACAGGAGAGAGGAATGTGTGGACGAGGATACATCAATGAAAGGACCGTGCGTGAAAAAAACCTAGGCGATTTTCTGAAATACTGGACCGTGAGAGTTGAGACTGGGATTCAAGGTGAACGGAGTAGAACAGGGAGCTTATCCATAAATATATAAATAAACGCCGACCCTGTTTGAAGGGCAGTTTATGTTCGTGGAGAGCTTTTATCCCGTTGGTTCTGCAGCACATATATTAAAGTGTAAAAACGTTCGCTAGAATGCCTCAGTTATTTCATGTTCTACGAATTCAGGTGAGAACTGTGTTCTATGTTTTCAGTTAGTTGACGAGTTATCGATTTGTCGATTCCAGTTGCTAGTTATTGCGGGAAGACACATCGAGGCAGGACACAAATTACAAGTACCTCAGATGTTAGAGAGGGTTCACCAGAAGGCGCGGGACACTGGTAATAAGGAAAGCTAATCCACACGCAAACATTAGTCAGCGTTCTAGAAGTAGTAGCACATGTGTGGACTATGATTGAGTTCAAAAAGAGCAAAGGCAAAACAAACACACACAAAACACACAAAAAATAAATACTATTACATGACTGTACCCCTAATATTTTGATGATTGCCAGTTTTGGTGGCCAATTTTCTTTTTCCTCCTTCTCTCCATCAGGAATGTAGATGATTAAGTCCTCACTTGAGCACGACTTGCAGACAGCAAGGCCACAGACACGACAAAAGTGTTTCTGTTTTGTCATGCTGAAGACTTCTCTGCAGGTTTGACACTTTGTTGCCAAATCTTCTCTCTGGTTAATTGCAAAGACATGAAATTACAACATCAGCAAAATACACTTTAAATAAACAAAAAACATGACATTACAACAATAACAAAATACACTTATATAAACAAAAACATGACATTACAACATCAGCAAAATACACTTTAAATAAACAAAAGACATGACATTACAACAATAACAAAATACACTTATATAAACAAAAACATGACATTACAACAACAACAAAATAGACATATAAACAAAAGCATAATGCATGTGTTTGCACAGTTAGTAGTCATACTGTCAAGGTGCATAATATTTTAAGGAAGAATGAAGATCTGCTTAGATCTGCTGTCTATGAAAAAAAAATAACAATAGCTACATGCACATTGTATTATAAATGTAATTCATACTTGAATTCTTCTTTCCTAGCTTTCTGACAAATTCTTCTTCTTCTTCTGCGATCATCCAGAGTTTTTTTTTTCGGGCGTGATTGCGTTGTGCCTGTTTACAGCAGAGCTGCGTTTTTGCGCCATTAGGCAGACACATCCGACTTCTGCGGGCATTTGTTGACTGGGTTAACCTTCCCGGGTCTGACAAATTACAATATTACTTCATAGGCTTTCTTTGTCATCTATTATTTATTGTTTTGTTTTGCTTTTCGTACTCTGGCTGCAAAATGAAGACCAAGTTTTATTCTTCATGTCTACTATTCCCATTATCTGTTAACTACTGACGCTGTTATGTTCATAATGATTATGTCCTAGTCTTTGGTGTTTTAGCAGTCACGGTCGTATAAAGGAAGTATGCAAAAAAAGACACTTTTCCATGCCATGAGGTGTTTTTGGTATATGGTGCTAGCCCACATACTTATTTTAAGCTGGGCCAAACTAAATGAGTGCAAAATTTGAGCTTTAAAACACACGCGTGCGTGCTCATACGCTCGCCCGCCCACCCGCCCCTGCGCGCGCATGCACACGCGCACACACACACACACACACACACACACGTGCGCACACATATATATAGTGTAGGAATATCATATCAAAAGGAAACACTGCTGAATAAGATCAAGGTCGGTATACAGTCAGACTCTGGGCATATAAAGAGAGACCAGCATCTTGTTAAAGATGTGCTGGAGGACAAAATGTAGGAAAAACATGCAAGAGGGAGGCAATGTCTCGTGTGGGTAGGCAACATCAAGAGATGAATTGGAAGAAACCTATTTGAGCGCACTGAGAAAACACAGAAAAGAGGATGTTAGAGACTCCAGACAGCTGGCTTTCAATGTGGATGGTTCTTGATGATGATGAACAAGTGACATTTTAATACTCACAATCCACCTGCTTGATTTCATCCAGTCTGGTGTAGTTACTAAACTTTTCACTCCATGCAATGTCCGCTTCAATTCAGAGTGTCCAACATTTTGTTCAAACCCCCTCAGAAGTCTAGAAGAAATCCAAAACATTCATTAAAATATGTTGACAATATAGAATAACACAAAGTATTGTAGCAAAGTAATACTCCAACTGAGTATCACAGCCTGGGATTCTGAGATAAGTAGTACATTTTTTTTTCAATTTTTCATTTTCTCTTCATTGTTCTCATTTGTTCATTCTTCTCAAGACTTTCTGATGCCTTAATTTGGTCACGGTAGCATCTTATTCTTGATTACATGTTATGTTTTGTGTATGTATGTATTTGCTGATGAAAGCTAGTCACCGCAACGTCCTGTGTTTTCCATAAATTCTGTTCTGTAAAGCTGCATTACTTTGTGTTATTTTATATTATTTACATTTCCACAGCTTTACCATAGTTCCACTAATTTTATTCATAAATTAAAATATACTGATAACATAAGCATTTTACCATACCAGTTCTGGGGCCTAATTGGCAAGCACATCTGTACCCTGGCCTAGTGGCCTTGGGTTGAAATCCAATTCGAACCTCTGATATGTTCATGCACTGCATGGCTCCGGAGCCCAGCCAATCTCATAAACATGTGTGCCAGATAATTTTCTGGGAATCCAAAAGTGGCCGGTGTTATACTGATCACATCGCCCATCAAGTGCTGACTGGTGTAAAAATATTAGCCAAGCACTATATACCCAATTCATCACATTATATGAAAATAGGGGCTTCAACTTTAACTTAAACCAATGTTGCTATCAAAGTTGCACTAATTGAAACACTAAAATATTACAATATAAAAATACTTGACATACTACAACAAATGTAATGGGTTGGTTTATTGTTCACCTAGTGGAACTACAATATTTGCATATGTGCTAGAATGTGTTATTGTTGAATGCTTGAAACAAATTATCTGTGTCTTATATAATAAATTTTCAGTTCCAAAGAACTGTTTCAACCTCCTAATTTTGCCACACTGCCATATTTAAATGTAAAACATCAAAGAACATTTTACTCAAATCTTACAATATTTTCACTTTCAACAATAATAATAAATAAAGTGGACAATTTATTTAAAGAAGATAACTACTGACAAATATAAAAATGAACTTTAAAAAAATCTGGTTCATAAAAAGCATCATATCTTGAATATTAAAATATTTTGGTCATAGTAAAAATGTCACAGTGAGCTGAGCTGAGTGTAGCCAAGAACTGATATCACAGAACTCAGGACATTTCCATATGTGCTGTATACTCATCTTCAACAAATAGCGAAGAGTTCCAACACTAATGATACCAGTTGCAGGCTGATTATTTGTCTGTCTGGCCTTTCCTCTGAGTGTTGAGTACCTTTCCTCTGAGTGCTGAGTACCTTTCCTTTGAGTGCTGAGTACCTTTCCTCTGAGTGCTGAGCACCTTTCCTCTGAATACCTTTCCTCTGAGTGCTGAGTACCTTTCCTCTGAGTGCTGCGTACCTTTCCTCTGAGTGCTGAGTACCTTTCCTCTGAGTGCTGAGTACCGTTCCTCTGAGTGCTGAGTACCTTTCCTCTGAGTGCTGACTACCTTTCCTCTGAGTGCTGAGTACCTTTCCTCTGAGTGCTGAGTACCAGTACTGACACAGTGGTTTAGAAAGAACAGTTATGGAACACATGGTTCCCAGGAGAAGAGGCAGATATCAACCAACATAACTGTGGAAACAGGACAGTAACTGATTCAGTGCCAAGGTTTGGACCAAACATGGCACACGATGAACAAGTACAGGGTGTATTTTTAATGACTGTGCAGTGTTTGAAAATATTGCCGGTCCAAGTTTTGTATTTACCTATTATGATTGCATGAACTTTACAAAGGGTTATTATGATTGCATGAACTTTAAGACGCATCTTTGAACCCATTAGGGATACACAAAGTGGAGAGTGGAAAAGAAGAAGTAACAAAAACATTTATGATCTGTTTAAGTTCCCGCTAATCACTGGTATCATGAAGGCTAATAGACTACAATGGCTGGGGCATATAGAAAGAATGGAAGATAATAGAGAAACAAAACTCGCTTATACTCAGGAAATAAATGACCGTAGACCCCGAGGTAGACCAAGAAGACGGTGGAGAGATAATATATATACAGACCTACAAGCACTTGGAATCAACGACTGGCAAGAGAAGGTCAACCAGAGAGACGAATGAGGACGGATTGTATCTGCAGCAAAGAACCTCAATGGTTCGGAACGCTGAAGAAGATGAAGAAGTTTGCCATTGCTTTCTGAACAACTGGCACCAGACCATTTCATTAAAAAAAAACCAATGTAAGACAGTCTGCTGCCAAATCGCCCACAGCTGTATTTCGAACGCGGATATGTGGGTATGCATCTACAAACCCTTCCCCACGGAGCCAGCTAATATGCTAGCCATCCATCCATCATGTGCCTTGCCAGTAAGCGTGGACGGTCCTGTTTTGCCATCTCACTCGATCACCAGAGTCGTGGATCAGCTCAGTGTTTCTGTCTCGACCATGCCACGAGGCCAAGCCATCCAGATATTTGCTTCTAGGTCTTCCTCTTGGTCTGTTCCCTTCGATCTTACCAGTTGTCACCAAGTGCTCCAATTCATTTCTTCTCATAACATGCCTAAAAAAGTTTGACGGTCTACGTCTAATGTCTCTAATTAGTTTACGATCTTTTGTTTCTTGAAGGACTTGTTCATTGGTCTTTCTGGCTGTCCATGGTATTCTTTGCATTTTCCTCAGAAACCACATTTCTACAGCCATCAGATGTTTTTCAGCTTCACTACTCATTGTCCAAGCTTCACATCCATATATAAGTACAGGTTCTATGTAGCACCTCAACACTCTTTTTCTCGTTTCAATTGACATCTTTTTATTGGTCATTATGTTTTTCATCTTGCTAAAGGCTACTTTTGCCATGGCGATTCTTGTTCTAATCTCTTCAAGGCATCTCCCATCAGATGTTATTACTGTTCCGAGATAATTGTACCTATTCACTCGTTGAAGAATATTCCCATTTACTTGTATAATACATTGTGGTATTTCGTTCTTCCTAGTGACGACCATAATCTGTGTCTTTTTACAATTTAATTCTAACCCTAGTTGTTCACTGTGTGTAACAACCGCATCTACTAAATTTTGCAGGTCCTGTTCATTGTCTGCAATCAAGACTGTATCATCTGCATATCTAATGTTATTGATGCATCGTCCCCCAATGTTGATTCCTTCCATATCTTCAATATTTCTTAAAATACTTTCACTGTGCAGGGAAAACAGATCTGGAGACATTACACATCCCTGTCTCACACCTCTCTTAATAGGCTGATATTGGCCTACTTCATTATCAACTCTTATGGCAGCTTGTTGTTTCCAATATATGTTTTTTACAAGTCTAAGGTCTTTTCCATCAATTTGTAGATCTTCAAGCATCCTTATAATGTCGACATGTCTCACTTTATCGAAAGCTTTTGTGTAGTCAATAAAGCAAAGGATGTTGATCTTTGTTTACTTCTATAGATGGTTCGATTACGGTTCTCAGTAAATACACAGCATTTACTGTACCCTTTCCTTCTACAAACCCACATTGTTCTTCTCCTATTTCAGGTTGTATTTTCCTTCTAATTCTTTGCATGATAATTCTTAGCAAAATCTTCGTGATGTGACTCATTATACTAAATGTTCGATGTTGATCACATTCCAAGGCTCCTGATTTCTTTGGGATTGCAATAAATACAGAATTACATAATTTATGAGGTATATTTCCAGTATCATATATTGTATTCAGCAGACTGGTAACTTTATCTATTCCATATTCTACTAAAGCATTAATCATTTCTGTTGTGACGCTGTCTGAACCGGGGGTCTTGCCAGATTTCATATGGTTAAGAGCATTTTGAACCTCCATCTTCAAAATTTCTGGTCCTTCATTATTATTTTGAATATCGTAGTGTTCGTCTCTGTTGTCGTCATAAAGGTTTTTCACGTAATCTGACCATCCATGTAAGATCTGATCTTTTTTTTTTGTCTTTAGGCAGCCTGCTGATGTACGTGTTCTATAATTAGTAAGCTCCTGGATTCTTTTGTGTATTAGTTTCGCATTTTTACTGTTGTGTTGTTTTCAATTTCTCTGCAATTTTTCTCAAGCCATGTTTCTTTTGCCTCCCTACATAAGGTTCTGACTTTTCTGTGAATTTCTTCATATTTGGCAGGATTATTTTTGTTCTGTCTTCTTGTTTCCATTAGTTGTAAAATTTCTTCAGTCATCCATGTCTTACGGCCCACTTTCTTTAATTTTGGAATAGTTTTTTCTGCTGCACAACTGATTAAATTCTTCAGCATTTCCCATTGATCATCTACATCTTGAAATAGGATCTATAGATCAGACAATAAATCAAATGTGTTATTTACTTCTATGTTAAAATTATCTTGTATTTCTTTGTCAGTTTTCAATTTGCACAAGTCATATTTAGGGTTTCCTGCTATATACTTGACTTTCTTTAACTTTACTCTCAATGTGCCTGTAATTAATCTGTGATCACTGTGACAGTCTGCATTTGGAACTGTTTTTACGACTGTTAACGCATTTCGAAACCTTCTGTTAATCAGGATGTAATCTATCTCGTTTTTAATCCTGCTGTCTGGATTCCTCCATGTCCATAATCTTCTAGGATGCTGTTTAAACCAGGTGTTTCCTACAACCATTTCTTGTTCTTTTGCCCATTCTACAAGTCTGTATCCTCTTTCATTTCTCTCTCCCAAACCATGGTTGCCTACACTTGCCTACACTGCATCCATCGCCTTGCTTTCCTATTTTTGCGTTGAAATCACCCATTACGATATTTATTTCTGATTTTTTGCAGTTCTTCAAAGCAGACTCGATGTCATTATAAAATTCCTCTATACTTTCTTCACTGCATTCACTTGTTGGGGCATATACTTGAATGATATTTATTTTAAAAGGTCATCCGTTATGCTAGCAGACATATTGTATTATAATGTAATGACAATATTTTGACGATATATAAGCCCATGGCAGATGCTGAAAGTCGCTTAAGATGATTAATCATCCCATGGCAACTATCCTGTTAAAGACACCCTAAGTATAAAAATGCCTGAAGCAAGTGGATTGGTCAGCATCAAGAATCTATCTGTCGAGCTGTGATGAGAGTGACATTCTGTAAAGGAATCACTGCATGGTAAACAATTTATGCAATTGAACCTTTGGCACTCTCTGTCTATGTCCAGTTTTGATCTCCAAGATGATGACTCCAGTGTCTCACCAGCAGCCGCTCGTCTCTGAAACTCAGCTCTCATTCTGGTAAAGTCTGCAGTGTGACAACGTGTATGACCGTCTGTAAGCTGCCCAAGCTCAAAGCAATCTTTACAAACCTGTCACAACAATTCTAGTAAGTAATCCATCAATCAACAAAATAGGAAGGGTTAAAAACATGGCCGATAAGATCAAATTAAACTGACACAAAACCAAGACATGTAACTATTAACAGATAAAACATTAAGTAGGAACAATAAAATATCCTATAGAAGCAGATATATGAATAAGTGATTATATAAAATTCAACGGAAAACTAAAAAATAAAAATAATTAAAGAATCAATATACTAAAAAATATAAAGCAAGTTTTTTTATATGATAGTGTACAGAGACTAGAAATGATTTACATAAACACAAAAGACAATGGGGGAATTAAAACATGTAGGCAATTGTGTTACCATAAAAGAATTATGTGGACTAGGCAAACAAACTGCTGAAAATGTTCGTCAGAACTATCTAGATGCAGTGAACTAAGAAAGATATACTGGCCCACTGAAGCAACACTAAAGACCAAGCTTAATGGAAGTAAAGAGGAACTAAAAGTTAAAAAATATGCTTGAATCCATAATGAGAACATATCTGCCAGTGTAATCATCAAAGATGTGATCTCATGGAAAAGATGCCCAAGAAGAATGTAAGAATTTATTGAAAAAATTAAAATAAATAAGCAAGGAAAATGAATACTAAAAATACTATAGTAGTGAAAGATAATAAATAAAACAAGTGCTATAATTACAGGCCAGTCAATACCAACATCAATTAATGTAATTTGTCAACATAATCAGCAACACTGTACTACAAACAGACTTATGCTATCAACCTCCTCTGATGCTGAATGGACTGCATGATAAATATCTTCATGCCTACTTACAGGTGTCTTGAATGCTGTAAGTAAGCTAAAGCCTACATGTCAACGACAGTACAGCCATTTAAGTAGGTTAGAAGATTCTATGTAATTCCTTCACTCACTTGTGTCACAGCTTTGAACCTTTGGAAAGATACAACTTTCGTTCATACTTAACTTATAATCTACCACAAACAGGGCTAAATGATCACACATACATTATTGTTGTATGTGAGCAGTTACCACAGATTTCAAATCTGCCAAGTCCCTTTCATATTCCTGTACAGTATGTGCAGTTTAGTATTTATTTTGAAAGGCAAAACTCCCTTGAGATACCAATATATTTAAAAGATTGTGCCTTAGAAAACAGTATGGAGATCAGTCCTGATCTGGAGCGATGAAGTTCATGATTTGTGAAACAATCCCAGCAGGCAGCTTGCCACTCTGCAGGGAGAGACTGAGCCAGACAGGGTAAAACCTGTGCAATGAAGTCGATCCTCTAATCTTCAACCATTTGTTGTAACCTCTTCATTCTCACTGGAAGAAATATGAGAACTAATAGACAGTTTCACAGTGTGATGATGATGGTTCTTGAATACAATCAATAAATCTCCCACTCATACACAAACAATTCTAAACAAACTATGTCTGTACCTTGTGCCAATCGCCATCAGGGTCAGGTTTGGCTAGTTTGTTCAGACGGCGACTAAACTGTAAACATGAGCTGCAGAATATTCCCCCACACCTGCTTGACAACAGTAATATCCGTTACAATCTTTTCATAAGTGTCATATAAAACAAACAAAACAAGAAAACTAACATATTTTTATATATAATGAACAAAACAAGAAAATTAATATATTTTGTGAAATGTTAGCTTACTTAATCACAATGTCAACTAAAATAGTCCACCTGAAATTCATCGTCAGGTCAGTAAACCACTGAAAGCTTTTTTCTATGCCTGCAGTCTTTCTTTATAATGACATCCATTTATGAACTTATTTTACATAAACTCGACATTCAAATCAAATTTGCCCCGGGAAGGTTAACCCGGTCAACAAATGCCCGCAGAAGTCGGATGTGTCGGCCTAACGGCGCAAGAACGCAGCTCTGCTGTAAACAGGCACAACGCAATCACGTCCGAAAAAAAACTCCGGATGAACGAAGAAGAAGAAGAAGAAATCAAATTTGTATTCATCAGGTGATTAGATTAATGAGAGCTTTTCTATATCTGGAGCCTTTTATTATACTAAATACATTGTATCATGGATAGTGTGCTTTCTTGTCACGACGGTGGTCCAGGTTTAATCTTTTGCTATGGTAGGGTAATTGTTTTGTTTTTTTCTAACAGTACAGCCCTCGGGTTGACTCCGTCTCATAAATTTGGTGACAGGTTATTTTCCAACTTTCCTGGGAAATGCCTGGGAAGAAAGATGGAATCCCGTCACCTCACGGCAGCATTAAGCTGTCCTAGGATAAGTGAGGACCTAACAGTTCACACCCCTAAGAAAGATTTTGTTATGAAACTACATCAAATCTTGAACTGTTATCATCAACATCCAGCATAATATTCTAATAAAGTTGAGCTTCAACAGACTAGTAAACTACTGATGACTCATTCTACATCATCAATTTTTCTTTACTCTGGATTCACCTCATATATTATTTCATCATAATATTACATTCCTTGATGACAAATACCTACAGGACCTCTGGATTCAAGTCTACACAGATGGGTCTGCAACAAAATGCTGTTCGATATGGAGTAGGGGAGTGTATAAAGAATACCCAAATAATACTAGGAACATGGCCAGAATACCAACAGGAACTTGGACTGAATTATAGAGACCATGTGTTGTCAATGCAGTATGATTCCTCTCTTGTGGTTTGCTGGAGGGTTATTGTAAATGTCGTTAGTCAGGTCTTAGTCAGATATGACTGAGCTACCGTATAACAGTAGACGGTACTACCTGGTTTCTGTTAGCGCTGAACGTTGGGCGGCGCTTACCAAACCCGACACCCCACATTGTGCCAACGGCTTCGGGCGGAAGAGCGCAATTGGGAGGGTACAAGCCTTACCCTGGTGCGAGGAAATGCAAGCTAAAGACAAAATGTCATGGCAGGGCAGACCAGGCCCTAAGCCTTGGTTGGCGACTGGTCTAGGATCGAAGCTCCGACAGGCGGACAGTTAGAGCATTGCTTTGCTGATCCGGCAGCTTCTGCAGCTTGTCTTGTTCCAGATGTAGGGGTGTTACCTTTCCTCTGGAGTAAACTAGGCAGGCCGAGAGAGGGATCATGCTGCATGGGCAACACATGATCTCTATATTTTAGCCCAGGCTTTGTGCTATGGAGAGGCAATAACTCCATCCCTGGTCTTAACTGGTCTCGGAATCAAAGCGAGAGGCAACTGTTACGGG
Source organism: Cepaea hortensis (assembly GCA_963921405.1). Classification (NCBI taxonomy): domain Eukaryota; kingdom Metazoa; phylum Mollusca; class Gastropoda; order Stylommatophora; family Helicidae; genus Cepaea; species Cepaea hortensis. The sequence continues at coordinate 73,601,022 of OY992883.1, read as the reverse complement.
TTATAAGTCCTTGTCAGTTGGCGTAGACATGGGGTGCCACGCGTTGCCTCTGACGGTGGGAGACACCTACAGGTGTCACTGATCAGCTACCGCCCGCCTCAAGCTGGGCAACCCCCAGCCAATTTGGTGCTGATCCGCCACAGCCTGCCTGCTTCAATGGGTGCTTGGGGCTAGGACAAAATCTGAATCGCAGGCTGTAAAACCAATGCACCAGGTACAAACAAAAATAAAAATAGAAACCTCAAGCTACGGCTTGCAACCTGGAACGTGAGAACCATGTGTCCAGGATTTTCCACTGACTTGACCAATATTGACGATGTGAGAAAAACGGCTGTGATTGATGCCGAACTCAATCGTCTAAACATTGATATTGCTGGCCTGCAGGAGACTCGCCTCGCTGAGGAAGGGTCACTCAGGGAAAACAACTACACCTTTTTCTGGAAGGGTAGAGGGCAGGCAGAAAAAAGGCAACACGGTGTGGGCTTTGCAGTGAAGAATTCGCTACTGGGAATGATTGAAATTCCAGCAGGAGGAAATGAAAGACTATTATCCCTGCGCTTGGCAACCTCTTGTGGGTTTGCCACCATTATTACTGCATATGCACCGACACTCGATTCCTCTGATGATGTGAAGGATTCGTTCTATGAGGAGTTAGACTCCGTGATCAAGGCAGTTCCAAAATCTGACTACATTTATATGCTCGGTGATTTCAATGCTCGTGTGGGCAAGGACTCGAGTTCATGGCCAGTGTGCCTTGGAAAATACAACATCGGTCGCATGAATGAAAATGGGCAAAGGCTGCTGGAGCATTGCACCAGTAATGACCTATGTATTACAAACTCTTTTTTTAAAACAAAAGAGATGCATAAGGTCACATGGAAACATCCAAGATCCGGCCATTGGCACCAGCTGGACTTCATCATCACACGGAGACAACATCTGAACCATATATCATTGACTCGTAGTTACCACAGTGCTGACTGTGATACGGATCATTCTTTGGTTGTTGCAAGGGTTAGACTGAGACCAAAGAGAATCTACACAGCTAAACACAAATCTAGCCTCAGGATTAATATTATTAACACTCATGATCCTGAAAAGTGCTTTCAGTTTCAACAGCAACTTGAAGACGCTTTCACTGATACACCAGAAAATTGTACAGTAAATGAAAAGTGGGGTCAAATTAAGGAAACTCTTTATAAAACTGTTGTAGGGGTTTACGGCACTGTGGATCATAAGAGGCAGGACTGGTTTGCGGCCAACAGCGAGACTCTGCAGCCCTTGATTGATAAGAAGAAAAAAGCTCTCTTAAGAAACAAGGAAAGACCAACGCGTAACACTCTGAGTGAGCTTAGGCAAGCTAGGAAGGATGTGCAAAAGGCTGCCAGGCAGTGTGCAAATGATTATTGGATCAAGTTATGTGAGTCCATTCAAATCGCAAGTGATAAGGGAGACATAAGAAGCATGTATGAAGGAATAAAGAAAGCCTGTGGTCCAGTGATCAAAAGAAGTGCACCATTGAAAACCTTGACTGGAGAAATCATCACTGATAAGAAACAGCAGATGGACAGATGGGTAGAGCACTATTTGGAGCTTTACTCAAGTGAGACCAAACTAGTGGATGATGCCCTCAACGCCATAGAGGCTCTACCAACTCTTGACCACCTGGACACACTTCCCACCATAACAGAAGTTAAGTGTGCTATAAATGAACTTGCATCTGGCAAGGCTCCAGGTAAGGATGGGATTCCAATAGAGGTTATCAGGAGTGGGCAAGACACACTCACTATACAGATCCACCAGCTAATAGAGCTATGCTGGCGTGAAGGACAAGTCCCACAGGATTTCAAAGATTCAAGCATCATAACACTGTACAAGAACAAGGGCGATCGGAGCGACTGCAACAACTATAGGGGTATCTCACTTCTGTGTATTGTTGGAAAAGTATTTGGCAGAATTGTTCTGCGCAGACTTCAAGTCCTAGGAGATCAAGTCTACCCCGAATCACAGTGTGGCTTTCGACAGAACCGGTCTACCACTGATATGATATTCTCATTGCGACAAATGCAAGAAAAATGCCGCGAACAGAATCAACCACTGTTTATTGCCTTCATCGACCTCACAAAGGCATTTGATTTGGTCAGTCGTGAGGGTCTGTTCAAGGCACTAAAGAAGATTGGCTGCCCACCAACTCTTCTGTCCATTGTGGAATCGTTCCACACAGGCATGAAGGGTATAATCAAGTTTGATGGTGCAACTTCTGAAGAATTTGAAATCAAGAGTGGAGTTAAGCAAGGTTGTGTACTAGCTCCCACCCTCTTTGGAATATACTTTTCACTTCTACTGAAATATGCATTTCGTGATCAGGATGGTGGTATATACATTCACTCACGCTCAGATGGCGGCCTCTACAATGCTCAGAGATTGAAGGCTAAGACCAAAATTAGGAGGGTACTGATCAGAGAGTTGCTTTTTGCAGATGATGCTGCAGTTACGACCCACTCTGAGGAAGAATTGCAATGTCTACTATCTGCATTCTCCAATGCTTGTTCTGAATTTGGTTTAACAATTAGCAAAAAGAAGACACAGATTATGTCACAAGGTGCACATGGGGTACCATCAATCTTTATTGACGACGCCGAACTAGAGATAGTAGACCATTTTACATATCTAGGATCAGTGGTAAATAGCAAATTATCCCTAGATCAGGAAATCAACATCCGGATTGGTAAGGCAGCAACAACAATGAACAGGTTAAGAAAAAGAGTCTGGGAGAACAGGAAGCTTACTGCCAAAACAAAAGTCCTTGTCTATCAAGCCTGTGTCCTTAGTACTCTTCTCTATGGCAGTGAAACCTGGACAACTTACTCACACCAAGAGAACAACTTAAACAGCTTTCATATGCGGTGTCTGCGAAGAATTCTTGGTATTAAGTGGCAAGACAAAATCACAAATACTGAAGTATTGGAAAGATCAGGTTGTGTGACAGTTTATTCCATGCTCAGTCTTCGTAGACTTAGATGGATAGGACATCTTAGGAGGATGGATGATGGTAGAATACCAAAGGATATCTTTTTTGGTGAATTACAGATGGGTAAGAGACCTCAGGGTCGGCCTCTACTACGATACAAAGATGTGTGTAAGCGGGACATGATTGATACAGGCATTGATAATGCACATTGGGAGCAAGTCGCCGCTGAGCATGTTGCATGGAGGGCAAATGTCAGAAATGGAATAAAGTCAAAGGAGAAAATTATTGCAGAAAAGTCACACACCAAGCGTTTGAGACGTAAGATGGTGCATGATGGTGGAAATGACCACGTGTTCACATGCACCCACTGTGAACGGACATTTACAGCGCAAATTGGCCTTATCAGTCACACTCGCTACCGCCATAGTTAAAAGTTATTATGCCTTTTTAAAGCACAAACTATCGTCTGTCAAGACGGCAAGGTGCCAATGATGATGATATGATATTACATTTCATATATGCATTAAAATTATGAATGAATAGTCCAATGTTTCTCAATAGGTATTAGAAGTGAACAGTCAGTTTTCATTGTCAAATAAGAAAAATATGCATGCTATACCAACACATTGGTCCAAGGTTTGATTACCAAAATAGTCATGGTTGAATTTTATTCTTGGCTTTGGGGTTGGATAAGATAAACTTCTCAGGAAAAGTACATGTGGCTGATGTTACTGACTACACAGCGCGTCATGTTTTGTTTGCTCATGGAAGAGATGGGTCCAATGCTGTGGGCAATCAAGTCCCTCCATAAATTGTGATCTCCGGCGGCATGGATTAATTAGTGTGTTGACTCCCTTCCGTGCCATGACACAAGATTGTCAAGAATTGTCTCTCGCTGTCTTCCTCTATCTCTCTCTCCACAAAATTTTCAAACTGTCACAACATCGTACAGTTTTTGTCTTCTCATAATGTAACCAAAAATGATGACTGCTTCTTTCTGATGTTTGTGATAAGTTGTCTTTGCGACTCTGCTTCCCTCAAAATGTTCAGATTGTTTATTTTGGCTGTCCAATGAATTCTTAGCCTTCTTCTATAAAACCACATCTCCAAGACTTCCAAGGATTTGTTTGCCTCTTTACTAATTGTCCAGGATTCGCAGCCGTATGTTAAACTTGGTTCTATGTAACATGCAAGAACTCTTTACCATACGACATTTAAATGGTTTTACGTACTTTAAAAAGAATTATCAGTGTGAACCTCACACAATTTCCTTTGACCTTTATGGGGCTTATAGTGTCAAGGATGAATGATTAGTAACAAATTTGTTTAAACTTATATCATGTAAGACAAAAGTAGAGATATTTTTTATATTTGAAATACACAAAAGCAAATTCATTATTATTAATAATCCCAATGATTAACTGCCGGCTTCGTGGCTTAGAGGTTATGACTTTTCTCCGTAATTTCGTATACTCTCGTCGGTGACATGATGACGGTGAGAATCAGCAGTGGTTCGATTTGCATCGGTAACTTACGGGGTATGTGAGCCGGCCGCTCAGAAAGCAATGGCAAACTACTGAGCGTAATCTTGCCAAGAAATCAACATACAGCTGAAAGATGCTGGTGTTGACAGCGATGTCCTGTAAAGGATATGCACACACAAAAAATGATTAACTAAATTTACTAGTTGTCCACAAATATGTAAGAAAGTAAAGAAACGTTTTGCACGTCTTGTGGTAGGTGTTGCTAGCCCCTGCATTTACTTCATATAAATGTTGTATGTTGTCACAATGGGAAATTTAGAGGGGAGGAGAGGCAGGATGAGACTAAGAGAGAAGGTGCTGAACAGTCTGACATCGTGGCATGGAGGAAGAACATCAGTATCAGAGATGATTGGCAGTACCAGAGACAGAACACTGCGGACAGGCATAATCACAAACACCACACTGCATGGACCATAAGAAGATGTACCTAAATTTATGTATAGTATGCACCTAATTATATTTACAGATTGCCCTAAATTTATGTATAGTATGCACCTAATTATATTTACAGATTGCCCTGAATTTATGTATGGTATGCACCTAATTATATTTACAGATTGCCCTGAATTTATGTATGGTATGCACCTAATTATATTTACAGATTGCCCTAAATTTATGTATAGTATGCACCTAATTATATTTACAGATTGCCCTAAATTTATGTATAGTATGCACCTAATTATATTTACAGATTGCCCTGAATTTATGTATGGTATGCAGCTAATTATATTTACAGATTGCCCTAAATTTATGTATAGTCTGCACCTAATTATATTTACAGCACATACCTACGGCAATGATGATGCCTTTCTAAAGTAGTGAACTGTTTACGGCACAACCGGTTGAAACAAGTTGCCTTATTATCGAATGGCTTCCAGTGGTCTTTCGTAATTTCTTGAGAACAAACAAAAAAAATACAATTTTAATGAATTAATTTGTACACAGATTACTTTGTACTTTCCTCCATGGTTTGGTTTGGTTCATAAGGATTACTTTCATAGCACAAGGATATCTCCATGAGTGCACCAGTTTCCTCCCACAGATCACACAAGGAAGATACCAGCACAATGTGTGAACTCTGTAGTACCAGCGAGAATACCAATGTGTGTATAGCAGAATTACATGTTATACATTTTTAATGGGTAGTGTTTCTTATTTAGAAATTTACCTGGACAGTGGCCTATTGTGCCTGCTTTCCTTCTGTCAAAGGATTTTGAACATGCACATGGGCCCTTCCTTGTCTTAGAAGGTTATATGTTTTATCCACTACCCATGGATCAGAGGAGTGCATCATTATCATTATCAAGTGCCCTGCCTGCTAGCGTAGGCGCTCATGTCCCTCCGGAGATCTTGGTTTTTGGTGTTTTGGATCAATACTACTGGTGATATTCCACCATGCCACAAACTCAGACCATTGAGCATCATTTCTCTTTGTCTACCTCTGTCTCTCTTCCCCTTAATCTTTTCAGTTGTCACGATGTTCTCCAATGCCTCTCTTCTCATCACATGACAAAAGAAAGCTGTTTGTCTCTTTCTTATTGTAGTATGTAATGTTCTAATTTCATAAGCCTCTTTCAGGCAAATGTTCTAATTTCATAAGCCTCTTTCAGGCAATCATCATTAGTTACTCTGGCAGTCCAAGGAATTTGCAACATTAATCTCAGGAACCACATCTCTGTTGCTTCCAAGTTGTTAGTAATATGAGTGGAATATCATTCGTTCAGTAGCATGTCCTTTGCAGAAACTCGCTCCCATAACAATCTTCCGGAAAACTTCTCGATCATTAGCAAGATGTCCTGCATCTGATACACCCATATGGAAATTATCTGCCACATCCTGCACTCATCTTCTTTTTGGCCTTCCTCATCCACTCTTCTCGAGCATACACCGCTCCATTATTGTTCTCTCCAAACTTTCATGACGTTATAAGTGACCAACATATTTCAATTTTCCTTGTTTTATGGTCTTCAGTAGCCAACCTTCTTCAATATTCAGATCTTTTTGTATGGATAAGTGGAGTATACCACGTAAAAATGCACACAATCTACTACCAGGTCTGCATAAGCCAAAGGCAGGCATCATTTCAGAGCTACACCATGACTTAGTTCTGGCTATTTGAGTCACCAGTCATTCAGAAAGCAATGGTAAACTAATGAATGTAACAAATGTCTAGTAAACCACAAACAGTTAGAAAATGCTGGAGTTGATTGCCACGTCCTGTAAAGGCACCTAACTATATCAGGAGGTACACTGATAAAATACAATAGCAGACACCTAGAGTATCAAACTAATAAAATTATGTGCTTTACTCTTTGCCACATTTCAGTGTATTTTGCCACACACTGACATTTTCCCACAACAAAACAAAAATGTACAAATAGCAGTCTTACTTGTAAGTAAAATAAGTAAAACACCTTTCTACACACCTTAAAGCATATCTAGCATATGGTGCTAGGCCCATAATTTTATAGATAAATCAACACTCCAGAGGTGGTGTGGTCAGTATCAGACTACTCGTAGTTTTACTTGTACAGTAGCACCTGGCCATTTTGACAGTCAAAACAGGCTTAATAACTATAACCACACCATGGATGGAGTATACATCTCCATAGCACAAAGCCTGGGCTGAATGTAGAGACCATGAGTTGCCGGTGCAGCATGATCTTTCTATTGGCCAGCCTAGTTTACTCTAGCTCCAGTTTACTCCAATTAACACCACTACATCTGGAACAAGGTAAGCTGCAGAAGCTGCTGGTCAACAAGGCAATGCTCTAAGTGTCCACCTGTTGGAGCTTCCAGCCTAGACCAGTTGCCAACCAAGGCTTAGGGCCTGGTCTGCCCTGCCTTGACATTTAGTCTTAGGCTGTATTTCCTCACACCAGGATATGGCTTGTACCCTCCCAACTGCGCTCCTCCTCCCGAAGCCTGGCTACTTGTAACTTGTAAGTAAGTTAAGAAAACGACCCGTTTACATGCTTTAAGAAGCACTGGGCCTATGATGCTAGCCCACACTTTAAGAGACCAATCAGCACTCGGTGGGTGACGTGATAAGTATCACTATGACCACCTTTACTTCCCAAGGCATGTCCTGGTACCCTTTATAAGCTGGGTTGATCTGGGAGCCCACGTACATTTTTTAAAATTTGAATCTACTCTAATGTGGATCGAACCCAGGACCTTCAAGCAAGCATCCAGCTAGTACACTACCACGGCTTCCAGTTTTAATTGTGCTCAACCAAAATTACCAGAATTCCTCATAATGTTATTGAGTTCATAGTTTATACCTCACACAATTAATAATAGTTGACTATGACGCTAGAAATTCACATACAATTAATCCTGTGTGAAACATCTGGCACCTACTAATGTACTGTTTACAATGTTCGCTATCTTCCAATGATTGTCTCTGGATTTATATAGCACTTCTTACCCTTCAGATTCCCAACACCATCGAGCTCACTATCTGAAGTGAGATTGTCTATCTGCTTAAAGATATTTGTGCTGGAACTGTTACGCACATGTCCTCTGATAGACCTTGAAGACATCGTTATGATGTAGGCATCCCAGGAATGATAATGAAAACAACTTCAATTTCACACCTGAAACGAATATTTTGCACAACTGTTACACTACACAGTCATGCATAATGTGACAAGAAGACAGATTTTTGCTAATTACAAAGAAAGGTACCTGCATGAGTGCCAAAATTATAGAGAAATAATGTTGTTGTCAGTTGCTGGGATAATAATAAGCAGGATCATTCTGGAGAGATGAACAAATGCCACTGACAAACAACTAAGGGATGAAGAGACTCCAATCAAACAGGTCCTGCACTGACCAGATAACCAATTTACTCATAACAATAGAGCAAAGCACTGAAATAAATTCACCACTTTATATTGATGAGAGCATGCATCTTTCCAATTACAACATACGCCTGTGAGACCTGGACATTTACTAAACAAGCTGAAAAGTGCATTAAATGCCTTTGAATATAAATGTTATAGACGAGTTCTAGGAATATCTTGGGTAAAGAAAAGAACAAATGCATCCATACTTCAAGAGCTGAATATTGAATAAGGTTGGCTATTAAAGACATAAAACAAAGAAAATTGAAATATTTTGGTCACATGAAACGTCACGAAAGTTTGGAGAGAACAATAATGGAAGGGGTATATGCCTGGGAAGAGAGGAAGAGGAAGGCCAAAGAGAAGATGGGTGCAGGATGTGGCGGATGATCTCCAGATGGGTGTATTGGATGCGGGACATCTTGCTTCTGATCAAGAGGTTTTCCGGAAGGTTGTTATGGGAGCGAGGTTCTGCAAAGGACATGCTACTGAATGAATAAATGAATTTTATATTGGATTCATAGACTATGAAAGACCTTTGACAGTAATGACAGAGAATCTATTTGAAAACTTGTAAAGTACTATGAGATCCCACAGAAAATCATTAACATTAACATAATATAGGTAGCATATAAACAAATGAAATGCTGAGTTATTTATGCAAGAAGCTAACAGTTGTGTTTGAAAAATAAAAAAAAAAACAATTGGAGTGCGACAGGCATGCCTTTGTTACCGTTTATATAGACTAGATTATGTAACAAAAACTACCACCATAAACAGAATTCAGTAGACTCTGACAGAACATTCTGACCTGGATGTTGCTGACACTGCCCTCCCACCCCACACACAAAATCAGAAGTAAGATAAATTAAACACATTTGTTGGCAGGTAGCATAAATTAGGTTTAAAATTTCCTTAGGGAAATTTACTGATAATGAGAATAAATTAATCCAATCTTCCGTGATGAAAGCTCGCCTTAAAGAATCATACACATTTTTAGGAAGCAATGTATACAATTCTAAGAACAGATAATTATATTTAAATAAGAATACAAAAGGTAATAGGAGCAATGAAATGTGAGGACATCAAAAGAAATTAAAACAGTACCGAACTTGGAAATTTAACACTAGCATAAAATCAGTACAGCTTCGTGAATCATGAACATGGAAAACGACTAAAACAATTAATATTAAACTACATGTTGAGTTGAGTCGAGTTGAGCCAAGAACCGACATCACTGCACTCAGGACATTCCCATATGCCCTCCGTCTCCTCGTTCAACTGTCAACAGCCAGTGAAGAGTAACACTACAAATCGTTCCCACTACTATCTGATTGAAAGTTCTCCTGGTCTTCCCTCTCAAATTTGAGATTCTTCCAGAACACCTGCCGATCCCCTGCAATGTCATTCTGTCCACATATTAAACTACAAACATTCATCAACTAGTGCCTGCACACAATAGAAGAACTAAAATGGTAAGGCCATTATGGAGAGAGCCAAACAAATTTCAGTGAATCAAGGAGTTAGAAAGAGATGCTTGTGCTGGATAAGAAATACTGAGAACAGCTGTTAATAGCATCACTAGAAAGTTCTTTGAATTAGAGATACGTGAATAATATGGAGAGGATATGGAGAGAGCTGCAGGAGATGACAAAAGATTGGAGGTATTGATGTGAGTTGGTTATGGTTATTATCTATTGGGGGATAAAATGCAGAAGAAATATAGTTTTTCTGAGTATAAAATAAAATAAAATCCTTAATAATCCACTTTTATGCAAGCATATTATTATGATAGACTGTATTATCTCTGCAACTAATTTATATTTACATATATTTTTACTTATAGTACCAAAGTTATGTGAAGCGTCGGGGGGGGGGGGGGGGGGGGAATGATGATTTTGAATAAAATTATAATAAAACAGATGGTGATTGGTGGTGATAGTATCACTGATACTGACCAGTGAAATGATGATAACGTTGACAGTGATGATAGTTCTAATAATTAATTTTATCAGTTAACTGTAATTTGTTAGCTCAAACTAACAGTAACTATTTATTGTTGTTTGTTTACATGTACAAAACTTTTGTTGACAAAAGCTAGTTAACTAGTACTAATTGTGCTACAAATTACGTAAATAAAATATTGAAAACAAATCAGTGAGGGAATAGCTGTTGCAATTGTTACATTTTTATGACAACTTGATAACGCCGTCCGTTACTGTTATCAGTACCCCAGCAGTGCTGCAGCAGTTAACTAACGTACCGCGGAATAACTGACGTTCACGCCTAAGTTTTGTTATTGTACTTAATTAATATTCAGTATGAACCCTATGAAAAACGTTGAAGCCTAGACGAAAGGAACGTGGTGGGAACACAAATTAATGCATGTCGATCTAATTTTAGTAATTCTCATAAAACAGTCAACTTACATGCAATCTGGCCTCACAAGTATAAAGTAAGACGAGTGTTTATGAAACTACAACAGCTAAAGTCAAAAGTGGGCCATGGAACTCTACTCTAGCGGATGATGATCTTCATGAGACTTTCCCAACTTATTTAGTAGGGCGTTGTACACTATCTGGTTAAAACATCACTTTAAACTTTATGTAATCACAACCAACAGATATTATCATAATATATGTATATGCACGTCCAGTATTTGTTAGTGTTTCTACATTGAAACAGAATTTGAAATTTATACAGTATCCATAAATTAAAATACGGGATTTCCCCAACCAGATTGGTTTTCAGAGAAATCAGGATGTCATGGTCAGACTCTCTTGCTCGCTCAATGCCTTAGCTAAATACATTTGTCAATGTTATTTGAACATTATATGAAAGATAAAGCTTAAATTCAATAGCATACAAATCAATCATCATCATCATCGTGTGCCATGCCGAATAGCGCAGAGGCTCATTGTTTCGTTCTTATTTTTCATCAGTAGCCTACCTGTTCAACCCTTCTGGGATATGCAAGGTGTTTGTAAAGTCTCACTACACTTTGTATGTAGAACACATTTGAAAAAGGAAGTAAATAATGCCATCAAAATATGTGCTAACATATTCATTAAAATAGTCACTGATAATTGATATGGTCTAACGATGTTTTGGGGGAGCTGGAAAGTACCAATGAAGTATTCATTATGACTCTATATTCTATAATATAATAGGGGGTTACGGGGTGTCAGGCATTTGTAGCACCTTTGATAAGGATGACTCTCATGTCCTTTTCAGGATCCATCCCCCACTGGTCCAAGCCTGACACCCAGCTCACGTCTGTGGCTCCAAGTAGCTGTCAGCATGCGACAGCGGCCACCCCCCCCCCCCGGGCAACAGCTGTGAGAGGCTGGCTAAACCAGGCGTGGGTATCCGATTTGGTGTCAAACCAAGCGGTAAACTAGGGTATGCCTACCCAGCATGTGAAGACAGAATTCGGCAGACTGCGCGGAAGAAATCATTCCCGATTCAACGGGCAAGACGGCGTTTACCTGCAAAGCGTTGTGGAACGTAATGAGCACGGCAAGGCACGTAGAGCGCCCTGGTCATCCACTGCACCTGTATTCGTCTCCAGTCGTCTCGACTTGTCTTGCCACTGGACTCAGATGGACTCATGCGAGAGAGTGAGGTCGACGAATTGCGCAACTCTTCCTCACTTTAATCCAAGTCATCGCGCAAGTCATTCTTCATCTCAGCCATCTTAGAACCCACGGCTCCATACCTTCAACCCCGCTGGATGAAATGAATGGTCATCATCATTATTGATGGACAAACAACACAACACAACATATTCTATAAATCTATATTCATTATAACATTATAACGAGTGTTGGAAATGTCCACCACGGGCTTCAAGACATGATTATACACGTCTCTTCATATTGTCAAATACCTTCTGCAACGTGTCTGTTGTTATTTCTTGAATGGTAATTCTGATTGCTTCTTTCATGTCCTCAATTGTGTGTGCATTATTTTTGTAAATATTTGTTTTCAAGAAACCTCATAGATAATTATCAAATAGGGTTAAATCTGGAGAACTGCCAAGTCGTAGCGGAGCCTATGACGCAAAAGGAAGAGGGAGCAAATCTCCCGAACCAAAATCTAAAGTTAACTAGACATCTGACGTATAACGGAGATCACGTCAGTTTTGTTTGTCAATAGATACGACATTCAGATCACAGAGCTTGACTGGAGAAGCAGAACATTCAAGCCATCTCCAATACATTGAGCTATTTTCTAGCAGGACAATTTTATTAATGGCTAATCTATATTAAGCCGGCTTCGTGGCTTAGAGGTTATGACTTTTCTCCGTAATCTCGTATACTCTCGTGGGTAACGTGACGACGGTGAGAATCAGCAGTGGTTCGAATCGCATCGGTAACTTATGTGAGCGGGCCGCTCAGAAAGCAATGGAAAACTACTGAGCGTAATCTTGCCAAGAAATCAACATAGGCTACAGCTGAAAGATGCTGGTGTTGACAGCAATGTCCTGTAAAGGATATGCACACACACAAAATCTATATTAAACACGGAGAATCAGAATCATGGCAGCTTATCTATCAGGATAACGATTTGGGACAGATGCCGAATCTAGAAATGATATTGAACATGTCGCACCAGAAGGACATGTCGGATGGACAGAAGAAATGAAAGACTGCAGGACTAATGATGCGATACTTCTATGATGTTTTATTACGATCGGCCCGTCTGGCGGTTACAGACACGATCGAACCTTCTTGAAATATATTAATTGCATGTTTGACTACAGCTCCAGAATATCGGCTAATAAACTTAGCTGCATCAATTTGTTTGCCAGCCTTCTAGTAAGTCCTTTCATTCAAGTTCCGTTACTTCATTGCTGGACAGTTGTCGGCACCTCTGGGCTGTTCATATTCGAGCTTATGGTTCATATTATGACAGATAACCTCACAGCAAGAACGTGCAAGCCAAATTTCAAGTGATATTATGCGATTTGCAAAAATTTCATCCAAAATATTCTTTCTTCCGTTGATAACACTGTTCTGTTTGGAGTGCAAAGAATCACCCCAGTAGACGACAGCCATTTGCTGCATATTGCTTAACGATGGACTGTGAGTAGTATGTCAAGAGTTATTTGACCCCCAAATGTGGTGCAATACGTCAAAGATGACGTCATATTTTACTATATAAAGAGTCTAGCACCGCATATAAAACGGACCAATTTTCAAGGGATATAACTCATGAATAAATAATCAAATGTTTTTGCACTGTTACCTCTCTTTTACGTTGAGAATTTTATTTTTTTAATTTCAAGATTACTGTTATTTTTGGTTGTAGTGGGTGGGGCTTAAACACTATCATCTTGCGATTGTTGCTGTGTTAGGGTACAGTGCTCTTCCTCCTCGGTTTCTTTCTCCTTTTTTCTCGACTTCTTTCTTTATCTGTATTGGGCTGGGCGTAAACACTAGCAGCATTCCATTGGTGATGTGTAAGGGCAAGGGTTACAGTGCATTTCCTCGGGTGGTCTAGAGGTCCGGCGGACATGGGGGCGGGGCTCAGAGATGGGGTGCGGGGTGTCGACGCATTAGGTGGGACGAGGGGTTCAAACTCGCGAGCTGCGACGAGTGTCATGAGAAAGCCGTAATAAGTAAAAATATAAATATGGCGGGTATATGGTCTGTAGAGAGCCGCAGTGGATTATTCGCTATCATCATATGGGTTACACATGAAAACCTTAAAAACTAAAGATGGTCGGTATTACTGGTTGTAGTGGGTATGGCTTAGTGAAATTCGTTGTTAAGGGGTGGATAGCCGTTATTACTGGTCTGTAGAGGGTTTTAGTCTTTAAACACTATCATCACAGAGTTAGAAATGGAAACCTAAAAATGTAAAAATGCCAGTATTGTTGGATGTAGTGGGTATGGCCTATTGTAATTCGTTGTTAAGGGGTGGGCACCTGTTAATAGTGATCTGTAGAGGGTATTTAAGGTTTAAACACTATCATCATACGGGTTACAAATGAAAACATTAAAATGTGATGATGGTTGGTATTATTGGTTGTAATGGGGATAGATTAGTGGAATTAGTTGTTAAGAGGTGGGGGTAAAGCTAGATAAGTGCTTCTGAACAATGTTAAGGAGTAGGCGAGTTGCTAGATAAATACTGCGACATCATTTTTGAGAACAGTTGAGGTTAAGCCTCATATTAAAGTCTGAAATGTGAACTCTTAGTCGGTTTACCTGAGGGTGACTTCCTGGGTGACTTAGTGTGTGGCAATGCTGGTAGTGAACGCGCTTGAACTTGTTCAGACGTGTTTTGGGAAAAACCATGGGTGACTCATCGTGATCTAACCGTGGTATACATATCCATACATGTTTTTGAGGAGGAACCGTAAACACCCTAAAACACCTCGGAGTAGGTGACAGATAACGATACAAACCGCTGTCTATGCATGTTTTAATAAGAATATCTAGATGCTTTACAGTATAAATCTAACCGGATTGAACTGGTTATTTATGGTTTGACTCAGCACTTTCTATGTAATGCATCAGCCCAGACTCAGTATATAAAGGTCTGCAAATACCGATAGATACTATGTTTGTAACAAGAGCTATCGAAAACACCTCACCGAAGAAACTGCTATGATAGTAGTACTGTGTGTATGCTATATTGTTTCGCTACACGCCGTCAAGTCGGTATAGTGCTGTCACTTGTGTATATCTCAGAAGCTACATGAGGCGCTTAACAATAATACACCGCAAGATATAGCAGCTCTGTATGGGTAAAATAATACATATACTAATGTTAAAGGAGTGAAATGGCGAGTCATGACCGCCCACGCTTTCCGGCATGGCACATGATTAATCGATTGATATAAAACATCATCATAAATCATCATCATCAGCTTCCAGTGACGTGGGAGAAATGGCGCTCCACCGCTCGATGGGTGGCACTGAATTGTGTCATTCCATCTAATTGTCTCAGGCGTCCGCTGCTGTAGACCGTTACGATAGTTGCCGTGGTGCATTCCAATTGTGTACATATGAAACATGTTTTTCACTAGAGTGTGTTTTCTCTGTTCGCTAAAAGTATTCTGCTTTATCCTTCTACAGATTCTAACCAAGAGGAACAGCGCCCCATTGACGCGTGGAGCACATCGATTCTTTCACTCACCGAGGTATTTATGTCATGTCTCAATTAAGTGTAGTGTAACATATATGAGTCTACGCCTACGTCCTCTTTCTGCGAGCTGTATGAAACATGATGTATTCAGCCATTCATTATGGATCACTATTCTGTGCACTCGCCAAAGTGAAAAATGTGCTGACACAGGAGTATCTAGAGTCGTGCTCTGTGTTCACTATGTATCATTGCATATCATAAAAGTATAAGAAAGTCAAAGTCTATATGCCTTCACACTATGTCAAAGGCTACATAAAAGTCAAATACTTGGTGTAAAAAGTCATTTTGTGTACTTTTTACTGTCCCTTGTGTAATCATCTTTATCCTTTCTCCAGATTGAAAAGTTTCTGACACAGAAAAATCTCGAGACAGTTGCTTACAAGGAGTGAAATTTCGAGGCTATTGAGCTGCTTACAAGAAGTGAAATCTCGAGGTTATTGAGCTGTGTATAAGAAAGGAAAGCAACGAACAGTCTACCACAAAATATTGGTATGTATGCTTTCATTATTAATGACTAACTGCACATCACTAAATATCCATCAGTGGACGTGGTTAGTAATATAAATAAGCTCTATATTAAATAACACAAAGAACAAAATTACGAACCAGGACGTTGCTAACCTTCACAACAAAAATATAGTCATGGAGACGACCCCCTTTAAGGACAGGATGAAAGTAAGGGAGAGAAATTGAAATATGTTACTATGTTTGACATCATAAGCCTCGAATCCTTCTCTTTCCGATATTCCTTAAAAATTGTATGTGATATGAAATAGTTTCTGCAGATATACTATCATCGATATTGTGAAACATGTAAAATATGTATAATTATTTTGTTGTTTCTTCAAAGCTGTTTGGCGTCCAGTACTTACACTGTGTTTCTAAAACCGTGAAACTAGTGGAAGACTACACAATTTTATAGTGGTCACTATACCTGACAAATTGGAGATACACACGAGCTTATTTTGCTGAATATCAAGTCATTATCTAATACCGAAAGTTACTAGCATGTTGGATAATATTACTGAGCTATCACTACTCGTATATCGGCCACCGGAAATGACATATTGTCTTATCACCACTACCTTTTTCTGTTATTGTGGCCACTAGTCAGAAAAATATCTATCTGTGTCCTACATGTGGTAAAATCTTTACCAAAAAAAAAACGCAGTCGTACATGTCACATTAACACCGTCCTCAAAACCACAGCTCACACATGCCACATCTGTGGCAATCTATACAAAAGGAAAGACATCCTACAACGAGACATGAAAACTTATCACCAGACACCCACTTCATCAACACCTGCACCTTTGACAATTACACCCTAAAAACACCCTTCAAAAGGAAAACACTTCCAAACACACAAACGGCTAAAAAGCAGAAATACAATAACGAGCAGAAAATAGCAGACGTAGCCTATGTAGAGACAGATGACGAAGCAGAGGCCTCATAAAACATCCCCGATGTTATCCAACATAAATACAGAGACAACTGGCAGGCCCTTAGGACACATCACTATATTAGCAATCATACATCGACATACAACTTTTTTCATCGACCAGACTCAGTACAGCCAATAGACTTGACCAAGACATTAAAACCAGTATTTAGCAGTCAGCCAAGAAGGTTTGAGGTCAACTACAACCATCATGCGATACTCAGACATAGGGAGACGAACGAACTTAGATTTTTTTTCATTTTCCCAAAAATATTGGTCAAACTTATACATATCTCGTTCAAACTTATAAAAAGTAGGAACATTTGTTTGTCAAATGGGGAAAATATCGATCAAACTTATAAACAGCTCGTCCAAACATATAAAATGTAGGAAAGATTGTTATCCAAAGGGTAAAATTATTGATCAGGTAAAAAAAAATATCGCATCCAAACTTATAAAAATTAGGATTTGTTAACCAAATGGGATTTTTTTTTAGCAAAGTAAAGAAATATTTCAACCAAACTTCTAAAATGTAGGGAAATGTGTTACTCAATTTGGAAAAATATTTATCAAACTTATAAAAATTAGGAAAAATTGTTAGCCAAAAGGTAAAAATGTTGACCAAATTCAGAAATATCTCGTGCAATTTATAACAAGTAGAAAAATGTGTTAGCCACAGGGTAAAAATATTGGTCTAGTAAAGAAATAGTGCGTCCAAACTTATAAAAATTAGGAAAATTTGTTAACCAAATGAGGAAAATATAGGCAAAGTAAAGAAATATTTCAAACAAACTTATAAACAGTAGGAAAATTTGTTACTCAATTGGGAAATATATTGGTCAAACTTATAAACATCTCGTCCAAACTTATAAAATGTAGGAAAAATTGTTAGCGAAAATGGTAAAAATAATGACCAAATTCAGAAATATCTCAACTAAATTTATAACATGTAGGAAAATGTGTTAGCCATATGGGAAAACTATTGACCAAACTTATAAATATTTTGTCCAAATTATTTTTAGAAAACAGTTAAACTAACAATTGTTAGTCAAATAGTAAAAATATTGGCCAAGACGCGGAATACCCTGGCCAAATTTATAAAAGTTAGGAAAAGGTCTCACCTAAATGGGAAAAATGTAGACCAAATTCAGAACCAAACTTATAAAAAGTAGAAAAATGTGTTAGCCAAAGGGTAAAATTATTATTCTAGTAAAGAAATATCTCAACCACATTTATTTATTTTTTAAAGTATGAAAATTTTTTAGCCAAATGGGAAAGCTATTGACCAAACTTATAAATATCTCGTCCAAATTTATAATTTAAAAAAAAAATAGAAAAATGCGTTAGCCAAATGGGAAAAAATATTGACCAAGTAAAGAAATACCACGTCCAAACTTACTTTGTTAACGAATCAGGAAAAATATTGGTCAGGTAAAGAAATATGTCACCCAAACTTATAAATATCTCGTCCAAACTTATAAAAAAAACATGAAAAAATGTTAGACAAAGGGTAAAAATATTGGCCAAGTAAAAAAAATATTGCGGCCCAATTTATAAAAGTTCGGAAAATTTGTTACCCAAATGGGAAATATATGGGCTAAGTAAAGAAATATCTCATCTAAACTTATAAAGATGTCAACCGAAATAAGACAACATGGTAGCAAATGTTGGCCATATGTGGAAAATATTGACCAAGTACAGAAATAACGCATCCAAATTTATAAAAAGTATGATACTTTGTTAACCAAATGTGAGAAAATATAGGCCAAGTAAAGAATTACCGCATCCAATCTTACTTTGTTAACCAAACGGGAAAAATATGGTCAAGTAAAGAAATATGTCAACCAAGCTTATAAATATCTCATCCAAACTTATAAAAAGTAGGAAAATTTGTTAGTCAAATGGGAAAAATATCGATCACACTTATAAATAGCTCATCCAAACTTATAAAATGTAGGAAAGATTGTTATCCAAAGGGTAACATATTGATCAAGTAAAGAAATATCACATCCAAACTTATAAAAATTAGGAAAGTGTGTTAACTAAATGGGAAAAAATATGAGCAAAGTAAAGAAATATTGCAACCAAACTTATATAATGTAGGAAAATTTGTTACTCAATTGGGAAAATATTAATGAAACTTATAAATATCTCGTGCAAACTTATAAAAAGTAGGAAAAATTGTTAGCCAAATGGTAAAAATGTTGACCAAATTCAGAAATATTTCAACCTAATTTATAAAATGTAGGAAATTTTGTTAACCACAGGTTAAAAATATTGGTCTAGTAAAGATATACTGCGTCCAAACTTATAAAAATTAGGAAACTTTGTTAACCAAATAAGGAAACTATGGGCAAAGTAAAGAAATCTTTCAAACAAACTTATAAAAAGTAGGACAATTTGTTACTCAAGTGGGAAATATATTGATCAAACTTATAAATATCTCTTCCAAACTTATAAAATGTAGGGAAAATTGTTCGCGAATATGGTAAAAATGTTGACCAAATTCTGAAATATCTCAACTAATTTATAAAAAGTTGGAATATGTGTTAGCCAAATGGGGAAAATATTGAACACACTTATAAATATCTCGTCCAAATTATGAAAATAAATAGGAAAAATTGTTAGTCACAGGGTAAAAATATTGGCCAAGTAAAGAAATACCGTGGCCAAATTTATAAACGTTAGGAAAGTGTCTTAACCAAATGGGAAAAAAAATTTTTTTGACCAAATTCAGAACCAAACTTATAAAAAGTAGGAAAATGTGTTAGCCAAAGGGTAAAATTATTATTCTAGTAATAACAAACACATTTATAAAAAGTAGAAAACTTGTTAGCCAAATGGGAAAACTATTGACCAAACTTATAAATATCTCGTCGAATTTTATTTTTTTTTAAATAGGAAAAATTGTTAGCCAAAAGGTAAAAATATTGGCCAAGGAAAGGAATACCGTGGACTAAGTTATAAAAGTTAGACAAATGTCTTACCCAACTAGGAAAAATTTTGACCAAATTCAGAACCAAACTTATGAAAAGTAGGAAAATGTGTTAGCCAAATGGAAAAAGATATTGACCAAGTAAATAAATACCGCGTACAAACTTGCTTTGTGTGACATAATGTCCAGATCATTCACGCCAATTTTGCAGCTAGAACATGTAAACGGATGTTCATGCACTGCCTGATACTGTTTCGCATCGTTCAGTATGAAATCATACATATAATTAGACATGCCATCTTGTCTGACACGAGGGGCCGCGTTCAAGATATGATATCTAATTGGGCATTTGAAGTCTAAGAGCATCGTGCAAAGGCTTCTGGTATACCCCAAACCTAATTGCACGCACAGTAAGAAATATCAGTAAGGACAAGACGTGCCTGTCCACTACGGAATTACTGTGTCCCCTCTCAGTTATATTCTGGTAAGATATGCCACTGTAATTGGATATAGGTGTATTTCAGATGTGAATGTAAAGGTAAACCATGTAATCTGTGGGTTTTATATGTGTCTGTAACGTCCCAGCACTAAGAAATATCGTCTTCCATTTTGAAGACAGCCGCCAGCTTCTATCCCAGCCTTACGCCATTGGCAAATGCTGCATCCACCTCTACTGAAATATTCAATCTATACTGTAATCTTCAGGCCATCAATAAATACATTTTCATGCACTAAAGTCTTGTGCTGTTGGGGATAAACTGTCTAGGCATTTCCATGCATTTTTTATTATGCAGAAACTGCCAGCCTATTATTCTACTATGAGTCCTGGTCAGAAAGACCGTCATTGCTTTCTGTATACCGACAATAGCTTACCTATGATACGCAGCGAATTTTAAACACACACAGAGTAAGAGAAGGGGAGAATGTTTATTTCTCATCATCTATTCTTACTTGTACGTCGAGTTGAATGAGATCAATGTTGTACGAACGGTAGATCTTGCACTAAAAACCAGCTTGAAATATCACGCTGTAGTTACAGCTCGTTCAGTGATTGCTTTGTTGACTGAACAAAGTCCTTTTGCATTCATATCAGAACTGGTGTCAATTTATCTGACCAGGCTAGGGACACAAACCTTTGTCCCCAGCTTAGGCTGAAGGGCCAAAACATATGCGTTCAGGCAAAGGAAGAAGAAGACTAATTAGATGTGAGAGTGAGGACTTTGTGCTCTGTCATTCTCATGTCTGTGTATACATGTTGTGGTGCATGAATCGGAATCAGTGTGAATCTACTCTTATGAACATTTCACCTGTAATTTTAATGAATCTTGTGGGACGCAGAGGTGTTTTCAAGGCACCAGGGCCGGGTTATATACTGGCCAAGACCTATTGACGCGTCCTCATCGAGCGTCCTGGGCAACAGGTCCCTTCGGGGTCCTGGCTAAAGTCAGTAGGATTGCTGATTCCTCCGAAGTCAGAGAGTGTCTGCCTGTACGGCGAGGAACCACCAGTCTGCACACCAATAAGCCAGATAAAGCACAACGGATACTCACGCAAACCTCAGGTCCTGTGTGACATCACACTGATGTTGGACAACATGATGCCTTCATCCGACATACAGGACTTCGCGTTGGAGCTCAAGCCAACGAACACAAGCAAGCAAGCAAGCAATGAATCTTGTTTCATGAACATAACTGCAACTATCTCAAATATGAGATATTCATTTACATGCTTTTTAATGCACTGTAAAGTTAACCATTATGGGGATAAATCGTTCAGACTATAATACCTCAGTTCAGAAGAGTAAGTGAGGAAATGAGGATTGAGAGGAACGTGAAAGGCACTCGAGAATCGTACATAAACTGTAAACAGGCAAACAAACAAGCTGGTACTGCCCTGATTTGGAAATTGAGCATTAACAGTTAAGCATACCATTACAGCTGTCATCCTGAATCATCACTATCTATGTCCTAGCCTTGATGAATATGCCTGCTCATCTATTTTCCTGTCAGACTTCTTAAGCCTTGTCGTTTCTCGGATGTCTATATCTTTTATGAGATCACCAGCACATTCAGATCACTACAACAACAGGGGCAAGAAGAAGTGGCAATACCGATAAATAGTTATGCCCTTTAGCAGTCAGAATTGATCCTGTACAGAGTAGAGACACAAGACAGTGGATCTCACCTTTGAGTAATGCCTTATTCATCCTCTTTCTCAAACCTTCTATCTGTGATTCCCTTTTCATTCTTGTCAACTGCACTGGGAAATTCAGTTTTGTCAAGATATGAATAGGTGAATTATGTTTATTTGATATAGAGAGAGGAGATGGTGTTAGCGGATGGATATATCCAGTACAAAACATGCACATGATTTGTCTGAGATGAATTTGGGAAAGCTCAGCTTCTGTCAGAGCGTTGGTTCAGTCGTCACAATGTTTGGTAATCCTAGAGTCATATCTGAAGTACTCCAACATGGTAAACCATTCCAGTGAGGATTTGCCACTCCCAATATCTTCAAAAATCACAAATTGCTAAACCTAGTACATGGGGCCATCCTAACAAACTGTTCAATCCATCATCTTATATCCACTATGGAGAGAATATTGTCAACATATGGCATGATTAATCTCGTCATCAGAAGCATAGACTGAATACCTATTCACAAGGACCTCAGCCAATTTTATTATAAGACCCAAGTCAAATTATGGTATACATTATTAGATAGACTATCATCTCACCACCAGAACATTTATTAGCAATTGATGAATACTCTGTGGGGAAAACATGATTGAAACCTCTAGTGAAAGACATTGATACTTAACACAAGCTGATGGTCCTAATGTTTTGTATAACATTAAATGCATGCGTGATGTATTGATGTGTATTTCATATTTGGAGGCCTTTAAATGTCCCACTAGTCTGCAGAATTTTATGTGAAATACACTGGTAAAATTTAGCTTTTCTCTCAGTTACTAACTCGTGATGTGCCAGTTCATTATACGTTTTAATTAAATCATTAATTAACATTCTTGAAGAATTTGGAACGGTAAGTGGCTGGGTAACCACGAGTAGGCAGTGAATTACTGATCCTACTGTAAGCTCCCAGGTTGCAAATTGTTCATTGAGGAGAACTCATGCATTTAAATTAATTCTTGTAACCGTTTCACCTTATAGGAAAAATTGATAAAAGTGGGGGTTCATAAGAGTCAACTTTAGTTCTCCTTGGGAAAAGATTAAACAGGTGTGGATTCCTTAATATATCCGGGAGTCCCCTAGACATCCTGAGTTCCTTTGTGACACATTACATTTTAGTGACATACCCACACCGTTAGAAACCAGTCCCATCTCTTTAGCTGTACTTTTCACGGGGGATGCTTTGGTGGGTACTGAACTTTTCCTCCCAACATGCCACACTTTGTTAACCAATCGGGAAAAATATTGGTCAAGTAAAGAAATATGTCAACTAAACTTATAAATATATCGTCCAAACTTATAAAAAATATGAAAAAAATGTTAGCCAAAGGGTAAAAATATTGGCCAAGTAAAAAAATACTGTTGCCAAATTTATAAAAGTTAGGAAAATGTGTTACCCAAATGGGAAAATATGGGCCAAGTAAAGAAATATCTCATCTAAATTTATAAGGATGTCAACAGAAATAAGACAATATGGTAGCAAATGTTGGCCAAATTGGAAAAAATATTGACCAAGGTAAGAAATATCGCATCCAAATTTATAAAAAGTAGGAAACTTTGTTAACCAAATGTGAAAAAATATAGGCCAAGCAAAGAAATACCGAGTCCAAATTTACTTTGTTAACCAAACGGGAAAAATATGGTCAAGTAAAGAAATATTTCAACCAAGCTTATAAATAGCTCATCCAAACTTATAAAAAGTAGGAAAATTTGTTAGACAAATGGGAAAAATATTGGCCCTTTTTAAAGAAAAAATTCTACCATAAAGTGGCTCTGTTTTTCATAGATAGCTTCACAACTTTTCCATGTCACAGCACCAAGAACTCCAAACATTCGTTGTACATGAGCTCCAATGAAACAGTCATAACAACATTATGACAATGCAGTCTGTGTCGCCACCTAGGATAGTTTCGATATCATCTGAGTATTCGTCATCAAGGGGTAATTTCCTATGGCTGACATCTTCAATTTTCCATACCACAATGTCCGCTACACTGACCTTCTTTTACTCCATCTCTCAACATTATACGGGTTTTCTTGAAGTCTAGTTAAAATAACATTTCTTACTTTATCCACCTCTATCTCACTTTGTCATTTCACATTCGCAATAGTGTCAAGTCTCAAACCAAACATCAGTGTCTGTTGTGAAGTCGGCCTATTAAAACCACGTCTACCTTATGGATCCCTTGAATACCATCTACCACATCTTCTAACCGACTCTCAACGTTTCATACCACTTAGCACTAATATTCTCTTTGAATACAGCACAACCGGTTTTCTGCTGACTGGAAAAATTTCCCAACCTACTGGCGATAATCGTCTGTCCCCTATGCAAACAGCAGCCATATTTCAGAACATGAAAAGTATCTTATGCACTATCGTTGAATGAAAAAAAAAATTCCAGAATAAAATTTCATAAAAATTAAATTTCTACACGAAACATTCAAATTCGAAACAATAAAGATAAATTTGATTTTAAATTTTTGTTAAATTTTATTGTTGAAATTTCCGCCCGACCACTAGACCACCCCAAGTAAATGCACTGTAACCCCGATCCTTACACATCACCAATGGAATGCTGCTACTGTTTACGCCCGGCACAATACAGATATAGAAAGTCGAGAAAAAAAGGAGAAAGAAACAGAGGAGGAATGGCATTGTACCCTACCACAGCAACAATCATAGGATGATAGTGTTTAAGCCCCATCCACTACAACCAATAGTAACAGTAATCCTTAAATTTAAAAAATAATGTTTTTCAACAAAAAGGGGGGTAACCGTGCAAAAACATTTGATTATTTATTCATGATTTATATCCCTTGAAAATTCGATCTGTTTTCTATGTGGTGCTAGACTCTTTATATAGTAAAATATGACGTCACCTATGACGTATAGCACCACATGTGGAAGTCAAATACCTCCTGACATTCTACTACTGTGGAGCACATTATTTGATGACATAGTTTATTTAATTTTTTCAAAATTGTTCCGTATACAAAGTGTACTGAGACTTTTCAAGCACCCGATACTTAGCATATATATTTTATACAGTTAAGTATTTGTGTCTGGATATAATTTATGTAGATACTGTTTATAGTTTTATTATTTTTATAATATATGTATAATGAAGTTCTCTCTATCATATAGTTATTAATGTTTATACTAATCATCTATGAATATATAAATAAACTATGAAAATAATATAATTTAATGTTGGATTAATAGCTTTTAAAATTGCTTGCTACACTTCCCATATATATATATATATATATATATATATATATATATATATATATATATATATATATATATATATGTGTGTGTGTGTGTGTGTGTGTGTGTGTGTGTGTGTGTG
Organism: Cepaea hortensis; assembly: GCA_963921405.1. NCBI lineage: Eukaryota > Metazoa > Mollusca > Gastropoda > Stylommatophora > Helicidae > Cepaea > Cepaea hortensis. The sequence goes on along the minus strand of OY992883.1, from coordinate 73,575,578 downwards.
TGTGTGTGTGTGTGTGTGTGTGTGTGTACATGGCTGACATCTTCAATTTTCCATACCACAATGTCCGCTACACTGACCTTCTTTTACTCCATCTCTCAACATTATACGGGTTTTCTTGAAGTCTAGTTAAAATAACATTTCTCACTTTGATTATGTGGTTGTTTCGGGATTTGAAATTTAAATATTGAGCACAACCTACTACTGGCAACGCCGATCGCATTCTGGTATGAACCTAAGGCTTAAATATTGAGCACAATTTCTTACTTTATCCACCTCTATCTCACTTTGTCATTTCACATCCGCAATAGTGTCAAGTCTCAAACCAAACATCAGTGTCTGTTGTGAAGTCGGCCTATTAAACCACGTCTACCTTATGGATCCCCTGAATACCATCTACCACATCTTCTAACCGACTCTCAATATATATATATATATATATATATATATATATATATATATATATATATATATATATATATATATGTGTGTGTGTGTGTGTGTGTGTGTGTGTGTACATATATATTAGACTTTTTAAAAATATATATATACTGGGAACAACAAGCTGCCATGGAGGATAGGAATTTAAATGGTTAAGGCCTCTGGAGTGTTTATGCTCGTGGCTACCGTTTGCATTCGCATTTTCCTCTTGTTGGACTGGAAGTGTATGATTCCGTCGCCCTGCTACTGAGTTGAGTGCGTGGTGCGACAATGTGAGCTGTTAATTTCGTGTGAAATGCTTTTACATCTGTCCGCTGTTGTTTGTAGCGTGAACTGCATGTTCGGAAAGATGGCGGCTGGCTTTGTCGCAAATCGGACTGGTTTGCTTTATGCAGTAATGTTTGGCTGCTGGTTTTCGAGTGACTGCCGCTTGTATCGAAGATGAACTGTAGTTTTCGTGGAGGACTTTTGTGTTGACATTCTTATGGCGGCATTATGCACAGTGTACCTGTGCGGGATGTTGGTTTGTCGAAACTCTTGTCTGTTCCACTTTTCACATGGAACTGTGAGGAGCATTTTGTGTGGTATTCACTGGAACAGGAACGGAGCATAATGGGGACGACCCGTTGCTGTGAAGTTGGAACCGCGACTAACTAATTAACTAACTAACTAATGAAGTTGTTCAATATCAGTCTATTAAGAGAGGTGTGAGAAAGGGAAGTGTAATTCCTCCAGATCTTTTTTCCTTATACAGTAAAAATAAGTTTTAAATATGTTTTCAGAAATGTAAAAGATATAAGCTGAAAAATGTTGGTGTTGACTGCAACGTCCCGTAAGGGATACGCAACAAAAAAAAAAAAAAAGAATCATCATATATATGTTAGCTTATCCTTTACAGGACATCGCTGTCAACATCAGCATCTTTCAGCTGATTGTTGATTTCTTGGCAAGATTACGCTCAGTAGTTTGCCATTGCTTTCTGAGCGGCCGGCTCACATACCCCGTAAGTTACCGGCGCGTTTCGAACCACTGCTGATTCTCACCGTCGTCACGTTACTTACAAGAGTATACGAGATTACGGAGAAAAGTCGCTAACCTCTAGGCCAGGAAGCCGGCGGAATCATTATAGGGGGACGAAAAATCAATGACATTAGATATGCAAATGATACAGTCAGTACTGCTTGCAGACAATGAGCAGGATCTGCAACAACTAGAAGACGCGGTTGTTGCACACAGTGAAGGGGCTGAGTGGTCTCGAGGTATGATGTCCGCCTCGAGTGCTGGAGGTCTCGGGTTCAAGCCCCGGCGAGGGCCGGGATATTTTCACGTGGACTTCTAGTAACACAATTTCCCCTGGTCTCTGGGTAGTGAGATCGGACGCCCGTGTGTATTGTTGCGCACGTAAATTATTCCTTGTCAGTTGAAAATCGAAAAAGAGTAGCCTAACGGCGCTGCCCGGGGCAAAATTTCGAGTTAAAAATCTATCCAAAGTAGTTTCACTATCCTCACCGGTGCTACGGAGTTCGTGCACCAGGCTCAGGCTTGCTTTAGGAGTAGAACGGAGCACTTATGGGTTACACCCGTGTGCCATGATGTTGATCCGTCTACTAAACTAAAAACAGAACAATTAGGATTAGAATTAAATTACAAGAAGACATATTATGATCGTCACTAGGAAGAACGAAATAAAACAATATAATAAGCAAGTAAATGGGAAAATTCTTCGACAAGTGAGTCGGTACAATTATCTCGGAACAGTCATAACATCTGATGGGAGGTGCCCTGAAGAGATTAGAACAAGAATCGCCATGGCGAAAGTAACCTATAGCAGGATGAAAAACATACTGACCAATAAAAAGATGTCAATTGAAACGAGAAAAAGAGTGTTGAGGTGCTACATAGAGCCTGTGCTTTTGTGTGGATGTGAAGCTTGACAATGAGCAGTCAAGCTGAAAAACATCTTAGGGCTGTGGAAATGTGGTTTCTGAGGAGAATGCAAAGAATACCATGTACAGACAGAAGAACCAATGACAAAGTACTACAAGAAACAAATAACAATCGTAAACTGAGTAGAGAAATTAGACGTAGACAGTCAAAATTCTTTTGACATGCTATGAGAAGACATAAATTGGAGAACTTGGTGACAACTGGCAAGATCGAGGGGAAGAGAACAAAGGGAAGAAAGAAAACGAAATACCTGGATGGCTTGACCACGTGGCATTGTAGATACGTCGCAGTTAACACCAGCAATTTTTGCTGCTGTGATCTCTTGGCAAGTTTACATTCAGTAGTTTGCCATGGATTTCTGAACAACCGGCACCCATACCATTTCGTAAAACACCAACGCAAGGCGGTCTGCTGCCAAATCGCCGGCAACTGTGTTTCGAACGCGGGTATGTGGGATTAAGAACTACGTCTGTAACACATTCGCCACGGAGCCTGCATTCCAGTATGTAGTGTGCAATATTATTTTGCTTCTGATATAATTTCTTAAATAGGCCGATCCAAGTTGTTATCATATTTAGAGTAGCAAATCTCGTGGGCGACCGTGGTTCGATCACCAAGCTTGGATGAGTTCTGTTCTTGTCCGGATTATGTCATGTGGTGAAGCCAGCCATTGTTCGAGTATTTACCAATTCTATGTCAAACAAACAGTAGCTTTTGACCAAACAAAAATGGATGTAGGAGTATGTCATATTTATGACCTAAAAGTTGTTAATATGGTAGTAATTAGGCATGTTGTATTATATATTAAATTAAAGCAGGTGCATTCATTTCATTCAGTAGCATGTCCTTTACAGAACCTTGCTCCCATAACAACCTTCCGGAAAACCTCTCGTTCATAAGCAAAATGTCCGGCGTCCGATACACCCATCTGGAGATCATCCGCCACATCCTGCACCCATCTTCTCTTTGGCCTTCCTCTTCCTTTCTTCCCAGGCATATTTTTGTTTTATTTGTTCGAATATCCTTTACAGGACATCGCTGTCAACGTCAGCATCTTTCAGCTGACTGTCGATTTCTTGGCAAGATTACGCTCAGTAGTTTGCCATTGCTTTCTGAGCGACCGGCTCACATACCCCGTAAGTTACCGACGCGGAGAGAACTGCTACCAATTCTCGCGCACGTCACGTTACTCGCCAGAGTATACGGGATTACGGTGAAAGTCGTATAACTCCTAGACCAGGGAGACTCCCAGGCATATACCCCTCCATTATTGTTCTCTCCAAACTTTCGTGACGTTTCACGTGACCAAAATATTTCAGTTTTCTTTGTTTTATCGCCTTTAATAGCCAACCTTCTTCAATATTCAGCTCTTGAAGTATGGATGCATTTGTTATTTTCTTTACCCAAGATATTCTTAGAACTCGTCTATAACATTTATATTAAAATGCATTTAAGCGCTATTCAGCTTATTTAGTAAGTGTCCAGGTCTCACATGCGTATGTTGCAATGGGAAAGATGCATGCTCTTAAAAATCTAATGTTTTTAAATTCTGTCTGTCCCACTCCATAATTTATTCAGTTGTTTTAGTCTTTGAAGAGCAATTGATAGTCGTCGTTTAATTTCTTTCATTGTGTCACCGTTGTTGGTAATCAATGACCCAAGATATTAAAAATTTTCCACCACCTCCAATTTTTCCTCATTAACATATATTTCTTTCTCCATAGTAGTTTTATCTGTATGCATTATCTTTGTTTTTGCTATGTTAAGATATAAGTTGTGATTTTCACTATTCAATTGGGTTGAGGCTATTGGGTTTTCTATACCATTCTGTGTTGTGGAAAACAATACTGTATCATCAACATACCGAATCTCTGGGGTATGTCATGACCACCGATATTTAGGGCATCATATAGCTCCCTGTTTATATCATCTCTTACATGTCTCATTATATTTTGGCGTACAGATTAAACAAATATGGGGACAGCACACATCCCTGACGGACTCCTTGCTTGATGTCAAACCAATCTGATGTCTCGCCATCTGTGGCATAATCGCTAACCACCATTATTCAGTTGACAAGAATTCAAGCCAAGAAGAGGAGAAAATATAAAACAATGGACTTTACTAACGCAAAATGAAACCAAACCTTTAAAACTTAATGCAACATCAAAACCTTGAACTGAAACAAGTGACAGATGACGTCAATTCTAGGAAACATTTCATCAGCCCAAACCCAGGAGATCATTGGATAAGAACAGACACGTGACAACGCCTTCATTTTGAAAACCCGCGTGGAATATGTTAATCGCGCACTCTTCCTAAAACATGCCTGATGAACAGACGTGAAAGCTAGTGTGACCGATTTTCAAATAGGGACGGCAGAATGTCTGGATCCCAGGTGAGCTTGTTAGTCCTTAGATTGAACTGATGACCAGATGTATCAAAGGCCTAAGAATGGTATCCAGTGTTTGTAATGTCAGTTGAAATATATTATTATAAATTAAAACCTCTGAAGTGAAAAATGTTTGACTGTTCCATTCTGACGACGCAGAGCCGATTCCCGGGCAACTGACAATCTACTACTCTCTTCGAATACTGCAACCACTGATATTCTTAAAGATAATTATTAACTTTGAGAAGTGCATAATAATACTACATTCTATTCTAAACAACTGTACGAAATGATGATTCTAAAGCAATCTTGTGCATTTCATCAGAAACACTGCTAAAAATGCTATCACTATCTACAGCTAAAATGACAGTTCGTGTACTAGAACAAGTGCCTTGTTCTAAAACAGACTTATCTATGCCTATTTACAATCTAGAAAGCTGAAAGAGAAATCAATCTTTCCTTTCTGCTTCATCTATTGAATAAATAGGGTTTGATGGAATACATATTTATATTTGTGTCACAATTTAATTAGATAAGGGCACTTATGAACTGCATTACATCAGAAAAGTTGTGCTTCGCGGAACTCCACCACCAGAAGTTGACTTAACTCATTACGCAACACAACTTAACAAACACAACCACCTACAACTCAACACTCAACACCACTACAACAACAGATAACGGGAAAGGAGTTATTATACTAAGAAGAAGAAGAAGAAGAAGAAGAAGAAGCTGGTTAATTGGGAAAACACAGAGAATTATTTATACACACTACAAACACAATTGAGTGATAGAAATGTTATAAATGTATGTCATTTATTTACATGCATCTTGACACTTCCTCAATCTTGTCACTGTCTTACTGTACACGTTTCACTGACCCCAGGTCAAATGAGAACTTACATACAGCAGGAACCAGTTGATACAAGGCGTACACAGTGTGATAAACTCTGACCACCCCAAATTGACCCAACACTAGATTAGAGAAAAGAGGAGGGGAGGGGAACTAGTTCCTACTTCAGGAATTTAGATTTCTTCCGACCTACTTCTAGAATATTGTATTGGGAAGATTGTATATGTTTATGCGAATCTTACACAGTGAAATCTTGGTGGCAACCCATTGGCAACCAATGGGCATCCAACTGGCAACCAACTGGCCAACAACCAAACCAGACCACATAGAGAAAGAGATGAACCGCACTTGAGATGGAGGATGACTTGGCCATGAGCAGAGCATGGGGAGGCCTTCAGAGGAGCTACACGGGCAGACCTGAAGCGGATCTATCAGTCAATGGACCCTGGCCTATCCTAATCCTCTAAATCATAAGGGTATCACTTTCTTAGAAAAAAAAAAAAAAACACGACACTCAGTTTTCAAGAACTGATAACTAAATATAGATTCATCATCTTCACACTTAACATGTACAACATTCAAATGTATATCATGTTTCAACTCTTATTGACATCTGATGTATTGATGCTTGTTTGTTGATGGTCTGTGACATTGGTCCTATATGGATTTTTCTAAATTATCTTGTATAAACCAACATAGAAAATGAATAGCAGGCCAGAAGACACAGGCCCATTCAATAAATAATTAACTGTCACTGATCTTATGTTGATTATTGGTTCAACCTTTCTGTGATTCTCCATCTTGTGTGTGTACACCATGTTGTAAAGATCTATTGTGATTGGTTATGTGTTTAATTGTTTAAAAACAAGTTAACTTATAAAGGAATATTAAATTGGGGAGAGAAGACTCTAGGTCTATCAACTGCTCAACATCCATGCTTTCTTCATATAAATCAAGCTGAGAGACTTCTCCAGACTTTCCTCAGATTTGATAAACTAAAAGGGGGGCCCAAGAGCTAAAAGAATCCTTGGAGAAGGGGTAGAATCCCAGTTAGTATTTTCTATTTTCACCAGGGCCATAATCTATATCTCCTAGACAAAATTAAATAAGACGAGGCCTGCAGATAACTCGAGGGTCATATTCTGGGGTTATTGAAGACAGAAGAGGATGGGGCCCAACTTCTTTGATTAGAAATGGGGCATGCACCAAAGTGATTTCCCACTCCCTTCAGAATATATGACACCATCTATTCTAATCGCTGCTTGTTGGTCTAGATTGAGCATTCTTATGAGTTGTATTACATGTGGTGGAAAGCCCATATTCCTCATGATTTCTCAAAGTGTCTGATGTTGTACACAGTCAAATGCCTTTGAATAATCTACAAAACATGATAATAGGTTTACATTAAATTCTCTGCACTTCTCTATTATTAAACGCATTTTGAGAATGTGATCTCTTGTTCCTCTTCCTTGTTTAAATCCAGCTTGAACCACATTAATTTCTTCTTCCATTTTCTTACAAAGTCTTCCCATTATGATTTTTAGTAGAATTTTACTTGCATGGCTGATCAGGGCAAAAGTTCTTCTTCTTCTTCGTTCATCCGGAGTTTTTTTCCGGATGTGATTGCGTTGTGCCTGTTTACAGCAGAGCTGCGTTCTTGCGCCGTTAGGCCGACACATCCGACTTCTGCGGGTATTTGTTGACCGGGTTAACCTTCCCGGGGAAAAGTTCTATAGTTGGTGCATAATTTCAGGTTGCCCTTTTTTTGTATTGGAATGAAGATAGTTCTCTTCCAATCTTTTGGACAAATACCATATTTCCATATCTTTTTACATAATGCGTGATAGATTTGTATGCTTTCTTCCCCTCCCTCTTTAATTAGTTCAGCTGGCATCCAGGTGATTTACCATTCTTCGGGTTCTTTATTGCCCATGCAATTTCATCTAATGAGGGTTCAGGTTCTGTCTCTGTTGTCGTTGGCTCATGTATCTCATTCATATCCTCACTGTCACTCATATCAATCATACATTCCACTGAATACTCCTGCCATCGTTCTAGAATTTGTCTAGATTCTGTTAAGGTATTTCCCGTCTTGTTACAGATAACATTCAATTGAGGTTGAATATTTCTTGTCAATAACTTCATTTCTTTGAACATTTCGTAATCTCTTCGTCTTATGATGTTGCTCTATTCTGGTACAGTAATCTTGTATGTATTTATTGTTGTCCTTTCCTGTATTCTTTCTTATTTCCTGAGTTAAAGATTTATGCTTCATCCTGATGTTATCGGATTCACCTCCTTTCTGTTTCAGTTCCCTTCGTTGTTTTATTAATTTTAACGTGTCTGATGTAATCCATGGCTTAAGTTGCTTTTTCTTGGTCAGAATTAAATCTTTGGCTGCACTTATCAAGATATCTCTAGCTTGTACTGCCAGTTCATCACGTGTCATTTACCCTTGTAAAGACATCAAGACCCCAAAACGATTCCTAACTTCTATGTTGTATGCATCTGGTATTTTTGTGAGATCAAAACGAAGTGGTCTTGGTCCTCGTGTAAGCTTTTTGAGTTTTAATTTCAGATCTGCTTCAAATAACTGATGATCTGTATCACAGTCTGCACTTCGTAGGGGTTTTGCAGATGTTATGCTTGATCTCCATCTTCTTTGTATTAAAATATAATCTATCCGATTTTTGGTAATACTGTCAGGGGACTTCCATGTGAAGAGTCTTCTTGGGTGTTGTTTAAAAAGCGTGTTGAGTATCGTTAACTCATTTTCTGTGCAAAATTCAATTAATTTGACACCTGCATAATTTCTATTTCCCAATCCACATTTTCCTAAAACGTGTCTCTCATTTTCAGCTCTTCCTGTGCCTACTTTTGCATTACAATCTCCCATTATTATTGCTATATAATTATAACCAATCTTATTTAATGTGTCTTGCAGTGTGTTGTAAAAATCTTCAATTTCGTCCTCCTCTGCTGTTGAAGTAGGTGCATATATCTGTGCTAGTGTTGTGTTTCTTGGACGGCCTTTAAGTCTAATGGTGAGGATTCTATCACTCTCACTAACAGGGTTATATCCCATTAAAGCTTTTGCAGTTGTTTTATCTAAAAAAAAAAAAACGCCACTCCACTGTGGCCTCCGCCATCTCTACCAGAATAAATGAAAAGACTTCCATTTTCAGTTGTAAAATGTCCCTTGCATTTCCAGCGATGTTCACTAATTCCTAAAATTTGAATATTTAACCTCTCAATCTCATCACATACTACTTTAAGCTTTCCCTCAGACTTCTCACATTCCACTAAAGCAGGTTACTTAGGGACAACTATTGCAACTATTGTATTTATATATTAATTGAGACATTTCGCAATGACAACATGTCGGCGATACATAAGTCTATGGCAGATACGGGAAGTCGCTTAAGGCGAATAATCATCCCATAGAAATAAAAAAAAAAAAATATTCCCAAGCGGGGAATCGAACCCCGGCCGCCGCGGTGAGAGCGCGGAATCCTAGCCACTAGACCACTTGGGACCCATAGATATACACCTTAGAATCTGCTTAAGTATCTGCCTTTCCTGGGAGTTCCTGAGTTTCCATAACAACGGGATTTCCCTAGTCAGGTTGGCTTTCAGAGAAATCAGGATGTCACGTTAAGACTTGCTCGCTCAATGCCAGGCAGTTAAATACATTTGTGAACATTACATTACATCTACCTCTGTTTCCACAAATCTTTCCGGTTGTCACAACATGTTCCAGTTTTTGTCTTCTCATAACGTGGCCAAACAACGATTACTGCCTCTTTCTGATGGTTGTGATAAGTTCAATAAGTTGTCTTTGCGACCCAGCTTTCATTAAAACATCCTGATCGCTTTTTTGGCTGTACAACTAATTTTCAGCAATCAATCATGTGCCATGCCGGAAAGCGTGGGCGCTCATGACATTTCACTCAATCACCAGAGTCGTGGATCAGCTCAGTGTTCCAGTCTCGTCCATGCCACGTGGCAAGCCATCCAGGTATTTACTTCTCGGTCTTCCTCTTGGCCTGTTCCCTTCGATCTTGCCAGTTGTCACCAAGTTCTCCAAACCACATCTCAAAAGCATCCAGGTTTTTTTTTTTTCTCGCCCGTTTAGGCCTACTAATTGCCCAGGACTCGCAGCTGCATGTTAAAAACGCTTTTCCTGATTTTCAAGGACAGTGACTTATTGCACAAAACGTTCATTTAATAGAATGTAGTTTTCGCTTGTCCTATTCTGCTCTTTATCTTTGAGATGCATCTTCCATCTGATGTTATCCATGTGCCTCAATATCTGTATTTCTGCACGTTCCCCAAAATAACGTCCTGTGCTATTATTACACATTTAGGCACAATATGTTTCTTTGATAGGTTAGTTAATTAGTAGTTAACTAACTATTGTTTCTTTGATATCACAATAGCTACTGTCTTTTATTCAAACTAAGGCCTATTCTTTCACTTTCTACAACCACTGTATTCATCATTCCCTGCAGATCGTGATGACTTGCTATCAAGACGGTGTCGTCGGCATAACGTATACATTGGCACCTTGCCGTCTGGACAGACGATAGTTTGTGCTTTAAAAAGGCATAATAACTTTTAACTATGGCGGTAGCGAGTGTGACTGATAAGGCCAATTTGCGCTGTAAATGTCCGTTCACAGTGGGTGCATGTGAACACGTGGTCATTTCCACCATCATGCACCATCTTACGTCTCAAACGCTTGGTGTGTGACTTTTCTGCAATAATTTTCTCCTTTGACTTTATTCCATTTCTGATATTTGCCCTCCATGCAACACGTTCAGCGGCGACTTGCTCCCAATGTGCATTATCAATGCCTGTATCAATCATGTCCCGCTTACACACATCTTTGTATCGTAGTAGAGGCCGACCCTGAGATCTCTTACCCATCTGTAATTCACCAAAAAAGATATCCTTTGGTATTCTACCATCATCCATCCGCCTAAGATGTCCTATCCATCTAAGTCTACGAAGACTGAGCATGGAATAAACTGTCACACAACCTGATCTTTCCAATACTTCAGTATTTGTGATTTTGTCTTGCCACTTAATACCAAGAATTCTTCGCAGACACCGCATATGAAAGCTGTTTAAATTGTTCTCTTGGTGTGAGTAAGTTGTCCAGGTTTCACTGCCATAGAGAAGAGTACTAAGGACACAGGCTTGATAGACAAGGACTTTTGTTTTGGCAGTAAGCTTCCTGTTCTCCCAGACTCTTTTTCTTAACCTGTTCATTGTTGTTGCTGCCTTACCAATCCGGATGTTGATTTCCTGATCTAGGGATAATTTGCTATTTACCACCGATCCTAGATATGTAAAATGGTCTACTATCTCTAGTTCGGCGTCGTCAATAGAGATTGATGGTACCCCATGTGCACCTTGTGACATAATCTGTGTCTTCTTTTTGCTAATTGTTAAACCAAATTCAGAACAAGCATTGGAGAATGCAGATAGTAGACATTGCAATTCTTCCTCAGAGTGGGTCGTAACTGCAGCATCATCTGCAAAAAGCAACTCTCTGATCAGTACCCTCCTAATTTTGGTCTTAGCCTTCAATCTCTGAGCATTGTAGAGGCCGCCATCTGAGCGTGAGTGAATGTATATACCACCATCCTGATCACGAAATGCATATTTCAGTAGAAGTGAAAAGTATATTCCAAAGAGGGTGGGAGCTAGTACACAACCTTGCTTAACTCCACTCTTGATTTCAAATTCTTCAGAAGTTGCACCATCAAACTTGATTATACCCTTCATGCCTGTGTGGAACGATTCCACAATGGACAGAAGAGTTGGTGGGCAGCCAATCTTCTTTAGTGCTTTGAACAGACCCTCACGACTGACCAAATCAAATGCCTTTGTGAGGTCGATGAAGGCAATAAACAGTGGTTGATTCTGTTCACGGCATTTTTCTTGCATTTGTCGCAATGAGAATATCATATCAGTGGTAGACCGGTTCTGTCGAAAGCCACACTGTGATTCGGGGTAGACTTGATCTCCTAGGACTTGAAGTCTGCGCAGAACAATTCTGGCAAATACTTTTCCAACAATACACAGAAGTGAGATACCCCTATAGTTGTTGCAGTCGCTCCGATCGCCCTTGTTCTTGTACAGTGTTATGATGCTTGAATCTTTGAAATCCTGTGGGACTTGTCCTTCACGCCAGCATAGCTCTATTAGCTGGTGGATCTGTATAGTGAGTGTGTCTTGCCCACTCCTGATAACCTCTATTGGAATCCCATCCTTACCTGGAGCCTTGCCAGATGCAAGTTCATTTATAGCACACTTAACTTCTGTTATGGTGGGAAGTGTGTCCAGGTGGTCAAGAGTTGGTAGAGCCTCTATGGCGTTGAGGGCATTATCCGCTAGTTTGGTCTCACTTGAGTAAAGCTCCAAATAGTGCTCTACCCATCTGTCCATCTGCTGTTTCTTATCAGTGATGACTTCTCCAGTCAAGGTTTTCAATGGTGCACTTCTTTTGATCACTGGACCACAGGCTTTCTTTATTCCTTCATACATGCTTCTTATGTCTCCCTTATAAGGAGGGCATAACGTAAGCTGTTTATATTATGTCCACCAACCAGGATCCCTGACACATTTTCTGAAGATCTCATTATATATTCACTGTACAATGAGAACAAATCAGGAGACAATACATAACCTTGTCTGACCCCCCCCCCCCTTTTTTTTTTATAAACGTAAATGTTTCTACAAGGTTGATTCTAGTGGCTGCTGTTTGCTGCCAATATATGTTCTTTATTATTCACAGATCTTTGCTGTCGATGTTCAGTTGCTCTAGTAATTGTATTATTTCTCCATGCTTTTCATTAGTTAGTCTATGAAGCATTATACATATCTATTTTTACTTCTATAGCTCTTTATAACAGTGTCCAGTGAATATATATAGTGTTGTTTGTGCCCTTTCTCTCCACAAATCCACATTCTTCATCGCTAATTTCTGGTTTAATCTTGTTTCTTATTCTGTTCATAATTATTCTGAGCAACAGCTTTGTCATGCCACTCATAAGACATTGTGAGATGTGTCAGGTTACTTATATGATTTCACCATCATCACACAGGCAACCATCATTTGTGTAATGATTAATGATAGACAATAAAAGATTGTAATTTGTTTTAACTCATAGTTCAGTTGTTATACCTTTGTTTTCCATGGGACGCAATTACCTTGTTAGGGGCTTAATTATATAACAGGGAGGGGAGATAAGTCAGAGGGGAAAAGCTTATTTGTCGACTTACCTAGGCATCTAACGTCCCTTTTCCCCTCACTCCTTGGGGAATATCAAGACCAGCAAATTTCACTTGTAAGCCACTACTCTTGTATATTCAGTGGCGTAATCTTTATTTCAGATATATATAGATTTTGTCCCAAGTCAATTTCTGACAGATGGTGGTCTCGGTCAGAGATCAACAACTGTCACTTCTGACAAACTGGGGTTGCTCACCAGTGAATAACAAGTTTAACTTGGTGGCAGCACCCCCACTTTTGAAGCAGAATACGTGTGTAATTATGCTAAAATAAAATGTACCCCTGCTATTCTAGGATGCAGTGTCAAATGAGTTTTACATTGGGCTAGTCTAGTTAGTTGACAGATCATCCTCATTGCACATCAAACCATTCAGTCCTTAAGTGCTCAGATACTCTCCTCAGTAAATCCCGCAGCGTGTAGCGGCTAACGACACCAGTTCTGTGTTGGTTTATTAATCTTCTTTGGCTTCCTGCATAGTGTTCTTGATTGGTCACACCTCTTTTAACTTGCTGTTCTCGCAGTCTACCATGGGTGTAGTTTCAGTCATCACTTGGTTCTCGCAAACAACTTACTTCTCGTAGTCTAATTTTGTATATTTGAGATGAGTAAAATAAAAGAATGCTTAAGTTAGAAGAGGAAAGACTAGAGATGGTGATGAATTATCTTACAACAAAATGAAAACAAACACTATGTCAGCAGATTATTTATTACAATTATCATTAACAAACGGCAGCTCTCAGCATTGTGTAAGTGAACATTTTATGCAGTAAATTCCTGTTGAGTGAAAGTTAAAAAAATATCCGTACATGCAACATAGAACCAGTTTTAACATGTGGCTGTGAATTCTAACAAAATCCCCAGAGACCTCAGAGATGTTTTACACAAGAATGCTAAGAATCGAACTTCTGAAAGAGGCTCAGACGCAAAGACAATTTTTCACAAATGGAAAGAGGCAGTCATTTGTTGGCCACATTATGTGAGGATACAAACAGGACAATTTTATTTAAACTGAACAGATTTAAGGAAACAGACAAGAAGAAAACGTGACAGCCTTTTGTCATGGCATGGAAATATCACAGCACATGAAATACATGCAAGATGTAGAGAAGCATAGCGCCCACACACTAGGCAGCAAGGCATTTGATGATAAGTACAGCATCAATATGAATATTTAAATAGAACATAATATGAATTAATTTATCAATGATCAAACTACAGTGAATAATATAAAACTAATCTGAGTCATAATTACAGTGGTTAGGAAGAAACAAATGCACGTATAGCACTACTCACGCCTTAATTATAAACCAAGCAAAGTAGACAACTGTACATGGAAAAGGAAGGGGGGGGGGGGGGGTGTCTGAATAGGGAATATGTCTACAATATATTCTTACGCCCAAAGAACATTACATGCAGCAACATCCTCTAGCTAGCTAACATAACCTCTGAATATACTTTTAAAAAAAATACAATTTGTCTTGCCTTAACATACCCAACATATCTCAAACTTTTCACGCAGCATGTGTATAACGTAAGGTTTATCCTAAAATGGTAAATCCTGAATAAAGTTGATGAACATCTTCAAGGCTGGGATTGGCTGATCCGTTGGCACCATGTGACCGGATCCCTAGAATAATAAAAAAAACAACAGCTGTCACAATTCCTGTTGAGTAACTCATGGTAACCTGTTTTTCAGCAGCGTGTGTGGTGTTCTCAGTCTGTGTTTACGTTTTTTTCAACATGGCGGAACAACATGTTTTCTTCGTGCGGTTAGCAGTCAACATACCGAAGCGGCGTGGTAGCCGCGCAGGGAAAAAGAAGCAAGGTAAGCGTGGAGGTTTGAGGCGTTTTAGACTCAAGTGTCACCGACTAGGACTCAGGAATATCCGTATTCTATATTGGAACTGTGCCAGTGTAAAACAACGGGGCTCTATTTTAGAAACCCTAGTTTACAGGAACGACATTGTAGCACTCCAGGAGACGAGACTGGGCGATCAGCTACTCCAAATTGCCGGCTTCAAATGTTTCTACAACAGACGACATCTGGGAATGGCGATTCTCGTTCGAGACAGCATGGTGGCGTCAGAGCTAGACATGTCCAGTTGGGACAGTGACGATATACAAATACAGGCGTTGAGAGTTCATTCCAGTATACCATTCGTGGTGGTTAATGTTTATGCCCGCAATGCCAGTGTGGACGCCCAGAAGTGGCAGTGCTTAAGTGGCATATTAGGCCACGAGAGAAATGTTATTTTCTGTGGTGACTTCAACGCTAAAGGTAAATCATGGGGAAACACTTCCTCCAATACACAGGGGGAGGAGCTCGAGACTGCACTGGAAACCATCGACCTGGTTTGTATCAACAGTGGCTGTGTCACCAGGACAGCAAGCCGTCCGGGCGATGAGGACAGTGCTATTGATCTGGCGCTAGTTTCACCTTCACTCACTACAGTGTGTAGATGGGGTGTCCTAGGACACCATGGCAGCGACCACCACCCGTGCAGCATACTGGTGGAGAAAGGCAGAACCAGGCAGCACAAGCTAAAGGTAAAGACGTTCCAGTATGACAGTACAGGGCAAGATGTGGTGAGTAAAATAAGACGTGACAAGCGCAGAACGTTTCAGGGCAGGAAAAAAAGCTGGGAGCAGCCACCGTGGTGGAGTTTCGAGGTGGAGAAGGCTTGGGTGGATAAGCGTAGTGCTGTAAGGAGATGGCAAAATGCCAAGAAGAACAGAGCTGGTCATCCTAGTCCTTGCTTGCACTTAGAAAGAGAGATGCACACAAAAGTAAGCTACTTCAAAAAACTGGTCAAGGTTGTTAAAAGCGAAAAATGGGCACAGGTGTGTCAAAGAGTAAGCACAGACAAGTCACTGATATTGTTCTGGCGACTACATAAAAGCATGAGTGGTGTAGTCAAGAATAAGAGCATTTCTGACTTCCAAGGTGCTGACCTCATCTGGCAGAGGACTGACGAGGACAAGGGCAAAGCCCTCTTTGAACGCTACCTTGAGCAAAGCAACCAGACAGACATGGGAGGCCGAAATCTGGCCAAGGAGGTCACCTCAGACAGATGCAAGGCCCAGAACACTTCGGATGAAGACAGTGACAGTGAAAGAAATCAAGGCTGTGCTTCGACGATCAAAAAACAGTGCTCCAGGTCCTGATGGCATAAGATACGACGACATAAATAGGTGTACCGACAATGAGCTAGAGAAACTAGCAGACATGTACAACAACAGTATAGGGAGTGCTAGCATCAAGGAGGAATGGTTACACAGCTATCTGATTCCCTTGCCGAAGCCTGACAAAGACCACAAAAAAATTCAGGGATATCGAATTATAACCATGCAGAATACAATAGGCAAGCTGCTGGAGAAGGTAATTGCCAGGAAAATATCAAGCCAACTAGAGAGGCAAGGTGTTTTCCCACCCACCCTGGGTGGGTACCGTCCAAAGAGAGAAACCTGGACCAATGCAGCAGTCTTTGCCCAGGATGTCTATGAAGGTTTCCACTCACTGAGCAGATCACTGGACCTGGCAGGACATTGTCATATGCCGATGATGTTTTAGTGTATCGTCAGGGGAAGGATAGAGAGGAGGTTGCTGTGGAACTACAAACCGAACTCAATCGCATAAGTACTTGGTGTGATGAAGCTGGGGCAATGGTCAACCCAACAAAGGCAACAGTGACTTGGTTCTCGTTGAATAATCATATTGTCAACACTCCAACACCAACTGTAATGCTGTGTTCAGAGACGGTGGAAAGAACGCAGGCAATGAATCACCTGGGGATACGGTTTGATCGAAGCCTTGCTTATAATGTGCACATAGACCAGGTGATAACAAAGGCCAAGCGGGGTTTGGCAGCGATGCGGGTGATGGCGGCAGCAAACTGTGAGCAGCGCCATCTATGTTTTCTGTACGAGGGGTTGGTCATGTCTGTTTTGGAGTATGCAATGGCAATCCTGACTCTCAGCCATAAGCAGATAGAAAGGATGGAAAGGATACAGAATGAAGCTATGCGCATTATTCTTGGATGTACAAGAGATACAGCATGCAGGGCGATGCGCTACCTTCTTGGTTTTCCAACCATTGAAGAGAGAATACAAGGTTGCAGGGCACGCGCCTACCTCAGAATTAAAGCAAACACACAACATCCACTGCATAGTGAAATTAGGAAGGTGAAGGGCAGCAGGTTAAAAAGAGGACGGTCGTGGATGGGTCAAGCCGAAGACATTCTTCAACAGGTGTGTTCACTTGAGGACTTAGAACCTGGCGAGGAGTGGGTGCAAGTGCCAACAGACTTCTGCACATCCTTTTCAGTTTGCATCGAACTAGATAGAAAATGCAGACAAGAAAATCCGGCTGCTGTTGAGGCTGAAGTACAAGCGTTGATTTTCGAGAATTCGCTAGACGGTGACGCGGTCATCTACACAGATGGGTCGGTCGTCCGACATGTGAGAAGCTCATGGGCCTTTACAGCTCGGGCCGGAGGGAGAATTGTGAAGGAGGACTCTGGTGCTTTCACTGAAACCACAAGTAGCCTGACCATGGAAGTCATGACAGTAAGTAAAGCAATAACATGGCTCGAGACACAGACATTCACTAGGGCTTGTTTCCTTAGCGACTCAATGAACATGATCAAGAGGATAGAGGAGGGATCGATCCAAAGAGAATGGTTGCTGCCTCTGGAGCGGTCTCGACTGGCAAAGATTAGTTTCATCTTCGTGCCAGGGCATGCGGGAGTACAAGGAAATGAGCGGGCTGACAAGCTCGCAGGTGAGGCTACTGTGGAGGGCGGAAGCGCCATGGACCAGGCCGACATTCTGAATGCTCTACGAGAAGTAAGACTTCTGCGAGAACCAAGTGATGACTGTGAATCAACAACAATGGCCAGACTGCGAGAGCAGCAAATTAAAAGAGGGGTGGCCAAACAAGAACACTACGCAGGAAGCCAAAGAAGATTGATAAACCAACACAGAACTGGCGTCGTTTGCCGCTACACGTTGCGGGATTTGCTGAGGAGGGGATCCGAGCACTTATGGACTGAATGGTTCGATGTGCAATGAGGATGATCTGTCGACTAACTAACTAACTAACTATGGTAACCTGTATTCCTTTAAGTAATAGGATTTTACATACACATGACATTTAGGCAGTCAGTGGCCAGCTGTTTTTCTACCACTTTTCTTATCAAAGATATCCAGTTTATGGGGTAAGATTTACCGTAGAGTTAAATGTTACGCATAGCTTGTTGATTTCCCCCCTCCCCAAAGAGAGAGAGAATGAGAGAGAGAGAGAGAGAATGAGAGAGAGAGAGAGAGAGAGAGAGAACGAACGAAGAACGAACAGACTTTATTTTCAAAGGGTAACAAATTGGGCACGCAGGCCAGTCTTACATTCGGGACCTTCCAGAGTGAGTGAGTGAGTGAGTGAGTGAGTGAGTGAGTGAGTGAGTGATTGTGTGTGTGTGTGTGTGAGAGAGAGAGAGAGAGAGAAAGAGAAAGAGAGAGAGAGAGAGAGAGAGAGAGAGAAAGAGAGAGAGAGAGAGAGACTAATCATACATCTCTTATCAGTTTCTCTCCCAAAAGTTGAGAAACTTGTGGGAGCAACAGAGTGATACCTCACATAAAACTCTCCCTCTCTCTCTCATGCACACCTTTCACTCACATACACCTCTCACACCATCAAATTATTACAGGGCAAAACGTCCATTTGCGGCCGATCGTTTAAACGAGCATATCGGCCGTTTATGTCGGATACTATTATGCATTGTAAAAACGCGATCTCTCGGCTTTCCGACACTTCGGACGGCTACTTTCACTTTCGCCGATAGCTTGACAACGTGGCCGCCATTTGTAAGCGCCTACTATGAATTTGAACGGACTTTTACGGACTTGGTTTGATGGTTTTCGGGATATTTAGTTTTTCAAAATGGATTTCGGCGATTCTTCAAGTGATAGGCGAGATTTCGCTAGGTTCAATGTAAGTGACATTAAAGGGCACGAAGTTGACTACTAATCGTAGCTAGATATCAGTGAAAAGTGTTACTTTGCTTTAGCAGTTGCCAGTCGGACTTTAAAGAAAGTGGTTATGATTCTGAAAATGTGTTTGTAAATTGCCGTATAGATGACGGAAAATCACAAACAACACACTGTATTTCATAAATATGTGTGTTCATATATGGATTACCGACAACAATCACGTGAGTAACATATTCTGCATGTTTTTCCCTTCATTGTGTTTATTTAACTAAAATCGGTTGACTAACACCTTATTTGTGATGTTTTTACTAACGCAACCCGAAATTTTACCGAACCTGAAAAAATCTTGCCCGTTGAGGGCTAAAAAATGGACAAGCGTCTGCCCTGTAAAGGGTATTAATTGACTAATCATTTATGTGAGACAAAATCTTGCTGCTTGCACACTATTCTCAAACTTGGAGGAAAAACCCTATTGGTTCCAAACTTGTTGCACTGAATGTCTCAAGGCATTTACAAGGCAAAGAATGTATCAGTCGGTCACAGAATGGAAAACTGTCACTCTCACAAATTTATGAAGTGGAAACCATATTTGTGGTTCCATGGACTAAAAGAAAAAAAGTGCCACTGCATGTTTTCCAGGGCTGTTTCTCTGTCTGGGATATATTGCTCTCTGTGAACACTAATGCAGAAGTTACTAAGACCATGATCTTTATGCACATAATGCATTGTGAACAGTTTGTACCACAATGCAGGCAATTCAAATATTCAATAAATCTGTAGATTGTATCCAAGCCACACACAGAAGAAATGGTAACTCAACCTGAGTGGTGACAAGCCACACACACAAGAAATGGTAACTCAACCTGAGTGGTGACAAGCCACACACACAAGAAATGGTAACTCAACCTGAGTGGTGACAAGCCACACACACAAGAAATGGTAACTCAACCTGAGTGGTGACAAGCCACACACAAAGTAATTGATAACACCCTGAGTGGTGACAATCCACAGACAAAATAAATGATGACACCCTGAGTGGTGACATCATGCAGTAAATGATACAATGACAAGCCACATAGAAAGTAAATGAGAACTCACTGAATGCGACAAGTCACAAATTAAATTAGAACTCACCCGAATAGTAACATACGTAACCCTTTCATAAGCTTTGGCGTAACCTGCCACCTGCCTGGTGCCGTCAGCTGCCTTGTAAAACCAAGGTTTCCTGTCTTGAGGGTTCTGTTAACAGTTCAACAACAATAACTGCTGGTTAGTCTGCAGTTCCCTGGCAAGTTGGATTTTAATTGTGAAAATAGTAATATTGGGTATATGGTGCTAGTCTCATATTTAAGACTAATAGTATCATACCAGCTGCCTGAACTTGCCAGAATGTTTCCTGGTACCTTTATTAGGCTGGATCAATCTGGGAGACCAGGTCTCGAGAAGGAGATTTGACCACATGACCACGGGGAAAACATGCTAGCCACAACCATCACGACTCCCAATTGTTTAAACACTAAGTTATTTAAAAACCTTACTGAACCAATTCTCAAGCTTGACTAGCCTTCGCACCTTTCAATTCCTTCTGGGTCTACATTCCACACACAGATCAGCAACACATGCTCTGTTTTTGTTGTTGTTGTTGTTGTTGTTACTAATAATGTCTAGAAAAGGAATTCAGTGATTTACATATTTTCTGTGTCATACATCTGTCATATTCAATGCCAATTCATTATTGTATTGTACGTTGTAAATTCATTACCATATGCTTGAACTCTTATCTGGATAAGATGAATTTCTGATAAGAACTATTTCTTGGGTTCCTACCGAGTTCTTATCAGGTCTGCACTGTATCACATTATATGCTGAAAGCCTAATGAAAACAAAATGACACTTCATGCACTGAAATGCGCAGACATACATTGACCTTGATATTAATGAAATGACATTGGCTAGCAAAGAGAAAATACTGAAATGAGTGTCTCACCTTAACCTGGAGTGAATCAACAAACCACTCATCTCCAAGGAAGTTACAAGCCATGTCTATGTCACCATTATAGACCAAGATACGGAGCTGTAAATCAGACATTTTTTTCTTTATGTGTGTGGGTCTATATGTACTTATACAAACATGTATATGCACATAATGATATATACATGTATTTTTTTCAGTCATAACTGTAACACAATTTCAGTCATAATTGTAACACAATTTCAGTCATAACTGTAACACAATTTCAGTCATAATTGTAACACAAAAGTCAAATAATATGTGGCAAAACAAATCCATGTTTAAGATGTTTAGCACATGTCAAATGAAAGCCAAATGTAAAATTGTTAGCTATTTAGCTATTTTCACTTTCATTGCATAAGGAAGTTGATGCTGCCAAAGAGTTTAATACAGACATTTTCTCTGTTGGTTGTTAGGGGGTTGTTCTGCACACTGGTCAAATTAAGACAAATGTTGACTTCTAGTCCTTGGTTTGCGGACATTACAAGTATGTCAGAATTCAGAGTGGGTTTGCTTGATGTGTGTGTTTATGGGTGGTGGAGGAACTAGTAATGAGAACGCTAACCCTCACGTAAAAATAAGTTCAGTGCACTCACATTTTTCGAATGATGCCGAAGTTGAATGTGAAGTGCAAACATGGTTTAGAAAACAGAGCACGCAGTTCTACGCAGTCGGTTTGGGAGGACTGATAAAACGATGGGATAAGTGCATCTATGTTGGAGGAAATCATGTTGAGAAATAAAGGGACAATGTATGTATAAAAATAAACTAGTTATTGTTCTACAGCCATTTGTGACTTACTTATCGACTACCCCTCGTACATATAAACAATTTTCCACACTGCTTGGTTATACTTCACCTCTGAATTGGCCTCAACAAACCGAGATACCACCTCTACATCCCATTCAACATGACTACTGCCAGTCTGTGCCAGCAAAAATGACAACAGAAGAGTGGTGGCCACATCGAAAAATGATACATTTGTTCTTTGCTTTTTCAGAATATATTCACCCAAAAAAAAAAAAAAAAAAATACATTTCAGGTTTTCAATACATGTTTCAGATGGTATTGATGGATGTGTTGTCTGGTATCAAACCAAGAGTGATAAATCAATGTAAAATGTGACTAGGGAGTTCCATACATGAACAACACTTACAAAATCACATTTTAACCCCCTCCGCCATCTTTACTGGTAGAGTGCTTTGTGTGTTCCGATGACCCCAAGAGCTATGCTGACGGTAGCGCAGCTACTGGTAAGGTCACCCATGTGGACAGGTCAAGGGAGAGGAACCGGAGGAAGAGAGACACACCTGCTGCCTTGTAAGTAGACTAGTGACGGTCAAAGGCTAGGGAAGGCAAACAAAAAATGCTTATCGAAGCCGGATGTACTGATGAAACGCAATTCGCTTGACAATAAAAATTCACTGACAAAATGTTACATCTGAACACAAGTTAATGAAAAGATGGTCAATGAAAATTGATATAAAAATTTACCTTTCTACTTATTGCCTTCTGATATTGTGAAGTCATGGTTGAATATGTTCGTCCATAGGTAGCAGATACAACAGAGCTGAGTGGAGCAAATACAGATACTTGAATTCAGTAAATAACATTTCATGTAAAGAAACTTGCAAAATTGTGTGTATCTGTGGTAGAGATGTAAGAACTGGAGTCGGAGGGGAGGGGGGGGGGGGAAGATGAAAGTAATATAATTACTAAGACAAGTATAGTGGAGGAGCACAATTTGGAGGGTATAAGCCTTACCCTAGTGCGAGGAAATGCAAGCTGAAGACAAAATGTCATTGCAGGGCAAACCAAGCCCTAAGTTTTGGTCGGCAACTGGTCTAGCTAGAATGGCGGCTATAAAAGGTGGATAGAGCACTACTTTGCTCATCTGACAGCTTCTGTAGCTTGTCTTGTTCCAGATGTATTGGTGTTACATTTCCTCTGGAGTAAATTAGGCAGGTCAAGAGAGGGATCATGCTCCATGGGCAACACATGGTCTGTACAATTCAGCACAGGCTTTGTGTTATGGAGAGATGTAACTCCAGCCCTGGCCATGCTGCCATGGGTTTTTATGCCTTTTTATTTGTAGCACAATGCCAGGAATACTAGTTGGAGGTTATAATATAAATAATATACGCTATGCAGATGACACAGTATTGGTGGTCAATAAATCAACAGACCTACAACAATTGTTGGACACTGTAGTAACAGAGTGCAAGGAAAGGACTCTCCTTGAATATCAAGAAAACAGTAATAATGGTAATATCAAAGAAAATGGCGACACCAAAATGTCTTAACCAAGTGGATAATTTTAGATACCTAGGGGCATTTATAACATCAGATGGAAGATGTACAACAGAGATTAAGAGCAGAATAGTGCAAACAAAAGCCGCATTTCAGAAAATGAAGAGTATCTTATGCAATGAGTCACTTTCACTGAATGTGAGAAAGAGAGTGATGAAATGCTATGTAGAACCAGTTTTGCTGTATGGAAGTGAATCTTGGAATGTAAATGAACAAAGTAAGAAGAAATTAGAAGCAGTAGAATTGTGGTTCCTGAGATGAATGTTGCGAATTCCTTGGACTGCCAGAGTAACTAACAACGACTGCCTGAAATAGGCTAATGAAACTAGAACATTATATACAACAATAAGAAAGAGACAAACATCTTTCTTCGGTCATGTGATGAGAAGAGAGGTATTAGAGAACATCGTGACAACTGGAAAAATTGAAGGGAAGAGAGGCAGAGGCAGAACAAGAGAAATGATGCTGGATGGATTGAGACGGTGGCATGGAGGAATATCAGCAGCAGAGTTGATCCAGAAAACCAAGACAGATCTGTGGAGAGCCTTGAACGCCTACGCCAGCAGGCAGGGCACTTGATGATGACAATGTATGTGTGTGTTTCAGTAATTTAAACCTTCTTCAAGAGAAACAAAAATAATAATAATTAAATGAAACAATAGAACATTAAAACAAATAGAATGTTTATGAAAGAGAAAGGTGAAGGATGGTGTGTGACTTCTGTGTATAGCAATAATGCTTAGAAGTCGAAATAAGAAACGAAAAAAGTTAAACTAAATATGGACAATGTCAGACCTCGGAAGAAGTTAAAGATAGCAGCATTCACTTTAAAATGTCTACATAATAAACATTCATCATACACAACATAACTGACGTTTGCAAGATGAGAAAGGCAGAATTTAAGACAGGCCTGCGTGCCCAATTTGAAAAAACAGTTCATTCGTCGATCAATTCATAGTCAGCCACTGTTTATTAGCTTAACTTCACCCTATTTTCTTTCTCATTTTATAGTTCTTCACTTCATATGATACCTGCCTCACTGGCATTGATCAACTCACTAAGCATAACTGCAGAGTACCTCTAGACACTAGAGTAGTAGAAGAATGATTAAGTTGTTGATCCCAGATGCTGCTGAGTTGACTCTTGGCAGCCCGATACCATTCTTATAACGATGTAGATTCTCATGGGACTCATATAGTGAGCAAGTGTTGAAGACGTCTGTACTAACTTTTTCCAGATGTTTGAAACAGGTCAGAATTATTAACAAAATCAAGTTTTCACCACAAATATACATCTCTGAAACAATTTCACCACAAATACACATCTGAGAAATAATGTTACCACAAATATCTTTGAAACAATTTCATTACAAATACACATCTCTGAAACAATGTAACCACAAATACACACTTTGAAACAATTTCACCACAAATACACATCTTTACAACAGTTTCACCACAAATACACATCTTTGGAACAAACTGACAAGTTAGGAAAAGCACTCACCTGCACAATTCCCAATCACAAATACACATCTTTACAACAGTTTCACCACAAATACACATCTTTGGAACAAACTGACAAGTTAGGAAAAGCACTCACCTGCACAATTCCCAATCCTGTACAACACTAGGAATATGAAGAGCTTTTCTGGTGCTGGGGTTGTTAAGGTACTTGACAACTGAAGTATCATTTGTACATGGTGGGGTTGAGACAAGCTTGTCTGCAGGTATCAGGCTAAGTTGCTAGAACAAGAACAATAAACATGCCATTTACTAGCAACTAACACAATAATACAATGAACAGGTTATATCAGGATGATTGCAGTCAGCCCAGTTACTAGGACAAGAAATGTCATTTACTAACAACTAGTAACTGGAGACTGGTCGCTCCATGGCGAAATGGTTACGGATGTGATTCGTTAACCTCATATACCCAGGTTTGAAACACAGTGGTGCTGGTTTTTTCGTAAAAGGTATAGGTACCGGTCGTTCAGAAAGCAATGACAAACTACTAACGTAAAACTTGCCTAGGAATTCAATCAATCAATCATGTGCCATGCCGGAAAGCGTGGGCGGTCATGACTCGCCATTTCACTCGATCACCAGTGTCGTGGATCAGCTCAGTGTTCCTGTCTCGTCCATGCCGTGTGGCCAAGCCATCCAGGTATTTTCCTCTCGGTCTTCCTCTTGGTCTGTTCCCCTCGATCTTGCCAGTTGTCACTAAGTTCTCCAATCCATTTCTTCTCATAACATGTCCAAAAAATTTTGACTGTCTACGTCTAATTTCTCTAATCAGTTTACGATGTTCATTTGTCTCCTGTAGTACTTGGTCATTGGTTTTTCTGTCTGTCCATGGTATTCTTTGCATTTTCCTCAGAAACCACATTTCTGCAGCCATCAGATGCTTTTCAGCTTGACTGCTCATTGTCCAAGTTTCACATCCATACAAAAGAACAGGCTCTATGTATCCCCTCAACACTCTTTTTCTCGTTTCAATTGACATCTTTTTATTGGTCAGAATGTTTTTCATCTTGCTAAAGGCTACTTTCGCCATGGCGATTCTTGTTCTAATCTCTTCAAGGCATTTCCCATCAGATGTTATAACTGTTCCAAGATAATTGTACCGATTCACTTGTTGAAGAATATTTCCATTTACTTGTATATTACATTGTGGCACTTCTTCCTTCCTACTGACGACCATAACCTGAGTCTTTTTACAATTTAATTCTAACCCCAGTTGCTCACTGTGTACAACAACCGCATCTACTAATTGTTGCAGGTCCTGCGCATTGTCTGCAATTAATACTGTATCATCTGCATATCTAATGTTATTGATGTTTCGTCCTCCAATGCTGATTCCATTTATATCCTCTACATGTCTGAAAATATTTTCACTGTACAGGGAAAAAAGATCTGGAGACATCACACATCCCTGCCTAACACCTCTCTTAATTGGCTGATACTGTCCCACTTCATTATCAATCCTTATTGCAGCTTGTTGTTTCCAATATATGTTTTTTATAAGTCTAATGTCTTTCCCATCAATTTATAGTTCTGCAAGCATATCCACCATGCTGACATGTCTAATGCTATTAAAAGCCTTTGTATAGTCAATAAAGCAAAGATGTAATCCTTGTTTACTTCTATAGCACGTTCCTAGGAATTACGAACAGCCAAAAATTCTGGGGGGTTGTCTGCTACGTCCTGTGAAGGACATGCAACAACATTTTTAAAGAAATACAACAAAAAGTAAATCATGAAGATGACAGTCATGTTGAGATCAAACATGAACATAAAATTTGATATGACATAAAAGTTATGCAACAAAATGTATCAACCAAAATCTTTATCAATGAACACACAAACAGAAAGAAAGAAATGTATTGCAAAAACTTGGATTGAAGAAAACACTGAATAAGATCAAGATCAGACAATTAAGGTACTTTGGCCAATAAAAAGAGACAGCCCCTCAAAGGCTATGGTGGAGGGGAAGCCACTCAGCATGGTCATATCATCTTAATATTTTGCGTTTCAAACATTACTAACCAACTAGCGTCATTATAGTCATATTAGTGTCTGTCCTTAACCCTATATTGGTGTTATCTTTGATTAAGCAGACAATTTCTCTGCTTACTGTTTTGAAAGTGTAGTTCACAAAGATAAAAAGACAGAACAAACTAACTGAAGACAAAATGAGAAATAAGACCTATTTACAAAATAGGCATGACATGACAAACAAATCTAAAATTTCTGCAGTATTATTGTAGCAATTCTTCATATTCAGCCAAGGCTTTGTGCTATGGTGAGTTATAACTCCATCTCTGTCCCCGCCATGGGTTGTAGTTATGTCTTTTTTTTAAAGCACAATGTAACAAACTATTGTCTGTCAAGACGGCCAGGTGCCAGTAGTAGTTTTCTTCATGGTGGCTCTGGTGGAACTTTCATTTGGAAAGCCTAACTCTATACACCCTACTTTAATACTTTTTTGAACTCACAATCAGATTATTCAATCTCTCCATTTCTGACAATTCTCAGATTTTTAAAAACATATTTGTCTCTTTGTGCACTCTATGATTCTGGTCTACATGAACTGGTACACAAGAAGCAGCATCTGCTATGCCACTTTTCTTCTGATTCATTAGAGCAGTTTTGTTCAGATACTCTACTGTGACCAGTTTTAACTATATATATATATATATATATATATATATATATATATATATATATATATATATATATATATATATATTCTATATTATATATTCTGTGGATTATGTGATGTTATATTGTGTTCCTTTTATTGGAAGTTTTCAAAAGAAGCCACGGAAGGCAGGTGGTGGATGTAATTTTGAGGGCAGCCGACAGATATTTGTGGGTCATGGCCTCGAGTTACACGACGGCAGGCAGAGGAACTCGTCTTGATTCAATGGCTGCAGCCTCTGACCAGTAAGGTCACTGCCATAGAGGAAAGCAACGGCAAACTACCTCTTTAAAAGTGCCTAGTATATCATGATTCGCTTAATGGTGAGTCATGACCGCCCACGCTTTCCGGCATGGCACATGATTGATTGATATATATATATATATATGGACACATGGAAAAGAGCAAACTTCCAGGCAGATCTTGCAGATCTACAAACTGATGGGAAAGAACTTAAGACTTGTAACAGAAACACATTGGTAACAACAAGCTGCCAATAAAATTGATAATAAAAATAAAATAATATGTAACAAAAATACATAGAGATTAGAAACATAAAATGATCAGTATCAGCCTATCAAGAGAGGTGTGCGACAGGGATGCATAATGTCTCCAGATCTTTTACCCTATATAATGAAATTATAGGAAATTTTTAAAAGAGGAATCACAATTTGACATATCAGTAATATAAGATATGCATGTGATACAGTACTGTTTGCAGACAACGAACAGGATTTGCAACATTTAGTAGATGTGGTTATTGTATGCAGTAAACATCCAGGGTTAGAACTAAATTGTAAGAAAACATTATGGTCATCTCCAAGAAGAAATAATGTAACAATCAAGTAAATGGGAACATTCTTACAAAAGTGGTTTTGCACAACTATTCCAGAACAGTTAAAACATCTGATAGAAGGTCGCTTGTAGAGATTAGAACAAGAGTCTCTATGATAAAGGTATTCTTTTGCAAGATAGAAAAAAAAATACTGACTAATAAAAAGCTATCAACTACATTGAGAAAAAGTGTTGAAGTGCCATATAGAACCTATACCGTTATATTGTTGTGAAACATGGAAAATAAGCAGTCAAGTTGAGGAACTAATGGCAGTGAAAATGTGGCTTCTGAGGAAAATGCAAAGAATGCTATCGACAGATAGAGAAACCAATGAGCTATTCCTACAAGAAAGAAATGGAAACCATAAATTGATTCGAGAAATTAGATGTAGATAGTTAAAGACTTTTTAGGCACATTATGAGGAACATAAAACTTGAAAACAGTGACAGCTGGCAAGATTGATGGCAAAAGAACAAGGGGAAGGTAGAGATAATCCATATGGTTTGGCAACATGACATAAGACAAGAACACAAAGTGTGTGTGTGTGTGTGTCTCTCTCTTTCTCTCTCTGCTGAGGGTGAAATGATTAATCAAGACTGACTGAATAATTCAGAAATGCTCACACACAATTGAACAATTGCAGTCACAGAGCTTTCATAACCAACAATGACATCTAATTACAACAACAAAAACCAATGAGACTAACTCCAAACTGGCATGAGAACTAACTACAGACAGAAGTGCTTAAACAAAGAAAATATAATTACATGATATAATGTATAATAGTCCGCGATGAAAGCATTCAAAGTAGTGGGTTTGTTTTCGAATTCTACCAGTTGGTTCACCAGTTCAATATTTTTCTCAGCTCATGGTCTGTCAGGCCACTCTACAGAAAGAGACCAAGGTTTATGAGATATAATCTAGTGCCACAAGCTGATCCTCAAGCCTTTACACCTTGTAAAAGTAACATACCTCTCTCAGCTCGGCAGCTTTGTTCTTCAAGAACATGAACGGCCAACCGAAGTTGCTGGTGACAAACTTGCCACGGTCAGCATCGAAGCGCAGGTTATGGTTACTGGCTCCTCCAGCACACTCGGCATACAGGTTGTACACGTTCAGCCCAGAGCTCCACACCAGATTGTTAATCTTCTCATTCTGTAACAACAATATCAAGTGATGTGACAGGTAATTCTTCTACTTCGGAAGTTGGGTTTTATCAGATGGAAGCTCAATACATATACTGGAACACACACACACAAGGGAAATAACTGGCCAGATGTCACCAATATTACAAAACATGTTTCAATAAACTTTAGACGTTACCCTGCCAGTTCAGTGGTAATAGGTTAGAATTCACATCTGGGTGTAATTTCAAATTGACCTGACCTCCCAGGTTGACCCAACCTAAAATGGCTACCAGGAAATGTCTTGGGAAGTAAAGGTGGTTGGCATGACATTGACCTTATCACCCACTGAGTGCTGATTGGTCTATACAAATATAGGTCTAGCACCACAAGGCCAATGCACCCAAGACTAGCAAAATGGTCCTTGACTGGCTTTATAAATATGAACAGCAGCACTGTTCACTGCGTTCTATTTACATCATGCTAGACCTGAAAAATGACAGTAGATTAAATTTAACAAGAGAATATAAGACAGCATAAGCTTAAATGATATGTTGATTGGAAACACCTGGTTTAAACAACATAATTGACCACTGTACTAGCCACTACGATGCAGATTGCCAAATTTTAACGGAAACATATTTGCGGTTTTGTTTGGCAACTATTTTTTTGTGTCTCCGATTTAAGGAGGTTTAGAGTACTCATGATGTTAAATTACCCAATTATTTCAAGATAGCGTTAAAAAAAGGATTGATTACTTTATATAGTTTCTCCCTCCTCGGTTTACATGTGTACATCTTGTATTTCTGAAATTTGTTTCCTACACAGAGATACAGAGTGACTTTTTCAGACATAAGTAGACCCGCAAATCACATTTTATGTAGATGTCTTTGTTTATTTTAGTATGTGTTATTAGATGTAGCATCCATTTTTATGTAAATTGTGTCATTTTTTACTATTAAAGTCGGGAGGGTCATTCCAAACTAAAATGATGAAGATTGCATGCTCTGATGTGATATTTCAATGGTGGGAAATAGCTGTTTCCTTGTCAGCGATGATTATTTAATATTGTTATGGAATATTCACAGGATTTGCATGCCAATGAATGCGTTTGCATTCAACATTAATTGTAGTATTTATGTGTAAGTTTTCATCACTCTACACGGTCGGGATCATTGATGATGTTTCATCTTTCCAACGGGACTTCTTTTATCAAAATGCATCTACGCTGGTGGCCTCGCGTTGACAAGACCGCATGCTGATAGCGCGCGGTCTGACATCACAGCATCACGTGGAAATGTATATATCTGTGTGCATGTGTGTGTATATATATATATATATATATATATATATTACATTGGCACCTTGCCGTCTTGACAGACGATAGTTTGTGCTTTAAAAAGGCATAATAACTTTTAACTATGGCGGTAGCGAGTGTGACTGATAAGGCCAATTTGCGCTGTAAATGTCCGTTCACAGTGGGTGCATGTGAACACGTGGTCATTTCCACCATCATGCACCATCTTACGTCTCAAACGCTTGGTGTGTGACTTTTCTGCAATAATTTTCTCCTTTGACTTTATTCCATTTCTGATATTTGCCCTCCATGCAACACGTTCAGCGGCGACTTGCTCCCAATGTGCATTATCAATGCCTGTATCAATCATGTCCCGCTTACACACATCTTTGTATCGTAGTAGAGGCCGACCCTGAGATCTCTTACCCATCTGTAATTCACCAAAAAAGATATCCTTTGGTATTCTACCATCATCCATCCGCCTAAGATGTCCTATCCATCTAAGTCTACGAAGACTGAGCATGGAATAAACTGTCACACAACCTGATCTTTCCAATACTTCAGTATTTGTGATTTTGTCTTGCCACTTAATACCAAGAATTCTTCGCAGACACCGCATATGAAAGCTGTTTAAATTGTTCTCTTGGTGTGAGTAAGTTGTCCAGGTTTCACTGCCATAGAGAAGAGTACTAAGGACACAGGCTTGATAGACAAGGACTTTTGTTTTGGCAGTAAGCTTCCTGTTCTCCCAGACTCTTTTTCTTAACCTGTTCATTGTTGTTGCTGCCTTTCCAATCCGGATGTTGATTTCCTGATCTAGGGATAATTTGCTATTTACCACCGATCCCAGATATGTAAAATGGTCTACTATCTCTAGTTCGGCGTCGTCAATAAAGATTGATGGTACCCCATGTGCACCTTGTGACATAATCTGTGTCTTTTTTTTGCTAATTGTTAAACCAAATTCAGAACAAGCATTGGAGAATGCAGATAGTAGACATTGCAATTCTTCCTCAGAGTGGGTCGTAACTGCAGCATCATCTGCAAAAAGCAACTCTCTGATCAGTACCCTCCTAATTTTGGTCTTAGCCTTCAATCTCTGAGCATTGTAGAGGCCGCCATCTGAGCGTGAGTGAATGTATATACCACCATCCTGATCACGAAATGCATATTTCAGTAGAAGTGAAGAGTATATTCCAAAGAGGGTGGGAGCTAGTACACAACCTTGCTTAACTCCACTCTTGATTTCAAATTCTTCAGAAGTTGCACCATCAAACTTGATTATACCCTTCATGCCTGTGTGGAACGATTCCACAATGGACAGAAGAGTTGGTGGGCAGCCAATCTTCTTTAGTGCCTTGAACAGACCCTCACGACTGACCAAATCAAATGCCTTTGTGAGGTCGATGAAGGCAATAAACAGTGGTTGATTCTGTTCACGGCATTTTTCTTGCATTTGTCGCAATGAGAATATCATATCAGTGGTAGACCGGTTCTGTCGAAAGCCACACTGTGATTCGGGGTAGACTTGATCTCCTAGGACTTGAAGTCTGCGCAGAACAATTCTGGCAAATACTTTTCCAACAATACACAGAAGTGAGATACCCCTATAGTTGTTGCAGTCGCTCCGATCACCCTTGTTCTTGTACAGTGTTATGATGCTTGAATCTTTGAAATCCTGTGGGACTTGTCCTTCACGCCAGCATAGCTCTATTAGCTGGTGGATCTGTATAGTGAGTGTGTCTTGCCCACTCCTGATAACCTCTATTGGAATCCCATCCTTACCTGGAGCCTTGCCAGATGCAAGTTCATTTATAGCACACTTAACTTCTGTTATGGTGGGAAGTGTGTCCAGGTGGTCAAGAGTTGGTAGAGCCTCTATGGCGTTGAGGGCATTATCCGCTAGTTTGGTCTCACTTGAGTAAAGCTCCAAATAGTGCTCTACCCATCTGTCCATCTGCTGTTTCTTATCAGTGATGACTTCTCCAGTCAAGGTTTTCAATGGTGCACTTCTTTTGATCACTGGACCACAGGCTTTCTTTATTCCTTCATACATACTTCTTATGTCTCCCTTATCACTTGCGATTTGAATGGACTCACATAACTTGATCCAATAATCATTTGCACACTGCCTGGCAGCCTTTTGCACATCCTTCCTAGCTTGCCTTAGCTCACTCAGAGTGTTACGCGTTGGTCTTTCCTTGTTTCTTAAGAGAGCTTTCTTCTTCTTATCAATCAAGGGCTGCAGAGTCTCGCTGTTGGCCGCAAACCAGTCCTGCCTCTTATGATCCACAGTGCCGTAAACCTTTACGGCAGTTTTACAAAGAGTTTCCTTAAGTTTATTCCATTTATCATTTACTGTACAATTTTCTGGTGTATCAGTGAAAGCGTCTTCAAGTTGCTGTTGAAACTGAAAGCACTTTTCAGGATCATGAGTGTTAATAATATTAATCCTGGGGCTAGATTTGTGTTTAGCTGTGTAGATTCTCTTTGGTCTCAGTCTAACCCTTGCAACAACCAAAGAATGATCCGTATCACAGTCAGCACTGTGGTAACTACGAGTCAATGATATATGGTTCAAATGTTGTCTCCGTGTGATGATGAAGTCCAGCTGGTGCCAATGGCCGGATCTTGGATGTTTCCATGTGACCTTATGCATCTCTTTTGTTTTAAAAAAAGAGTTTGTAATACATAGGTCATTACTGGTGCAATGCTCCAGCAGCCTTTGCCCATTTTCATTCATGCGACCGATGTTGTATTTTCCAAGGCACACTGGCCATGAACTCGAGTCCTTGCCCACACGAGCATTGAAATCACCGAGCATATAAATGTAGTCGGATTTTGGAACTGCCTTGATCACAGAGTCTAACTCCTCATAGAACAAATCCTTCACATCATCAGAGGAATCGAGTGTCGGTGCATATGCAGTAATAATGGTGGCAAACCCACAAGAGGTTGCCAAGCGCAGGGATAATAGTCTTTCATTTCCTCCTGCTGGAATTTCAATCATTCCCAGTAGCGAATTCTTCACTGCAAAGCCCACACCGTGTTGCCTTTTTTCTGCCTGCCCTTTACCCTTCCAGAAAAAGGTGTAGTTGTTTTCCCTGAGTGACCCTTCCTCAGCGAGGCGAGTCTCCTGCAGGCCAGCAATATCAATGTTAAGACGATTGAGTTCGGCATCAATCACAGCCGTTTTTCTCACATCGTCAATATTGGTCAAGTCAGTGGAAAATCCTGGACACATGGTTCTCACGTTCCAGGTTGCAAGCCGTAGCTTGAGGTTTCTATTTATATTTTTGTTTGTACCTGGTGCATTGGTTTTACAGCCTGCGATTTAGATTTTGTCCTAGCCCCAAGCACCCATTGAAACAGGCAGGCTGTGGCGGATCAGCACCCAATTGGCTGGGGGCTGCCCAGCTTGAGGCGGGCGGTAGCTGATCAGTGACACCTATAGGTGTCTCCCACCGTCAGAGGCAACGCGTGGCGCCCCATGTCTACGCCAACTGACAAGGACTTATAACCCGTAACAGTTGCCTCTCGCTTTGATTCCGAGACCAGTTAAGACCAGGGATGGAGTTATTGCCTCTCCATAGCACAAAGCCTGGGCTAAAATATAGAGATCATGTGTTGCCCATGCAGCATGATCCCTCTCTCGGCCTGCCTAGTTCACTCCAGAGGAAAGGTAACACCCCTACATCTGGAACAAGACAAGCTGCAGAAGCTGCCGGATCAGCAAAGCAATGCTCTAACTGTCCGCCTGTCGGAGCTTCGATCCTAGACCAGTCGCCAACCAAGGCTTAGGGCCTGGTCTGCCCTGCCATGACAATTTTGTCTTTAGCTTGCATTTCCTCGCACCAGGGTAAGGCTTGTACCCTCCCAATTGCGCTCTTCCGCCCGAAGCCGTTGGCACAATGTGGGGTGTCGGGTTTAGTAAGCGCCGCCCAACGTTCGGCGCTAACAGAAACCAGGTAGTACCGTCTACTGTTATACGGTAGCTCAGTCATATCTGACTAAGACCTGACTGACATATATATATATATATATATATATATATATATATATATATATATATATATATATATATATATATATATATAACTGGCAGTAGTTATCTGTCCTTGAGTTAGACAGCGGCAGTGGTAATATCCCTTGGCGCCAGTGTAACCAACAGTGGTGTGAGTGTGTAGGTACGTCACAAAAAAAGAGAGGGTCAAAATCGTTTTCTTTCTGTGTCCATATTAAATGATAAACTGACACACAAACATTAATATCTTGGCTTATAATTGACCTACAGACTTGAATAAGGTACCGTTGGATTTGTTTTTTCAAGAGGTATCCAACTGTGTGGGATATATAATTAAAATGCAATTAAGAAAATGTTACTAAAGTGGCTACACTGTACTAGAACTGTCCTAATGAGAAAACACTGAAACATATTGACTATACAGATTAACAACAGATTTAGAAATGCATTCATAAATGTGAAGACTATGCCAGTTGCTGTAACAGTAGTCACTTCCCCCTTATGTGGTAAAACTAATGTAAGACTGGAAAAAAATATATACAGATTAAGAGCATTATACTTAAAGATGTTCTAAGATTAGATGAAGCAATTCAAGAATGATAACTAGTGATTGTGAGAAACATACAAAGCAATACAAAGCATTTATGGACAATGGGAAATGCTGAAAAACTGAATCAAATAAGCAAGGAGACATTACAAGAAAGAGGACAAAAAGCTAAGCAGAAATGGATGACTGAAGAAAAAGTTGGTGTACAAATGAAAAAGTAAAACTGACAAGGGAGAATATGAGGATAAATAAAAAACTAACACCTAATTGTATAAAAGCAAAAGAAAATTGGTTAAATGAGCAGTACAACAAAATTGAATTAAGTTTTGTTACTGGTACTAAATACATGCAGAGACATAATCAGTGATTTGATAGGCAGAAGAATAAGATCAAACATATGATGTTTGAAATAAAAAATTGGAAAAGTATTAATGAAAGATGTTAAGATAAAGAGAAGGAATGAATACATGAGAGAGTTGTATGATGGAGAGGAGCAGATTTAATAGAAGAAAGTAACGTAGCATGTCCACCTACACTAAATGATGAAATCACATATGTTAATCATATGAAGAAAGGAAAAACAACGGTTAGATGAAATCATGGTAGAGGAATTGTAAGCACAGGGAGAATTTGGAATAGAAATTAATTGCGTCCATAACTCCTTCACCACAAAGCCGGTGTAGAGACATAAAACCGATGCCATTTGGCAAGGCACATGATGATTTATGCCGTCTTCATTTGCTGGGACAAAGCTGGTGTTAACTCTCATGGGAAATCTAGCTTGGTTGTCCCTCATGGTAGTACTAACACAGCCACAGAAAAAAAAACAAAAAAAAAACATGCATGCAAACAATAGTACAAATAATGTAACATAAAAGCAACAACTAAAGCACCTCTTTCGCACACTCAGGGGACTTTGCACTTCCAGCAACAAAATCACACCACCTTTCTGTCTCATTTCCAGGGCAGCATGCATGCAATATCTGGAACCATTGCCTGCAACAACACAACTAATGTTCATGTTTGTACATCATTGAACCATGCAAAACAGTTACAAATGAGCATTAAGTTATAAAATGCACATACAGTTTGTGTGTGAATCATGGACACTGAATTAAAAAATACAAAAGTACACAGCTAGCTATTTAGATATGAGTCCCCTCTGTAGAATGCTGAAAATCCCACACGACTAGGAAGACCAATGATCACATACTACAGGCCACAGATATGCAATGGGAAAAAGTAGGATGCAGTTTGTAATCCCGCATACCCGCGTTCGAAACACAGGTGTTGGCGATTTGGCAGCAGACCACCTTACGTTGGTTTTTTATGAAATGATATTGGTGCCAGTCCTTCAGAAAGCAATGGCAAACTACTGAACATAAACTTGACCCAGGTATCACAAATTGCCAAAATATGCTGGGGTTGACTGTAAAGGATGAAAAGCAAGTGTATCTGAAGCAGACAGTTATGAAAAAATAAGATACTGGGTAATCTGGCATTGAGTCAAACACAAATGGAAAGTGGAACTAGGCAGCTTTACAAGAATACAGTCAACACAATCACTTGTAATTGTGTTCTTGTCAAATGGACCAATTCTACTTTCAGTAATTAATTTACTCGTATTTTTAGTTTTACTGCAATTCAACTTATTTCATGAGTAGATTGTCAGTGACATAGAAATGAATCAGCAGTAAAACTTACAAAGGACACAGGAAACAATGCTGTGAAGGAAATGATTGTGCTACATAGGATATATAAAACTGGTTGTGGCAGCATTATGATGAAAGAAGTAAATACACCGGCATACCACCAGTGCCAGAGGGCTCACTCCCCAGTACTGACAGCAATTGTTCTGACTATTGGGGTCGGCCTAGCCTCAGAACATGGGCACCTGAGTTATTTCTGGGAGGGAAAGGCACTGAGGGTGGGAGCTAGCAATGACAAAAGCAGAAAAAGAAAGAGGGCTGGTCATCTTAGGTGTATGCAGATTTCTAAAGCTGTATTCTTCTTCTGTCTTTTATCTCCCAAAGAAGCCAAGCCCTCAACCGACTCACACCAAGCCCATTGTAGACTTTTGTGATTGGTTGGATTTTGCGGCTGCAGTTTTCTACAGGATGTGGCAGTCTGTGTTCCCACCAACCCTCTTTAGTTGCCTCTTATGGCATGCAAGGTAGATTTACAGTGTTACTATTCTTTGCTTCCTATAGGTGCCCTAGTAATAAATGGGTGCTAACATTATATGCCCATACATAAACAATAGCTACATGCCTTATTTACCATTTCTCTCTCACCTCTTTTATTGTTGCTACCGATTCTTTTTCTTCAATTTTTGTTCAGCAACTATACCAGAAAGTCAAGTTCTCTGCACATATATTGCTATTTCCTTAAATACATTTATGTCTACTGATTAGCATTCAAAGAACAGAAGAAAATCACCTGAGGCATGCTAAGCAACAAAAGAAATAAACCTCTGAGGATACTGTAGGTCAAAATGGATCCCTCCACATATACCAACACCACTTTGTTTATGGAAACAAGTGTGTAACAATAACCAACCACCTAGAACATCCCTAAACAGATGTTTTACAATAAAAATCAGCTAGAACATCTCTACACAAATGTGTTATAATAAAAAACAAGCTGGAACATCCATAAACAAACATCACAACTAAAGAGTGGTACAAATCCCAAGTGCCTACAGTTTCTATTATTGTGTGTGGCTAAAACTGTTGATAGTACTTTATTCCTACACAAGAAGATTCATCTGTACATACTGAATCTATATATCCGTTGCTCTGATGCTATAAACCTGAATGTACTTGCACAAGTAAAATGACTCACTTGGTTCCAATCAAGCCATGGTAGTAAGTGAAATAGACAATGGAGTTGTCATTCATACTGTTGTCTGACAGTCCATTACCTACAGCAAAACCCTGGTGGAATAAACCAATTAAATATAACAGTAATCAAAGATTCTGCAGAGAAACAGTGAGTACAGTGTCTACATACACCTCTTCAGGCGATGCTGGTATTCTCAGTAATACCACATATATAAGGGAAACTAAAAATAAATATATATATAGTTCATGTGTTCAAATTTTGTTCAGTGGCGAAGGGGTTACGGACGCAGTTCGTAATCCCACATACTGCATTCGAAACACAGCTGCGGGCGATTTGGCAGCAGACTGCCATGCATTAGGTCTTTTATAAAATGGTATGGGTGCCGGTCATTCAGAAAGCAAAGGCAAACAAACTACTGAACGTAGACTTGCCAAGAGATCACACACAGCCAAAAAGTGCTGGGATTGACTGCTATATCCTGTAAAGGACATGCAACTAACTTTTTTAATCTACATCAATTTAAAAAAAAAAAAACTCCCAGGTCAACTGCCTAAAACGGATACCAAGAGATGTTTTGGGAAGTGAAGGCAGCTGGTGCAATATTGACCACATCAGACTAGTTCCCAATTTTTTCCTGAATTACTTTCTAAAGTACTTAATACATTCTTCTTATAATACTTCTTTCAGCCGTCTGTCGGTGATTTAAGCTACTTTCTTATTTAGTATTAGGAATTGAGAGTAAATAAAATAATCTTTACATTATTTAAAAAGGGAGTAGTGGATACTTTGGGCAAAGATTATCTCAGGAATACCTAACCTCCTGTTTCTCACAACATTATTTCAATGGAATACTTTTCTTTTCCTATGGCCAAGATCTGAATGCTTCAGTCCTGTATCAAATCTATTCCTAGACCTTTTCTTAAGTCAAGACAATTATCAACAGAGATTGATTACTATGTCTAAGTCTGCAACCATGACTCGTTTCTTTTCTTTAAGTATACCAGGTCAAAACATCCATAGCATTGTGATAGCCTTGTCTCTTAAATGTATGGAATATAATAATTGTGACATCAATGTAAGATATGTCAGCTAATAAGCATAATGGAAACAACCCGCGATATGCAGGAGACATTTTTATCACAGAAAGTGAAATGCAGGAAATAAGATAGACAAGAAGAAAGACGATTCTTTTCAAAGTAATTCTTAACTTCATTTATTATTCGTTAAACACTACAATATTTTTCACATTCTATAGCAACCATATTTCTCTGGCAGAGCTATGAAAATAGATTTCAATATGTTATCAGGTTTTAGCATACATTCAACATATATCCTCTGTTGTATATATCCCTCAATAAATATGTTAATCATGTCAATGTATAATTCACCAACAGCTTTTCTTTTCTTTTACTGAGATATGTCATTGTTTGGATATTTTTCATTAGGTATTGTACATCTTTTACTGCTGCAATCTCTTAAATTATGAGACAAATTTACCTTGATATTGATGCTAGGATCATCCAGGAGAAGAGAAACAAGTGTAGGCACATAAATGCCAGCGTAACTCTCTCCGGTGATGTACAATTCATTCCCTTTGTATTCTGGAAACTTCCTGAAGAAATCTTGCAAAGCCAGGTGGTTATTTCTTGCCGTCTGAAATACATGAATTGGTTACGACTTGTGTTGAGAACATTCATAAATGGCTTGCGTCCTGTGTATGGAAGTTGTGCAGCTGACAGGAGCAACATTGGGTGCTCAGTTAGAGCTTCAGGAAGTAGAGAGAGCTGTGTGACTGACCATGCTCTGGGCATCCACCGACCCACGGGACATCTTGCAATGTGCCGCTAACTATAAATCTGGATCATCATGTTGACAACCGGCCCTACAGCTTTTCAGTCAACAATGGATGGAAGTGTGATGTCTATTACCAATGCTGTTGAATATTTGTGTAGTGAGGACACAGCTATGTGAACAAGAATGGTAATAGGAAAGGCATGCATGCCCTTGTTTTAGGCTGCCTATATAAGTGGAGCATGTGTAAAGGTAACATTCTAGATAATTTTGAACAGTTTCTGAGAAAGAAAATGTGGAGCTTTTTTTTTTTTTCTGAACAAACCTCTTAATAGCAAGTTTGGTGAGAATTCAAGTAATTTAGGAACAAAGTCACGGTGAATTCTAAATAATTTAGGAAGGAATTAATCAGTGTCATCTCATAAATATGAATGAAAGAAACAATGCACATCTATTTACTGGCTTGTTCAGTTTACTTAATAAAGACAATCAGATACTACCTTAGCTTACTAAAGGAGATTTCCATCTTCTAAAGCCCCATTTCTCATTGTGACCTACATCTGCTGCAGGAACTTTTATGGCAAAGGGGTTAGTGAGTTACAAAGAAAGAGGATCGGGTTCATTCCTCACCAGAAGAATTATATTTTTCTAACCATTACAGCTGTGCGGTCGACCCTACCTCATAAAAATGAGGCAATCGACAATTTTCAAAATTTCTTGGAAATGTTTGGGGGGAAAGGTGATGAGGAAGAATTGGCCACCCCACCTCATATGCCATGGTCTGGAATATGAGAAAGCCCCAATGGAAGCATTGGCTACGGGATTACTTTTACCTTTTACACTTGCTGCAAAATAATGTGGAAAACCCATTTTCTGAGTAATATATATAATAATTGTTAACTCTTAACTTGTTTGTAATGTTACATAACCTTGTCTATTCATGTTTCTTTTAAATGAAATGTGTTGTAGAATCCAATCTTCATCTGTCACAGGTATACCTTTCACTGTTGCAGGAATCTTTCATTACTTTTGGCATATCTCTGCATCATCTTAGGCTATTATGGGTGCATCTATGGCTACAATGGGTAATCTTTTTCTACTAGAGGTGCATCATTTGCTCCTCTAGGTGCATCTTTTACACAATATCTAGATGAGTGGGAATCAAAGTAAACACTTCTTCAGTGAGGAGATGGCAGTATTTGATGCTGGGTTCAAATCTACTATACTGATAGCTGTCACTTTTTTATGTACGTCGTGCATACTCATATACATCCTAGTATGACCTCATTCTCTAAGTAGCAATCAATATCTTTATATCACTACTGATTAAATGGAGCTGTCATGGCATAATAATAAGCGCACCCTGTGATTTCTGGTTGAATTTAGTCTCTAGGCACACTCATGCATGCAGAGGAAATTAAGATGATAGGTTTGCAGGCAGAGCTACTGTGTAAAGTGAATGTGCAATGGACGTAGCTGATATAGTGAATGTTCTCAGAGAGGCAGAGCAATTAAACGAATTAAGTCATGGCTGAATCTTTATCAGACGGCAAGAAAATCAAGTTCAAAGGGGTGAGAGGGTTATGCAGGGGGACCAAGAGGAACAGTAAACCAACACACAACTGGTGTCATCAGCTGCTCCACACCGAGGTTAGATTCTGAGGAGGAGATCCAAGCACTTATGGACAATGGTTGATGTGCAGTGAATATAATCTATTAACTAACAACTAATTAACATGCATTCAAACACACATATCTAAAAACGTTTAATTTAATAGTTTTGGGGAATAATCATTAAAAAGATGGTACTCAATTCACCACAACAATCTGATTCTCAATATGCACTGATTGGGTACTAATTTTATAAACACTTCTCTCCTACAAGGACTTACTTGCATAAGCTGTCTGAATCATGTTGTGTGAGACAAGCGAGCAGATGTGTCGGCTTCAAAGGTGCTAGTAATTGGAACACTCATGATGGAGGGAGATATTTTGAAGACTATGAATGACTATTAGCTCCAGTCAACAATAACAGCTGAAACAGCCTAATTAAACATGCTAGAGTTTAAGTTTAAGTGCTGCTTCTGCAAGGAGGGACCATGTAGGGACAAACTCTGTACAACCAGTGTGTTACTAGAATGATTGAGCATCTAAACATGTCCCTTGCAGGATGTTGTGATCAACCCCAGACCAATGTTTATTAACTAGGCAATTTTACATTCAGTAGTTTGCCACTGCTTTCTGAATGAGAAGGCAATGTTTAAGTCCAACTGACCGGGGTGGAGAATAATCCCACTACCCCACCATCAGTGTACTGGAAGTTTAAGTCCAACTGACCGGGGTGGAGAATAATCCCACTACCCCACCATCAGTGTACTGGAAGTTTAAGAGCAAGCACTCTCATCATTCGTTGACCTCTGATGAAACTGCACACAATTTCTGTTGGAGATGGGAGCATTTATGGGTCTATCCAAAGTACTGTGATGATTCTCAACCATTAATTGTTAAAAAGAATCAGTAGCAGACAAAAGTGACCAGCTGAAAGCAAACCAACAGAAAGTGTGCTACTTACATCATCATCATCTGTGGTGTAGTTAGCATCATCCGAGTAAGAAAATCCAACTCCAGCTGGGGCTTCCAGATATATCATGTTAGTGATCTGGAAATTAAGTGTTCTCAGTGACTAAAATATACATCAAAATTAACATGTTCTTTACTCTCATTGATTCCAAATATATGTTAGTGATCTAGAAATAAGTTGTATTAGTGACAAGATCATCATTATGTGCCTAGCAAAAAGGCATGGGTCTTCATGTCCCTGCAGATTTTAGTCCTTGGGGTTGTGGGTCCATTCTACTGATATTCCTCCATGCTGTCATCTTCGACCATCAAGCATCACTTCTCTTACCTGCCTCTGCTACTACTGGTATTTCTGGTCATGATATTCTCTAATGCCGCTGTTATTACATGGCCAAGGAACTATGTCTCTGTCTTATAGTTTTGTATTAATGTTTTACTTTCATTGTTCCAGAAAGACAGACAAAGGGATGGACGGAC
This sequence comes from Cepaea hortensis, assembly GCA_963921405.1. Classification (NCBI taxonomy): domain Eukaryota; kingdom Metazoa; phylum Mollusca; class Gastropoda; order Stylommatophora; family Helicidae; genus Cepaea; species Cepaea hortensis. Next base: position 73,532,616 of record OY992883.1, on the reverse strand, counting down.
TGACAGACACAGACGGACGGACAGAAGTCTCACCAGATTCCAAGCGTAAGGATTGGGTTCCAAGTTGTTACCATCATCTTTAACCTGTTGGTGTCAGAAAATATCACAGAAGTCAAAGCTACATGTGTTGCATAAATGACATATTGGGGAACAAAGATGGTGCTACTACTGAAGCGCTGACATATTTGTTGCTCAAATTCTTAACTGAAGGAAATTATATATTCGCTTAAAATTCATTTTTTTTTAAAAACACACGTCTTGTGGTATTTAAAGAGATTGGAAGAGTTAAGTCTCATTTGTAAATCTGTTTCTGACTAAGTCCATCTGGTGCTGTCAGCTACACATGGTTTACAAAAAAAGACCCTTTTTAATGGGTCTTGGGGTGTACAGGGTATATGTTTTCAGTCCCTTTTTTTCCTAGTCCAACTGGCACTCTCTCTAGTGGGGTCAATTGATGCCAGACGTCTTTACCTGGCAGAACATTTCCTGGTACCAATTTTAGGCATGGTCAACCTGAGAGCACAGGTCAATTTTAAAGAAAAATCCCTGCCTCAATGGTGATTTGAACACAAGAACACTGAGTTGGCATGCATAAGCAGTTATTGGTGGCCGAGTTAAACTGACAAGAACAAACCCTTCCAGAAATGAAGACTGACCTTGTAACTATGTTGGTAAAATATGTATCATCCACTAAATGTTGCATGTCCTTAGCAGGATGTTGCGATCAACCCCGACCCCAGGTTGATCTACTAGGCAACTTAATGTTCAGTTATTTGCCAGCGCTTTCTGAATGAGAAATCAATGTTTAAGTCCAACTGACTGACTGATATGTGAATCGAATCCCCAACCCTGTCATTAGCGCATCGGAAGTTTAAGCGCAGGTGCATCAAACCCCACAGCTACGCTGACCTATTATCTATTAGGATATTATGTGGGGGATTCAAATTAAAACCTTAAAAATGTGATAGAAATTACAATAACCATGTCTAGTAACCTGTCAATATCGTTAAGGATGAAGAGGATTAAGCATGTGACATAACGGTGCAGACGAACATGGTGATGTTATAAGGACAGTTTAAAGATGACTGCCCAACTTTTGACATGCGCCAAAGAGAAGCAGCGATCTGTTATCCATGAAAGAGTGAAACCTATAGAAATTCAATGGCGAAAGAAGATCCAGTATGATGGTGCATGCCTGACAGTTCAGCAAGTGTATGAGTGGAGTAGAAAGTTTCAAGACTTTTCGGTACGATAAAGAGGTACAGCACGCGGTGCATGAGTGGTTACACAAGCGACCAAGAGAATTTTTTTCTACAGCAATCCAAGCACTTTATCAGTGCTGGAAGACACACTGAACACGGTGGTGACTACATCGAAAAATGATACATTCATTCTTTACTTTTTCAGAATATATTTTTTTTAAAAATTAGGTATTCATTTTTAGCCCCCTTGTACAAATGAACCATAACTCTAATCTCAAGCTGTGCTTCATCAGAAACCACCCCAGTGGACCTGGTTCATCCATCCAGTATCCAGGACCATAATTCAATCCACCCACTGAGCTAAATCCTGGACCACCATTCATATGCTAGGATAGCACAAATCAAGTACTCACCCTATATGGACTGCCCTATCAGAAGCCCATGCAATGTACTAGACCCTGGTCCACCATTCAGTCACTAAACTATCACAGAATAGTATGTACATGGACCACACTCAACCATTGCAGTGAGCTACATTCTGCATTATCATCTGCTCAGACTACCACAAATCACCCGTGTGTTACCGTGGTCCCAAATGGGAAGTAGAGAACAGTAACACTACCCTCTTGTGTAGATTGTAAAAGGCAACTAAAGAAAGTTAGTGTGAGACATTTCATACCGTAGAAAATTCAGTCAACATCCAACATGAACTGGCCATCACAGAGATTAACATGCATGGTTGTGAGCCTATACTACATTAGGATTCCTAAAGGCAAAGAAGACAAATCACAAATCAATAAGTACTCACCCTAAATGGGCCGTGCTCTGTCAGGAACCCGTCAAGTGAGCTACACCCTGGACCACCATTCATCCAGACTACCACAGGATCTGTCTGTGGCCTACTGGATGACTCCACGAACCTGCAAATATTGTACTGTAAGATACCAACTGTGACTATACACTTATGGATACACAGGATCTGTCTGTGGCCTACTGGACGACTCCACGAACCTGCAAATATTGTACTGTAAGATACCAACTGTGACTATACACTTATGGATACACAGGATCTGTCTGTGGCCTACTGGACGACTCCACGAACCTGCAAATATTGTACTGTAAGATACCAACTGACTATACACTTATGAATACACAGGATCTGTCTGTGGTCTACTGGACGACTCCACGAACCTGCAAATATTGTACTGTAAGATACCAACTGACTATACACTTATGAATACACAGGATCTGTCTGTGGCCTACTGGACGACTCCACGAACCTGCAAATATTGTACTGTAAGATACCAACTGACTATACACTTATGAATACACAGGATCTGTCTGTGGTCTACTGGACGACTCCACGAACCTGCAAATATTGTACTGTAAGATACCAACTGACTATACACTTATGAATACACAGGATCTGTCTGTGGTCTACTGGACGACTCCACGAACCTGCAAATATTGTACTGTAAGATACCAACTGTGACTATACACTTATGAATACACAGGATCTGTCTGTGGTCTACTGGACGACTCCACGAACCTGCAAATATTGTACTGTAAGATACCAACTGACTATACACTTATGAATACACAGGATCTGTCTGTGGTCTACTGGACGACTCCACGAACCTGCAAATATTGTACTGTAAGATACCAACTGACTATACACTTATGGATACACAGGATCTGTCTGTGGTCTACTGGACGACTCCACGAACCTGCAAATATTGTACTGTAAGATACCAACTGACTATACACTTATGAATACACAGGATCTGTCTGTGGTCTACTGGACGACTCCACGAACCTGCAAATATTGTACTGTAAGATACCAACTGACTATACACTTATGGATACACAGGATCTGTCTGTGGTCTACTGGACGACTCCACGAACCTGCAAATATTGTACTGTAAGATACCAACTGACTATACACTTATGAATACACAGGATCTGTCTGTGGTCTACTGGACGACTCCACGAACCTGCAAATATTGTACTGTAAGATACCAACTGACTATACACTTATGGATACACAGGATCTGTCTGTGGTCTACTGGACGACTCCACGAACCTGCAAATATTGTACTGTAAGATACCAACTGACTATACACTTATGGATACACAGGATCTGTCTGTGGTCTACTGGACGACTCCACGAACCTGCAAATATTGTACTGTAAGATACCAACTGACTATACACTTATGGATACACAGGATCTGTCTGTGGTCTACTGGACGACTCCACAAACCTGCAAATATTGTACTGTAAGATACCAACTGACTATACACTTATGAATACACAGGATCTGTCTGTGGTCTACTGGACGACTCCACGAACCTGCAAATATTGTACTGTAAGATACCAACTGACTATACACTTATGAATACACAGGATCTGTCTGTGGTCTACTGGACGACTCCACGAACCTGCAAATATTGTACTGTAAGATACCAACTGACTATACACTTATGAATACACAGGATCTGTCTGTGGTCTACTGGACGACTCCACGAACCTGCAAATATTGTACTGTAAGATACCAACTGACTATACACTTATGGATACACAGGATCTGTCTGTGGTCTACTGGACGACTCCACGAACCTGCAAATATTGTACTGTAAGATACCAACTGACTATACACTTATGGATACACAGGATCTGTCTGTGGTCTACTGGACGACTCCACGAACCTGCAAATATTGTACTGTAAGATACCAACTGACTATACACTTATGGATACACAGGATCTGTCTGTGGTCTACTGGACGACTCCACGAACCTGCAAATATTGTACTGTAAGATACCAACTGACTATACACTTATGAATACACAGGATCTGTCTGTGGTCTACTGGACGACTCCACGAACCTGCAAATATTGTACTGTAAGATACCAACTGACTATACACTTATGGATACACAGGATCTGTCTGTGGTCTACTGGACGACTCCACGAACCTGCAAATATTGTACTGTAAGATACCAACTGACTATACACTTATGAATACACAGGATCTGTCTGTGGTCTACTGGACGACTCCACGAACCTGCAAATATTGTACTGTAAGATACCAACTGAATATACACTTATGAATACACAGGATCTGTCTGTGGTCTACTGGACGACTCCACGAACCTGCAAATATTGTACTGTAAGATACCAACTGACTATACACTTATGAATACACAGGATCTGTCTGTGGTCTACTGGACGACTCCACGAACCTGCAAATATTGTACTGTAAGATACCAACTGACTATACACTTATGGATACACAGGATCTGTCTGTGGTCTACTGGACGACTCCACGAACCTGCAAATATTGTACTGTAAGATACCAACTGACTATACACTTATGAATACACAGGATCTGTCTGTGGTCTACTGGACGACTCCACGAACCTGCAAATATTGTACTGTAAGATACCAACTGACTATACACTTATGAATACACAGGATCTGTCTGTGGTCTACTGGACGACTCCACGAACCTGCAAATATTGTACTGTAAGATACCAACTGACTATACACTTATGAATACACAGGATCTGTCTGTGGTCTACTGGACGACTCCACGAACCTGCAAATATTGTACTGTAAGATACCAACTGACTATACACTTATGAATACACAGGATCTGTCTGTGGTCTACTGGACGACTCCACGAACCTGCAAATATTGTACTGTAAGATACCAACTGACTATACACTTATGGATACACAGGATCTGTCTGTGGTCTACTGGACGACTCCACGAACCTGCAAATATTGTACTGTAAGATACCAACTGACTATACACTTATGAATACACAGAATCTGTCTGTGGTCTACTGGACGACTCCACGAACCTGCAAATATTGTACTGTAAGATACCAACTGACTATACACTTATGAATACACAGGATCTGTCTGTGGTCTACTGGACGACTCCACGAACCTGCAAATATTGTACTGTAAGATACCAACTGACTATACACTTATGAATACACAGGATCTGTCTGTGGTCTACTGGACGACTCCACGAACCTGCAAATATTGTACTGTAAGATACCAACTGACTATACACTTATGAATACACAGGATCTGTCTGTGGTCTACTGGACGACTCCACGAACCTGCAAATATTGTACTGTAAGATACCAACTGACTATACACTTATGAATACACAGGATCTGTCTGTGGTCTACTGGACGACTCCACGAACCTGCAAATATTGTACTGTAAGATACCAACTGACTATACACTTATGGATACACAGGATCTGTCTGTGGTCTACTGGACGACTCCACGAACCTGCAAATATTGTACTGTAAGATACCAACTGACTATACACTTATGAATACACAGGATCTGTCTGTGGTCTACTGGACGACTCCACGAACCTGCAAATATTGTACTGTAAGATACCAACTGACTATACACTTATGGATACACAGGATCTGTCTGTGGTCTACTGGACGACTCCACGAACCTGCAAATATTGTACTGTAAGATACCAACTGACTATACACTTATGGATACACAGGATCTGTCTGTGGTCTACTGGACGACTCCACGAACCTGCAAATATTGTACTGTAAGATACCAAGTGACTATACACTTATGGATACACAGAATCTGTCTGTGGCCTACTGGACGACTCCACGAACCTGCAAATATTGTACTGTAAGATACCAACTGACTATACACTTATGGATACACAGGATCTGTCTGTGGTCTACTGGACGACTCCACGAACCTGCAAATATTGTACTGTAAGATACCAACTGACTATACACTTATGGATACACAGGATCTGTCTGTGGTCTACTGGACGACTCCATGAACCTGCAAATATTGTACTGTAAGATACCAACTGACTATACACTTATGGATACACAGGATCTGTCTGTGGTCTACTGGACGACTCCACGAACCTGCAAATATTGTACTGTAAGATACCAACTGACTATACACTTATGAATACACAGGATCTGTCTGTGGTCTACTGGACGACTCCACGAACCTGCAAATATTGTACTGTAAGATACCAACTGACTATACACTTATGGATACACAGGATCTGTCTGTGGTCTACTGGACGACTCCACGAACCTGCAAATATTGTACTGTAAGATACCAACTGACTATACACTTATGAATACACAGGATCTGTCTGTGGTCTACTGGACGACTCCACGAACCTGCAAATATTGTACTGTAAGATACCAACTGACTATACACTTATGGATACACAGGATCTGTCTGTGGTCTACTGGACGACTCCACGAACCTGCAAATATTGTACTGTAAGATACCAACTGACTATACACTTATGGATACACAGGATCTGTCTGTGGTCTACTGGACGACTCCACGAACCTGCAAATATTGTACTGTAAGATACCAACTGACTATACACTTATGGATACACAGGATCTGTCTGTGGTCTACTGGACGACTCCACGAACCTGCAAATATTGTACTGTAAGATACCAACTGACTATACACTTATGAATACACAGGATCTGTCTGTGGTCTACTGGACGACTCCACGAACCTGCAAATATTGTACTGTAAGATACCAACTGACTATACACTTATGAATACACAGGATCTGTCTGTGGTCTACTGGACGACTCCACGAACCTGCAAATATTGTACTGTAAGATACCAACTGACTATACACTTATGAATACACAGGATCTGTCTGTGGTCTACTGGACGACTCCACGAACCTGCAAATATTGTACTGTAAGATACCAACTGACTATACACTTATGAATTCTCCCACCATTTGAAGCAGAGATCACCGAGCAGTCATACTGACAAGAAGCCATAATGGCATAGTGGTGAGTGGTCTTGGTTCAGTTTCCAGTGGCTGGATTTTTTCCAACCAGAACAGCTCTAGGACTGATCCAGCCTCAAAGTGAGGTCATGTTCAGAATGTGCTGTACATTTTTGTCAAGGATCTACAGTCCTGGCATGTTATCTTGAGTTCCACGGGTATCTATCAGTATTAAACTTGACAGGCATGCCTCCATTCTGACAACTGACAGATGGCCTGTAGACTTGATACTTGTAAACCAACTATATCGCACACATTTTACACTATCTCTATATAACAGTATCAATCTCTACATTCCATATTCTGACTAGCCACAGTCGAGTGCTGTGTGCACATTGGTATGACGTCTCAAAATGATTTCTCCTGGCTAGTCACCTTGAGTTAGGCAAATTTTCAGCTCATGCGATTACACTTTTTCCTGCTTCAAAAGAAATTTGTGTAAAATACAAGTTTTGAAAGTTTGCGTTAACTCAGGGCAGGAGGTATAGAGTTAAAGCAACAAGAAGTCTCAAACTTAATCGTTTCACTGAGTCTTGCAAATAAAACATCATTTAGAGTTATGACAATTGTCTGGGAAGTAAAGATGGGAGATGTTCTCTCCATCTAATTATGCCATGGCAAGGATAAGTGAGGGAGGACAAGTGAGGGAGGACAAGTGAGGGAGTACAAGTGAGGGAGTACAAGTGAGGGAGGACAAGTGAGGAAGTACAAGTGAGGGAGTACAAGTGAGGGAGTACAAGTGAGGGGGGACAAGTGAGGGGGGACAAGTGAGAGAGGACAGGTGAGGGAGTACAAGTGAGGAAGGATAATTGAGGGAGGACAAGTGAGGGAGGACAAGTGAGGGAGGACAAGTGAGGGAGTACACATGAGGGAGGACAAGTGAAGGAGGACAAGTGAGGGAGGACAAGTGAGGGAGGACAAGTGAGGGAGGACAAGTGAGGGAGGACAAGTGAGGGAGCTGTGTTACCATGTTTACCCAGTGGTCAAGGGTTTTAATTTGCACAGAGGTCAATGTTAAAAATGGATCCCGGCACCCAGTCGACCCAGTTTGAAATGGGTACCAGGAAATATATTGGGAAGCAAAGGTGGCCCGTTAATATTGACCACATACTCATCGAGTGTTGGTCTATAAAAATATGAGGCTAGCACCATAAGTCCAATACATGTAAAAAGGTATTTTTTAAGTGCAAGTGAAGGTGTGATACTTTTAGCTGATTACTGCATTTATCTTATATATAAATTAGGATGTCCGTATCTCTGTCTGTATGTCTGTCTGTATGTATGTCCTTTATACGCTCGCGAACGGCCCATCCGATTGAGATGAAATTTTCTACACGCCTTCCTTTCATTCCAGAGATGCCAACTGTCGTAGTTTTTTTTTCTTCTTCCTCCTCCTCCCTCCTCCCTCTCCCAAAATACGTACGTCCAGGAAATGGTCTTCTACATAGACACTTCTCTCTGAGGTCCGCGATAACATATTAACCTGTTGGGATGGCAATCAATCATCCTACTACCTCCTCCCTCCTCCTCCCTTCTCCCTCTTCCTCCTCCCTCTTCCTCCCTCCGCCTCCTCCCTCCTCCCACTCTCTACTCCTCCTTCCTCCTCCCTCCTCCTTCTCCTCCCTCCTTCTCCCTCTTCCTCCCTCTTCCTGCTCCCTCCGCCTCCTCCCTCCGCCTACTCTCTCCTCCTCCTCCCTCCTCCTCCCTCTCCCCCTCCTCCTCCCTCTCCCTACTCCCTTCTCCTCCTCCTCCTCTCTCCTCCTCCCTCCTTCTCCCTCCTCCCTCCTCCTCCCCCTCCTCCTCCACCCTACTCCTCCCTCATCTTCCTAATCCCTCCTCCTCCCTCCTATTCCTCCTGTCTCCTCCTCCCTCCTTCTCCCTCCTCCTTCTACCTCTTCCTCCCTCCTCCTTCTCCCTCCACCTCCTCCCTCCTCCTCTCTCCTCCTCCTCCCTCCTCCTCCCTCTCCCTCCTCCCTTCTCATCCTCCCCCACCTACGTTCTCCTCCTCCCTCCTCCCTCCTCCTTCTTCCTTCTCCTCCCTCCTCCTCCCTTTTCCTCCCTCCTCCTCCCTTTTCCTCCCTCCTCCTCCTCCCTCTACCTCCTCACTCCTCCTTCCTCCTCCTCCCTCTTCCCTCCTCCTCCCTCTACCTCCTCCTCCTCCCTCTTCCTCCTCCTTCTTCCTCCTCCTTCTTCCTTCTCCTCCCTCCTCCTCCCTCCTCCTCCCTTTTCCTCCCTCCTCCTCCTCCCTCCTCCTCCCTCTACCTCCTCCTCCCTTCACATTCCTCCTCTCCCTCTTTCTCCTCCTCCCTCTCCTCCTCCCTCTCCCTCCTCCTCCTCTTCCTCCTCCCTCTTCCTCCTCCTCCTCCCTCTTCCTCCTCCCTCTCCCTGCTCCCTCTTCCTGCTCCCTCTTCCTCCCTCCTCCTCCTTCCTCCTTCTCCCTCTGCCTCCTCCCTCCTCCTCCTTCTTCCTTCTCCTCCCTTTTCCTCCCTCCTCCTCCTCCCTCTACCTCCTCACTCCTCCTCCCTCTTCCTCCTCCTCCCTCTTCCCTCCTCCTCCCTCTACCTCCTCTTCCCTCCTCCTCCTCCCCCTCCTCCTCCCTCCTCCTCCTCCCTCCTCCTCCCTCTACCTCCTCCTCCCTTCACATTCCTCCTCCTCCCTCTTTCTCCTCCTCCCTCTCCTCCTCCTGCTCCCTCCTTCTCCTCCCTCCTCCTCCTCCCCCTCCTCCTCCTAATCCCTCCTCCTCCCTCCTATTCCTCCCTACTCCTCCTGTCTCCGCCCTCCTCCTCCCTCCTCCACCTCCCTCTTCCTCCTCCCTCTCCCTCCTCCCTCTTCCTGCTCCCTCTTCCTCCCTCCTCCTCCTTCTCCCTCTGCCTCCTCCCTCCTCCTCCTTCTTCCTTCTCCTCCCTCCTCCTCCCTTTTCCTCCCTCCTCCTCCTCCCTCTACCTCCTCACTCCTCCTCCTCCCTCCTCCTCCCTCTTCCTCCTCCTTCCTCCTCCTCCCTCTTCCCCCCTCTACCTCCTCTTCCCTCCTCCTCCTCCCCCTCCTCCTCCTCCCTCCTCCTCCCTCTACCTCCTCCTCCCTTCACATTCCTCCTCCTCCCTCTCCTCCTCCTCCCTCATCCTCCCTCCTTCTCCTCCCTCCTCCTCCCCCTCCTCCTCCTAATCCCTCCTCCTCCCTCCTATTCCTCCCTACTCCTCCTGTCTCCGCCCTCCTCCTCCCTCCTCCACCTCCCTCTTCCTCCTCCCTCCTCCATTTACCCAAGACAGACAGACAGTCAGACAGATAGTCGGGAACGGGATCTTATATGACTACTTATATGATTTAAATGAGATGCTCTCCACCATGGGCTGGACTGGGTCAGACAGACAGACAGATAGATAGATAGACAGACAGACAGACAGTCGGGAACGGGAACTTATATGACTACTTATATGAATTAAATGACATGCTCCCCATCAGGGTCTGGGCGAAGCCGGGCAGGGTCAGCTAGTGTTCTATAAGATAATTTTATTGTACTTAGGTCTTTTGGCCTATTTAATCAACCTAAGACTATCATCGAGGCTCGTGTATCTGTTTCGTAACAAAAAAGGTTTTTACAAAGGTGGGGATGTTAACCCCACGCTTCAACCCCCAACCTGGAGGACCAGGGTGTTTCTCTTTGTCTGTTCTCTACTCTTTGACCTGTCCGGCTTGGGAGGCCCTGCTGGTAGCTACGCTACCGCCGGCATAGCTCTCAGGGTCATTGAGAAACTCAAGCTCCCCCACCACGACAAGGTGGAAACACCATAGGGGGAGACGAAGCCTTGTTACAAACCTTTGAGAACAAAATTTTAAGACGCATCTTTGGACCCATTAGGGATACACAAAGTGGAGAGTGGAAAAGAAGAAGTAACAAAGACATTTATGATTTGTTTAAGTCCCCGCTAATCACTGGTATCAAGAAGGCTAATAGACTACAATGGCTGGGGCATATAGAAAGAATGGAAGATAATAGGGAAACAAAACTCGCTTACACTCAGGAAATAAATGACCATAGACCTCGAGGTAGACCAAGAAGGCGGTGGAGAGATAATACATATACAGATCTACAAGCACTTGGAATCAACGACTAGCAAGAGAAGGTCCACCAGAGAGACGAATGGAGACGGATTGTATCTGCAGCAAAGAACCTCAATGGCTCGGAACGCTGAAGAAGAAGAAGAAGACTATCATGATTTACACTCGTGGCAGTTATTACACACAATCCCAAGTGAGAAGACTTAGTCACATTGATAGCCAGCATGTTTTACAGAAATCATCATTCAAACATTTCAACATCTGCTGTGGAAAACAGTGCATATAAGCATGTCCAGGCTGCAATCATCTGTTTCTAGTCCATCATAAAAAATAACCTCCAATGCTTGTCCTGGTAGCCAGTCTGCCATCCTGTAGACATGACCAAACCATCTCAAATAAAGCACCTTCACTGGGTTTCTGAGGCGAATTTGATTGAGAACCACTTCTAGCCAAAGCTTGTTCAAGAATTCAATGTTGACATATGCAGGCTTTTTTATGTTGTAATTGTCCATAGTACATATCTGTCATACCTGACATTGACAAAGTTGTACAGTCATCTTTGCCTTCTTGCTGTTGGTTAAAATGATAAAGAATGAGCACATATTGCTCCCCACATGTATATATAATAGGTTTAAGATTGATTTGTCAGATCTGTATAAGTGCTCGGATCCTCTCCTCAGCAAATCCCGCAGCGGCTCATGACAGCAGTTTTCTGTTCATTTATTACTCTTCTTTGGCTTCCTACGTAGTGTTCTTGTTTGGCCACATCTCTTTTAAATTGCTGTTCTCGCAGCCTGACCATGGTTGAAGATTCCCAGTCATCGTTTCGTTCTCGTAAATGACTTACTTCTCGTAGAGCATTCAGAATGTCTGCCTGGTCCATGGCTCATCCGCATTCAACAGTAGCCCTACCTGCAAGCCTGTCAGCCTGCTCATTCCCTTGTACACCCGCATGCCCTGGCACGAAGGCAAAACTAATCTTTGCCAGCCGAGATCGCTCCAGAGACAGCAGCCACTCTCTTCGGACCAACCCCATCTCTATCCTCCTGAGCATATTAATTGAGTCACTAAGGACACATGCCCGATTGAATGTCTGTCTCCAGCTATGTTATTGCTTTACTTACTGCCATGACTTTCATAGTCAGGTTGTTTGTGGTCAAAGCAAAAGCACCAGACTCTTCCTTCACAATTTTCCCTCTGGCCTGAGCCATAAAGGCCCATGAACTTCTCATTCCTCGGATGACCGATCCATCCGTGTTAATGACAGTATCATCCTCTAAAGAATTCTCGAAGAACAGAGCCTGTACTTCCCCCTCCACAGCAGCTGAATTTTCTTGTCTGCATTTCCTGTCTGATTGGATGCAAACTGAAAAGGAGTACAGAAATCTGTTGGCACTTGTACCCACTCCTCGCCAGGTTCTAAGTCCTCAAGTGAACACATCTGCTGAAGAATGTCTTCGGCTTGACCCATACACGACTTTCCTCTTTTTAACCTGCTTCCCTTTACCTTCTTAATCTCGGTATCCAGTGGATGTTGCTTGTTTGCGTTGACTCAAATAGGCACGTGCTTGGCAAATTTGTATTCTGTCCCTCATGGTTGGAAAATCAAGAAGGTAGCATATGGCCCTGCATGCTGTATCTCTTGTACATCCAAGAATAATGCGCATAGCTTCATTATGTATCATTTCCATCCTTTCTATCTGCTTATGGCTGAGAGTCATGATCGCCATCGCATACTCCAAAACAAAGGACCAGACCCTCGTAAAGAAGGCAGATGGCGCTGCTCACAGTTTGCTGCGGCAATCACCCGCATTGCAGCCAAACCCTGCTTGGCCTTTGTTATCACCTGGTCTACATGCTCAGTATAAGCTAGGCTTCGATCAAATCATATCCCTAGGTAATTCATTGCCTGCGTTCTTTCCACCGTCTCTGAACCCAGATTTACAGTTGGCATTGGGGTGTTGACAATCTGGTTATTCAAAGAGAACCATGTCACAGTTGCCTTTGTCGGGTTGACCATTGCCCCAGCTTCAACACACCAAGTGCTTATGCGATTGAGTTCGGTTTGTAGTTCCACAGCAACCTGATCTCTATCCTTACCATGATGATACACTAAAACATCGTCAGCATATGACAGTGCCCTCCCCGGTCCTATGATTTGCTCGCTGATGATTCTCACAGTGTAGGCACTGAACAACACCAGAGATAATAGTGATACCTGTGGTAGGCCAGAATATATTGTTGTTGGTTCCGAAGTCCAACTGCCACATCTAAAAACTACTTTCAATTGGAAGAGGGCTGCAGCGATCCAGCTAAGGAGGAAAGGACTTATCTTGAGTTCAAGAAGCTGAAACATTAAAAAATCCAATGGAACTCTGTTGCACGCGTCCTCAAGATCAATTGCTGCAGCAAATGTGTCAATGCCTGAGTGGAAACCTTCATAGACATCAAGGGCAAAAACTGCAGCATTGGTCCAGGTTTCTCTTTTTGGACGGTACCCTCCCAGGGTAGGTGGGAAAACACCTTGCCTCTCTAGCTTGCTTGATATTTTTCTGGCAATTAACTTCTCCAGCATTCTGCACGGTTATTACTCAATATCCCTGAATATTTGTGCGGTCTTTGCCAGGCTTCGGCAAGGGAATCAGATAGCTGTGTAACCACTCCTCCTCGATGATAGCACTCCCTATACTGTTGTTGGATATGTCTGCTAGTTTCTCTAGCTCGTTGTAAGTTCGCCTATTGATGTTGTCATATCTTATGCCATCTGGCCCTGGAGCGCTGTTTTTTGATCGTCGAAGCACAACCTTGATTTCTTTCACTGTCACTGTGTCTTCATCCGAAATGTTCTGGGCCTTGCACCTATCTGAGGTGACCTCCTTGGCAAGATTTCAGCCTCTCTTGTCTGTCTGGTTGCTCTACTCTAGATAGCATTCAAAGAGGGCTTTGCCCTTGTTCTCGTCAGTCCTCTGTCAGATGAGGTCAGCATCTTGGAAGTCAGAAATGCTCTTATTCTCGACTACCCCACTCATGCTTTTATGTAGTCGCCAGAACAATTTCAGTGACTTGTCTGTGCTTACTCTGACATACATCTGCCCATTTTTCACTTTTAACCATCTTAACCATTTTTTTGAAATAGCTTACTTGAATGTAAAGATAGTGATCAGGTTTAATTCCCCAGCTGTGGCACAATTCATTTATCCAACCAGTATGGCTTTGGGATCCACTCAGCCTCATACAATTGGTACCTGATAATTTTCTGGAAGAAAAAGTAATGATGTAGAGAACTGGTCATTCCATCTCATTATGCCATGACCTGGAACATGTGAAGGTCTAACACTTTTTCACCCCAATGGTTTATCTGCCAAGTGAGTGCCTTCCCCTTGTTGAAATATACCCATACAATTTCTTCTGTAAAACATGGTGTCTTCAGTTAGTGAACCCCAATAAAGTATACATAAATAGCTCATACTGACCACAAACTTACCAATAGTGAAGTTTTTTGGTGCCGGATGCCTGCAGATAGCCAGAGTACTGTTTGAAGTTTGGCTCCCATGACAAACCTGGTAAGTCGGTGATCAAATCTTCTTTTGGTGAAGCAAAACCTTCCCTCACCCAGCCCACAAGAACAAGCAGACACAGTATTTTCATAACTATGAATCTGGGAGAAATATACACAGACAAATAAAGCAGTATTCATACATTAATATATTGTATTAAATTAACAGAGAGATCATTTTAAAATGAAAGTAGCCAGATGTTACATATATATACTTAAACCTACTCCATACTATATGTCATCAAAGTAGGGAGCAATGGTAGCATAGCGACTAGATGCTCGCCTGCTACTCAAGCGGTCTTTAGTTCAATTCGCATCAGAGAGGTTTTGAATTTTAAAAAATTGTCCTTGGCTGACCCAGCCTAAAATATATATTAGGAAATGTCTTGGTAAGTAAACGTGATTAGCATGATACTGACCACATTACCCACCGAGTGCCATTTGGTCTACAAAAATATGGGTGTAGCCCCATTTGCTCAATGCTGTTTGGTCTACAAAAATATGGATTTAGCCCCATTTGCCCAATGCTCTTTAGTCATGTAAAAGGACTTATTTACTGATATAAAAGTATGGACAAATAGAGAATCACACTCTTGAAATTTGAGGAAAAATAGTTGTATTTCATGGAAATGAAATCAAGCAAGCAGAGGTCCTAGTGGCATGGACAGAGAGAAAGATAATGCTGCATGGACTGGTATGGTGTGAGTAAGAGTATCTTTGATCCTATTAAGCCGGAACACCGAGAACAGAGATCTGTGGAAATGTATGATCATCTACACTAGGTGGCGGGTCACTTCATAATGAGGAGAGGGCACAGGTGAAAAGAGAAGACTTGATGCGCTTCTAAAACCAGACTAAACAAAAGGTCCAAGGCAAGAGAGCAAGAAGTAGGCAAAGATAAAAGTGGGAAGATTGATGAACAAAACTGCAGACTATCAGTGTACAACCGAAGCAAGGGACAAAATGTTAGAGGTCCATTGCAGCCAACCTTCATTGAGGAGATGGCACCTGATTGAATTAGTGATTGATAAAATTAAATATGTGTGAAGAATAGCTTACTAGTATGACAGACATGATGAAAATAGTTGACAATGCCTTCACTTAGCAACACAATGATCAAAGTTCCATCTGTGGAAGAATTTGTGTAACTTTGTAAACAGACCTAGCCAGATCAGTTAGCCTCATAATGACTAAATTTCTCTGGGGAAAAAGACAGGCAGGGAACAGAGCTGGTCACACTATTTCATGCTGCATGACATATGTGAAGTACTTCCATTTCACAACCATAGAGTACTATGTGCCATGAGATTGCCTTCCCTTCATCTAACCTCTGGCCAGATAATGCCATGCAAGCTTTCACATATATTAGGTTAATATATAAAGTAGAGTATGCCATTTCTCACCAACTATTTACTGGAGACAAATGTCTGGTATCAGTTCTAAAGGTTGGGGAAATGCTATAGTTATACTGAAATAATATATATATATGGCTCTATATTAAAAATAATAGTAATTTCTTACAGATAAATGGAGCTGTAGAGGTAAAGTGGATAGCATACTTGCCTGCCAGATTGGCTTTCGTGTGAAGCTGACGTAAAAACTGACCTGGACTGCCAGATTTACCTGGCCTAAATGGATACCAGGAAGTGTTCTGGGAAGGAAAATGGCTGGCATGATACTGACCACATGACTCGATGAGTTCTATTTGGTCTGTAGAAATAAGGGGCTAGCACCATAACTATGTGCCTCAAGATGAGGAAAAGCCAAAAGGGTTCTTATCTTACTGATTTTATGCATCTTCTATTTACGTATTTATGAAATATTTCACTATGAAATTAATTGTCCATTTATTAGTTTCTAAGATATTACTAGGCACTTAATAGTTTCCATCCTAAACAGCGTGTCAAGTGTCTGAATCTTTCATGTGAGTCCCAACCACCACGCAGTGTTTTCTCATGCTTTTAACATTTCATTAAGAAATCTGGCCTGCCCAGTAATCACATCCCATTGAGTATTTAGCCTCTTTAAAGGTGTTGAATTCTGCTGCCCAACCTTTTGATACTAAAATCATCATCACCATCATATAGCAGGTCCTTTGCAGAATCTCGCTCTCATCATGGCCTGCCTACAAGATTCCAATCGCTGGTCAGTTCCCCCGCCTCAGGCATGTTCGTGTCCAAGGTGTCTTCAGTGTACCATGTCCGTGTACATACTGGTTGACCCTGCCTCTTACCTCCAGGCACCAGGCCTTCCATCACTGTTCTTTCTAAACCACTATGATGTTGAATATTGCCAGGGTTCTTCAGACACTAAGACATTAAGCTATTTAAGAGCCAATTTTCTTGGATGTTCAGATCTTGAAGACTATCAATATACTTCTTGGTACACATTATTCTAAGCATTTTTCTGTAACACTTCAGATGTAAAGCCCAGATTTTCTTCTTTAGAGATGACAAAATGGTTCATCTCTCACAGAAAGATGCATGTTTTCAAAAGTTGTAGTTATTTTATTTCTTTTTGCTATGTATGACTGGTTCCTAACAGTAATACTGTTTAATCTTTACATTGATATTGAAATGAATAAACCAATTTCACATCTTTAAATAAATTATTAAATTTATGTTGCACAGAACTGACAAAATCCAACTGTATCTTGTCATGGTATCTACACCAACTCTAGGTAGTTATTTTATTTCCTTGTGTGAATAATGTTGCCACGGATTATAAAATTTAATTATATACTCATTACATTACTTATACTGTATTCTATATAAGTGTAATTAGTTTAATCTTTACATTGATATTGAAATAAATAAACGAATTTTGCATCTTTAAATAAATTATTTAAATTTATGTTGCACAGAACTGAGAAAATCCAACTGTACCTGTCATGGTATCTACACCAACTCTAGGTAGCTATTTTATTTCCTTGTGTGAATAATGCCATGTTGCCACGGATTATAACATTATTTATACTCATTACATTACTTTATACTGTATTCTATATAAGTGTAATTACTGTAATTTAAGGGAGACGTTATTCATAGTCGGACTATGAAGTCACTTCGATAATTTAATCCCTTTTCTTATGTAACTTTTGTGTCTAGTAACTAGTAAGTAAGTTAAATACACTACTTCTTCTTTCTAGATTCTATGCTATTAAATTGACAATTGTACAGTATTGTATATATTGTTGCAAGAAACATGTATAAACTGACATTCATGTAAGTATACCTGATACTATCGATGATAGCTCGACGGTTATAACTGAATTGTGTTCGGTGTTCGTGACTTGTGAGGCGACGGTGACTGTTTTTGTATGACAAACAACAGAAGAGACTGTAATTCAACAGTTTAATGTTCGTGACATCAGTGCTTCACAGCTGTCACGTGATGATTCGATGACCCAACTTAAGAATTACTTGTTCCACACGATGACAAAGTGCATGATAACACAAGAACACTCTGTCGATGAGCCTTACAGATAATGAGATGTCAAATATGCTTGAGTATACTACCATAAGTTGAATAGAAAAGATAACGTGAAGTCAAGAAGTGGAAAGATTCTTTCAGCCTGCTCCCTATTGGGCAGTCTGTGGCTAACAACAACAAGGGGGAGCTAATAATATCACAGTGGCACATACACGGGTTCTCAACTTATTAAAAATAAAGTCGCTTAAAAGTCGACAGGGTCGACTTCATTGCACCGGGTTTTGATCCCATATGGCTCAGTCTCTTCCCGCAGCGCGGAAAGCGTCGCACGAAGCACGAACTCAGTAGCTCCATCGACGACCCTCAGGAGTCCCGAAAAAATGCACTCGTGAACCGAAGGACGCGGCCCACGTTATCAACGTATTCAGAATGGAAATACAACATAGCTCCAACGCGAAGGTGGACTCAGGATATTAAAGACACCCTGGGCCTTAAATTGCATGAGAAAATCCTAGCAGACCGACATGCGAGCGGCGTACTTACTTATTTTGTTATCAATATCCTGTTTAATCCTTCTGGGTTTTAATTAGGACCGATATGGGTGCGTGTGTGAGTGTTTTTCCCCGTCTTCTTATAGTCCCGTGTGGCGTTGGTGGTCATGCCTTTCCACAGCCTTGTCTCTTGTGTCGCCAGTAATTTATAATACTAATGTCCCTCAATGCTATGGTGGCAAACTGTCTGGCGGGCTGGCGGGTTCTTTTTCTGTCTTTCCATACCTCCCAACTCCTCCAATGTTCCCGTTATGGTGACATACTTCAGCTTTCCCCTTCTCACAACATGCCCAAGGAATATTGACTATCTTCTTCTGATGCGAGTAACCAGTTTTCTTTGTGAGTTAACTTCTTTCAAGATATCTTCATTGCTCTTTCTATCCTCCCACTGTGTTCTCATCTCATCTCATATCATCTCATCATATTCCTCTTGTAGGCCTACCTTGTGGTGTCGAGGTGAAGTATAAACAGAGTGAGAATGCCCGCTTATGGGCTTCATGTATTGATATTCCCTTTGACTATGTTATTCCCAGCGTCCATCGTTTACGTGGTCGGCCTCTTCCTCTGTTTCCATCCGGTCTGTACATCATTGCTTCTTGTGGTATACTGTTAGTTGGTAGCCTACTTGCATGGCCAAACCATTTGACTTGCTGCCTTCTAATAAAATCTAATGCAGGTATAACCCCTCTTAGTCCTGATTTCTTCATTTCTGATCTTATCTCTTCTTGAGTATTCTTCTCAGGAATCTCATTTCTGTTGTTGCAATTTTTCTTGTGCGTGTATTTCCATCATTCCTCTATAAAACTACATCTCTGTAGCTTTCACATAATTTCTCAGTTGTCTGCTATTATTTGTGCATGATTCGCTTCCGTATCAATTAATTCTTACTCTTCGCTGGTTGTTGAAGATGAGGACGGGTGCATGTGGAAATGCCCTAAGTGCTGTGATGTGAGTTCTTGACTCAACTCAGTTAATTCTGTCAGACTGTAATATCTTCTAACTCTAACTCATTATGTACTGAGTACATATGTTAATCAAGGAATCAGTGTCCTTACGTTATGTCAACGTTGAATCAACATAACCTGACCAAAAACACCTTCAGGTTTTATATGACAGCAGGCAACCATTGCCGGTCTCTGTCGCATAGGGCTTAAGGATGCGGTTCGTAATCCTATATACCAGCGTTCGAAATACAGTTGCGTGCGATTTGGCAGCATACCGAGTTGCGTTGGTTTCGCGTTGGTATCGGTGCCTGTCGTTCAGAAAGCAATGGCAAACTACTGAATGCAAACTTACCAAGAGATCATAGTGGCAGAAATGCTGGTGTTTGACTGCGATGTCCGGTAAAAAGGATATGCAAAAAAGAAAAAGGATAACCAATACGGTGTAAGTGGCCTAGGGGGTAGTACACACAGTTTCACAATTCCTCGACATATCCAGTCCAAGGTTCGAAATCAGTGGCGGACGATTTGGAAGCCGATCTCTCTGCGTTGATTTCGATGGTGTATATGGACTTCCGGTCCCCATTTGGCGGATAGGCATTTGAACCGTTAAGCCATCTGGAGTATTTATGTTTGTGGCTATGGTTTGTTGGACTATTAGTGCATGGTTCCGTCGCCCTGCTACTGAGTGAGTGTGTGGCGCGACACTGTGAGCTGTTAATTTCGTGTGGTATGCTTTTACATCTGTCCGCGCTTGTGTGTAGCGAAACTGCTTGTTCGGAACGATAGCGGCCAGCTGTCGCTTAATTGACTGGTGTGCCATTTTGGTTCACGAGTGCATTTTTCAGGAGACTCATGGAAGTCGTCACTGGAGCTACGGAGTTCGTGCTTTGTGCGGCTCTTTCGGCGGGTCGCCCTGCGAATAGAGACCGAGCCATATGGGATACAACCTGGGGCAAAGAAGTCTTTCTAGTGACTGCCAATTCGATCGGCGATGAACTGTATTTTTCGTGGAGGACATTTGTGTTGGCATTCTGGCGGCGGAATTATGCACAGTGTACCTGTGCGGGCTGTTGGCTTGCCGAGACTCCTGTCTGTTCCACTTTTCACATTGGGCAGTGAGGAGTATTTTGTGTGATATTCACTGGGGACGACACGTTGCCGTGAAGTGGAACTACAACTAACTAACAAACTAACTTCGATGCGAGGCTTCGGGGGTTCGGTAAGCAATGGTAACCCACTGGGCGTAAAATTGCACAGTAAAATCACAAACAGCCAATACATGATGTGCCATGCCGGAAAGCGTGGGCGGTCATGACTCGCCATTTCACTCGATCACCAGAGTCGTGGATCAACTCAGTGTTCCTGTCTCGTCCATGCTATGTGGCCAAGCCATCCAGATATTTTCCTCTTGGTCTTCCTCTTGGTCTGTTCCCCTCGATCTTGCCAGTTGTCACTAAGTTCTCCAGTCCATTTCTTCTCATAACATGTCCAAATTTTTTTTGTCCCACTTCATTATCAATCCTTATGGCAGCTTGTTGTTTCCAATATATGTTTTTTATAAGTCTAATGTCTTTCCCATCAATTTGTAGATCTGCAAACATATCCACCATGTTGACATGTCTAACTCTATCAAAAGCCTTTGTGTAGTCAATAAAGCAAAGATGTATATCCTTGTTTACTTCTATAGCACGTTCAATAACTGTTCGCAGCATATACACAGCATTTACTGTACCCTTTCCTTCTACAAACCCACATTGTTCTTCCCCTATTTCAGGTTGTATTTTCTTCCTCACTCTTTGCATGATAATTCGTAACAAGATCTTTGTGATGTGACTCATTATACTAATTGTTCTATGTTGATCACATTCCAAGGTTCCTGATTTCTTTGGGATTGCAATAAATACAGAATTACATAATTCAGAAGGTGTATCTCCACTATCATATAATGTGTTCAGCAGTCTGGTGACTTGCTCTAGTCCAAATTCTTCTAAAGCTTTAATCATTTCTGTTGTGATGTTATCTGCACCGGGGGCCTTGCCAGCTTTCATATGCTTAAGAACATTTTGAACCTCCATCTTTAAAATTGGTGGTCCTTCATTATTAAATCTAATATCATACTGTTCCTCTCTGTTATCGTTATACAGGTTTTTCACATAATCTGTCCATATATGTAGAATCTGATCTTTTTCTATTATGATTTTGCCATCTTTAGTTTTTAGACAGCCTGTTGATGTACTTGTTCTTTTATTAGTAAGTTCCTGAATTCTTTTGTGCTCTAATTTGGTATTTTGACTGTTGTGTTGTTTTTCAATTTCTAAGCACTTTTCCTCAAGCCATGATTCTTTTGCCTTCCTACATAATATTCTGACTTGTCTGTGAATTTCTTCCTATTTGGCAGGATTATTTTTGTTGAGTCTTCTTGTTTCCATTAGGTGTAAAATTTCTTCAGTCATCCATTTCTTACGACCCACCTTCTTTAATTTTGGAATAGTTGTTTCTGCAGTCAAACTGATTGAATTCTTTAACATTTCCCATTGATCATTCACATCCTGGAATAATATCTCTAGATCAGACAATATATCAAATCTGTTCTGTACTTCTATGTTAAATTTGTTTTGTATTTCCTTGTCATTACTCAATGTACACAAATCATATTTAGTGTTTCCTGTTTTACACTTGACTTTCTTCAGCTTTATCCTCAATGTTCCTGTGAGTAGTCTGTGGTCACTATAACAATCAGCACTGGGAACTGTTTTTGCTACTGTTAGTGCGTTTCTAAATCTTCTGCTAATCAGAATGTAGTCAATCTGGTTTCTAATCCTGCTATCAGGACTCCTCCATGTCCATAATCTTCTAGAGTGTTGCTTAAACCAGGTGTTTCCTACAATAATTTCCTTTTCTTTAGCCCACTCTACGAGTCTGTATCCTCTTTCATTTCTCTCTCCTAAACCATAGTTTCCTACTGTGTATCTATCACCTTGATTTCCTACTTTTGCATTGAAGTCTCCTATTAGTATTATGATGTTTATTTCTGAATTTTTACATTTCTTTAAGGCAGACTCTATGTCATTATAGAATTCCTCTACACTATCTTCACTGGACTCTCCTGTTGGGGCATATACTTGAATAACATTTATGCTAAAAGGTCTGCCACTCAATTTAACTAGTAGAACTCTGTCCGACACGGCTCAATATCCTTGAACAGATTTTGATGTTTTCCGGTCCAAAATGATTGCCACTCCCCTGTGTCGATCCAGAATAAATAATCCAGAATAAATAATCTTAAAATCTTCATCTATCTTGATGCCCGCTCCCGTCCATCTCGTTTCGCACATCCCTAAAATATTAATTTTTTCTCTTTGTATTTCTTGTTTTATGTTCTCTAATTTTCCGTCGTCGTTTAACGTCCTAACGTTCCATGCTGCTAATTTTAATGTCTCTGTCCTTGTCTTGCGATGATCAGTGTTTAAGCGAATCATAATGTACTAGGCACTTTCAAAGAGGTAGTTTGCCGTTGCTTTCCTCTATGGCAGTGACCGTACTGGCCGGATGACCGCAACCATTGTCTTTCGAAAGAGATCCCCTGCCTGCATTCGCGAAACTCGAGACCATGACCAACAAATATCTGTCGGCTGCCCTCAAAATTTCATCCACCACCTGCCTTTCGTGGCTTCTTTTGAAAACTTCAAATAAACGGACACAAAATAACATCACATAATCCACATGAAAACACTATCCACATGAAATCCACAGGAAAACACTAAACAGCGTCTCCCCGAAGAATAACGATTAATTTCGTAGTACGTTTTATAATATAAACGAGTCCAGAAAATGTAGAGTTTATGAATGAAGGGGACAATGTGTCAACAACTCAACTGACAGGCCTCATCGGGTACTTCTCACACACCCATACAAGACAACTTGCAAGTCGTGTGGGAGGCAAAATGCATGGTCCATTTTATTGCCGTTGGCTCGCTTACAAGCGGTAAACAGTCGCTAATGCAATACACAATATACAGCCACAGAATTATCTAACACAAACTGCTAACCCTATGCTAGTTCTATCTATTAGTGAACACAAAACTCCTAACGCTATTCTAAACGATGTGAACGCCTCAAGTCCAGTCTCCCCTCTGCCTAACCTCTCTCCCGTGGTTACACACCACGCGGGGTGACCTTCACCTTCGTGCGTGTTACCTCACATCGCACTCTGCTGGCAAACGTGGCCTGTTGAGTGTCTACTCAACTGTGCTATGGCTTCACGAGGTGTGGTACTATCGTGATTAGAGTGCTAACTCTCTGAACACCGCCTGCGTGTCTCATGAGGGAGTGGCCAACCTTCTCCTATTACCTCATCTCCCCTGCCCTTGCCTCGGGCACCGTATCTCCTCCTGGTCTCTTCAGGGTTGACCGCTCTCCCTGGCGGAGGGGATGCGGTCGAGTCTTTGACACACACCCACCCCTCTTGTGTTGCGTCATCAACTTTCACTCATTGGTTGTGACGCAAGAGGTTCCTAAACAAAAAATTAGTGTCTCTAATTTTTGTCAAAGACTCTAGATAACCTGGCTTTGGGCATTCCAATAGACTATTAATAACTATTGTCACAATGTAGCAAAGCCTTACTTGGCTACTGGCAATCGCCACAAACTTGACTGGTTGGCGTGAGCCCCTTCTCACATGCTATATTATATTTATCAGAGGTATGTCTGAACCGGACCGTTGTCTTATAAGACCTGCCCTCACATAGTAAATTAACTTACTACCCATACAAAGTTGACTTTCTTAGGGTCAACACATGAATTATTTCATGTCCCCTATATAATATTTAACAACCATTCTACAAGAGTGTGTGCGACAGGCTTTACCTCCCTCGCTTCCGCGCGTAAGACTTTATTTCACTGTTAATTTAGTTCTTCGTTGTCTATTATGTCCCCTGGTCCCATAGTTATCTGTCTTTGATCTACAAATAGTGTATGCAATTTATATGTTTGTTTTTCTGTTTGTTTGTGTGTTTGGATGTAATAAATCTACTAATCTAATTTCTATCCTCTATTTATAAATTCTATGTGTATGTATGTTAGTTTTTTGAGTGTCATAATTTGGTTCAATGTGGCCACAAAGAGGTGTATAACACTAATTCGTGACTACATTCACTTGTTATTAAACCCAAAATACTGTAATCTAAGTTCTAAACTATATTACAGACAACACATTCACACTAACACAATTTCACTAACGAAAACTTTACATTCTAACATACCATTCTAATTCTATAACTAAGTATTTAATGTGTTACCTAAATTTATTAAATTTGTTATGTTAATTATATGATATGATTATATTACTTCTTATTTTTTTCTAATCTAAGTGATGTAATCTAACTATTTAAATGCAATTGTTGTGATGTGAGTTATGTACCTTAATTAAATGGATTATGTGACCACAATTTATGTACTTTTCTAAATACTATGCTAAATAATGTTTTTAAATGCACAAAGGAATTATATGAGTGATGTTCTTAATCTAACTGGTGTAAATGCTGTATGTTACCTTATCTACTCTTTTTAATCTATTATGATGTAAAATGATGATACTAATAAATGGTAATATTTGAAAGATGGTATGGTTTCATTAAGATGGAATAAACTAACTACAATGAAACTAAGTGAAATATAACAATCTAAATGGTACTATTCATATCATAAATTTAATTTAACTTGTAATAAACTATTCTTATGTCTAAACTAATATTCTAATCTAATTTTAATGGGTTAATTACTGTACTAACTACATTATTAAAATAAATGAGAACTGTTATAGTTCCTAACCTACATCTAATTTATCACTATCTTAAAATATTATATTACATATCACAATAAGTTTATATACATAGTATTTGGTTTACACAGGTTAGTAGTTGCCTTCATGTATGTGCAATGGTTGTATAGGCATAATATAACCACACACTTTGCCTGGGTATCTGAAATACATTACACAGTCATCTTAATGTTCTCTCGGTAGTGCACGTGTAGAGTTCGCTGGTGTTGTAGCTCTGTCTTTTCGTGTCTGTAATTAAGCACTGTTCTGACACTGTTTTCTGCGGTTCATATATATGATACACCGGAATGGAGCTTAGTTGGAAATGAGCTGTCCTAGTTCACACGGTGGTATCTAAGTATAGCAGCACAGTTCTTAATCTGATGTCCACGGACACATGATAGTTCATTGTTTTGGTACATGACTACACCAACAATGTGGATATGTATGTAAGCTATTTTACATCTTATATTATCAGATATTCATGTACCAACCATCACTCTACATTTAACTGTTGGATTTCAGGTATTTTTACCCCAGATGGTAAAACTAGTGACCACCTGAATATCCGGTCATTTTGATGCACACCACTATGTATGACCGTGATCAGGGAGTTGTCGGTCTGGACAATGCAGTGAACATCCGTCAGAACTCGATGGAGCCTTCTCACCGTATAGATGAAGCCTAGGGTTGCAACTGTGATATGGAATCTTTGGACTCAGCATGTGTGATCTTACTGATCACGCAGCAAAGCGGATGGAAGATGCCCTCAAAAAAAATTGGCCTAGTACTGCAGTGATGGAGATTCTGCTGGCATATGACCTAAGATAATAAATGAGCCTAGGATTAGGCAAGCGGAGGGATTGGAATATTTACAAAAAAGGATCTTCAATTTTGACAATGCAGGAATTAATAATGCATCTTTCACATTTCATTTCCAGAAGATTTTAAGACATTGGAAAATATATTTGTAATTTCTGAGTAATTTACTAATCCCAAAAGGTTTCTGACCTGTTTCTTTCTGTTAGACATGGTCAGATTCATAATTTTGGTACTACTTTTCAGGTCAGTCTACAGTTGGACTTGAGAAATGACATGACCCAAAAATGAATTTATTTTAGGCATAATTTGACTTTGCTGGTTTGACAGTGAGACCGAAGCGTCGCACTCTGTCAAAGGCATGTCTCAGTTTCAGTAGGTGTATTGTCCAGTCATCAGTATTCTGATTTATTCATGTGTATTCTATAAGTTCACTACATGTATGCCCCTCGTCGGATTTGCCAGTCTCACTAACTAGTGTAGTTGCGTTGTGTATGTCTGTCGTCTGATCACTTGGTGTTGGTGCAATCTGTTCGTCTGTCACTACTTCTGTCTCTTGTCTTGAAAAGTGAGGTTTCCGCATGTTGACATGGAATATCTCTAAGTGTCTGTTTATCGATATTTCATAGTCAACATGTACCATGGTTATGTGCCACTTTGAATGGTCCTTGCCATTTCGTTTGTATGGAAGTAGCCTAAATCTGTCTTGATCAAGTTCCAGATTACTTGTTTTCGCACATTTGTTTGTGTGCTTGTGGTAGAACTGACCCTTCCTCTATCAAATGGCTTGGGTGCCAGTGTAGAGGGTTGTATTTCAGCTGTAGGATGTTTACCCTTCAACTTTTGTATCAATTGATGACAGCCATTACCAGCAAATAGATCATGACAAAATAATTTGTTATTGAAAAAACTTGGCCTGGCATTGCTGTATGCACGATGACCCGCACATGGTGTTTTGTGTGCATTGTTTAGCACACCTAACTGATGTTGTTCAAGTAACACCTGTTCATGGTTACTAGTAATATGACATGTAGTTGAAATGCCATTATTACGTCTAACGAACCAAGATGCATTCTTGGTCATTTTGGCTTTGCCTCTTGACAATTTTAAGTATGGAGACACATTAAAATCAGATTTCTGCTGGTGTATAAGTTTTTGTGTGTTTTTGTCATCTGTGCTGGTTGGAAAAAGCATTAGTAGTGTCTCATTTTGCAATGGGTCATGATGTTTTGAAGTGTCAACTCTGGTTGTTGCCTTAGCTGCATTTAATTTCTCCCATGCAACTATTTCTTCACTAGTACATTGTTTCGGTTGAGGTAAGCACCCAAAAATTAAATCTGTACAAGGGTTGTTAAGTATTGCACAAGTAAAGGTACCGGAAAGAAAAGGAGAATCAATACGGGCTTTTGCCAAAGGGTAAATTTCAACGTTACCCGAAAAGGTTCGGCATTTCACAGTGTCACCTGTGTAATCACCTGGACTCACTAGTTCTTTTCGAAGACCAATAAGGGTGCTGCCGCTATCCAGCAAACATTGGCATGGTACATCATTGACCATTGCATTGTGGAACACTAACTTGCCTCTGGAGGCTAATGCTGCATTCACACTCTCAGATGAGCATGGTACTGTATGTCCACATTCTAGTCTTCCGTCTGCATGGAATTGGTGACATCGTTCACAGCTGTCAAAGCTTAACATATCGTTAGCAGCACACACATCCTCTGCTTGGTTAGTTGGTAAGTCACTTTCAATCTCACACTCATTCTCACTACCACTATCTGAAGAGGTGTCAATCAACATAGCGTTGTTAGCTTTCAAACGTTGGCGGCCAAGGCACTTATTAGAATAATGGCCATAAGAGGAACAAAAAAAAACATTTGATTGCACGCCTGTATGCAGACCGTTTGCTTTGCTGCTTCTTGATCACATTTTCAAGATGCGCCGGATAATTCGGCGATTTGTCGCACATAGCATAAGTGTCGTGCATTAGTTGACAGTACATGCATTTGGAAACTTTTCTGTCTTTCTTATCATACTTCTGAAAAGGTTTTCTGTTACCCTGATAGTTTTTTGATTGGTCTTTGACAAAGGAAACTATCTCAGAGTCACTTGAGGTCTTAAAAATCTCTCTGTTAGAAGAAAAATATGCTGATCCTTTTTTTTTCGAACTGCTCGATGTTCTCAATGTCCGACTGCTGCAAAAACTTAGCAAAAGGAGAAGGTATAGTAGATATACACTTGTCCATAGCTATTAGGTTTTTTAATCTATCAAAGTCTTTTCCTATGTTAGCTGCTTTAAGCCACCTGTTTAGTACACTCTGCACATTTGAAAAATAATCTATAAAAGTTTCACTAGGTTTAGGTTTTAAATTTGAGAACTGAACCTGATACCCAGGGGCATCAAGTAAAAAGTGCTGCATAATCCTATCATGGATGTATTGATAGCTAGATCTAAGTTCAATAGGAATAGACTCTATTACTTTAAGGGGCTCACCACTTAGATTCTTCATGTAAATCGGAGCCCACATATCTAAAGGAACTTGGTGATATTTAAATTGATACTCTACATTCTCTGTCCAGGCAGATATGGAGTCCTCTTTACAATATGGTTTGATAATATTTTTGTATTTGTTGAACTTATTTTCCTCTTGTTGACTTCTTAGTTTAGTGGCAGAGATCTCTGCGTGTGAGTCTACATCCATGCTTTTCATCTTTAATTGTGTCTCTGATTCTACCTGAATTTGTTTTTCTTTAACTCTTGCCATTTCATCTATCTCTTTTTGCTTTAGATCTAATTCCTTTTGTTTTAATTCTTTCTCTTGATCTAATTGTTTTTGTTTCATCTCCTTATCATGTTCTCTTTCTCGTGCGCGTTCGTCCCTTTCCGCATTCTCTTTTCGTGTTTGTTCCTCTTTTGTTTCTTTAAATTTCTGATCAGCATATTGTTGTAGTTCTTTTCCTGTTAATTCTAGTTCTTTGCCTGCTTTTATGAAATCTGATAAAGTTGCCATCTTACTTTAGTACTTGGCTAACAGTGATAGGCAATGATGACTTTAATCAGTTATTTATCTTTGATATGTTATGTTTGTTCTTATCTGATCACTATCAGTTGTGCTTTCTGTTTATACCCTGCCCAGATTTATCTTGCAGAAAAACAGAGTATACAAATATGTCAACGCGTTACAAGCTGAAAAAGAGATGCACTATTAATCAAATTGCATGACAAAATATATAAGTGTACTCAGCTTAATGTGGGAACGAAGCTCCTTTGACACAGGTCACCTTGTTTGGTACACTGGGGTGGCGACACGTTTCGTACGTAGCACACGGTATTTGGCCCACAGGTGTATGTGCACAGCTGTTGTTTGCCCTCTGATATATAGGGCAGCAGTAAACACGCCTACTAAACGATATGATTTACTCGACAACTAAGGACAATGACTTAGACAATGACAGACTTACGAACACCTAGAATATGTATTAATTAATTTTAATGTCAATGTCCTGTCTTTGTTTTAAACAATAATTGCCTTTCGTTACTAACCTAGTTAATTTCTGTAAACGTTGTGCAGCTAAGTATCAGATGCTTAGCCCGAAAATAGTTCCATCGTGACGATAAGCAAAGAGAAAATAGACCCAAAAATGAATAAATGCTTGTAAAGAAATCAAAATAACATAATAATGTGTCAACAAATAAATATATTCATTTAGTAACTTAAATAAGTAAATAATAAACAATATACAGCACAGATTCAGGCGGGCCGCCGCTAAGCGATCTTGTAAACACTCGACTGCTTTATGCTAATGACGCAGAACAACTGTCTGTCAATCACTCTACGTCATCGCGCAGCGCTATTTTTAGATCTCAAAAATCAATATTGTCGGCTGCCTGTGTATTCCTGCGCCGTGAATCATGTTTGGTGCTTATTCAAGAATAAATTGGTAAATATATGAATAAATATAAGAAAATAAGAATATTAATACTTACAGCTTCGAAGAATACATGATTTCATTCAATAAATATATCATAAACACAATTAAACACTATTTTGTCACGATAGGCATATTTCTAGCTCGCAAATTCTCCTGTCTGCACAAATTATCGTTACTACAAAAATTAAACCCCAGTCTGGAGCCCGTGGATGAGTGGATTAGCTTGAACTTTTCGTTCAAGCTTCACTTCTTGACACCACAATTACCCTTTTACTGTGGGTATTAGCTTGGCGCTTTCGTCCAAGCACCACTTTCTGACACCACAATTACCCTGGCCTGTCAACAACTCAACTGACAGGCCTCATCGGGTACTTCTCACACACCCATACAAGACAACTTGCAAGTCGTGTGGGAGGCAAAATGCATGGTCCATTTTATTGCCGTTGGCTCGCTTACAAGCGGTAAACAGTCGCTAATGCAATACACAATATACAGCCACAGAATTATCTAACACAAACTGCTAACCCTATGCTAGTTCTATCTATTAGTGAACACAAAACTCCTAACGCTATTCTAAACGATGTGAACGCCTCAAGTCCAGTCTCCCCTCTGCCTAACCTCTCTCCCGTGGTTACACACCACGCGGGGTGACCTTCACCTTCGTGCGTGTTACCTCACATCGCACTCTGCTGGCAAACGTGGCCTGTTGAGTGTCTACTCAACTGTGCTATGGCTTCACGAGGTGTGGTACTATCGTGATTAGAGTGCTAACTCTCTGAACACCGCCTGCGTGTCTCATGAGGGAGTGGCCAACCTTCTCCTATTACCTCATCTCCCCTGCCCTTGCCTCGGGCACCGTATCTCCTCCTGGTCTCTTCAGGGTTGACCGCTCTCCCTGGCGGAGGGGATGCGGTCGAGTCTTTGACACAATGGACAGACCAACGTGAACAAGAGGTGGTAAACTGCACTAGGCAATATAAATAATGACGTATTCCAGAGGAGTAGGCCCTCTTTGCTACATCGAAAAACAGCTGATGCAGTTGTGTGTCACATTTCTTAGTTACTCTAGAAAAATATGATTACGGTTTTTATTTCAAGCAATTGGGAAGAACGGAAGGCGTAGCACTAGAGATAATCTCATATCTAATGTGCCTCCCTCGGCAGATGGCAGAATAATGGCTAACTCGAAACTCGACGACAATGCCACAGTCTGTGACCATACTTACTCCTGTCCCGGGTTGCTCAAATGCCTAAACTCTGAGCTAAAGTTAGTTGCATGTCCTTTACAGGACGTCACAACCAGCCCCAGCATGTTTGATCTGTTTGTAATTTGCTAGGCAATTTTTGCGTTTAGTTTTTGGCCATTGTATTTTGCGCTCATATCATCGAAATCAACGCTGGGTGGTCTGCTTCCAAATCGTCCGTAGATGATTTCGAGCTCTCGACTGGGAATTATGAAACGTGTTCACACCACTGTCCGTTACTACAGCGCCGGTAAGCTCTGAACAGTGATTATCATTAATAAACCTCTGTGTTAATTCACATGCGCAGCAGATTCAGTATCAAACATAAGATAGGTTTGGACCAAACAAAATTAGGTGGCGAAAAATGGGAAGTAAGGGTGTGTAATAGTTATGACTTAACAGTTGTTAATATGGTAGCAGATATGTTCTATTATAAATCAAATTAAAGGGAGTTATAAAGGGAAAATGTTATGTGTCCATTCTCAGCCAAAATATCAGCTCTCTCCTTGTCGAATACAAAATACACGCCCTCACCCTCGCCCACACGCACACTTCGATTAACCGTTACTCGTTTAACCGCCAGTTTCTGTTATCCGTCATCGTCTTCAGAAGAACAGATTGGTTGGAATGTGACAAAATGAAATTTTGAATAATGATGAAATTGTTTCTAGTGTTACTGCCATTGAAGAAGAAATTGATGACGATAAAGGATCAGTTCTGAACTACAATCCTACAACTAGCCACTCAGAAACAGAAACAGTAGGCCTATTATCAAAGTGCATTGACTGGATTGAAATATAAGAGGAGGCAATTGAACACAGATACTACTTCTGCGTAAGATACGAAACATCGCCATGAAGAAAGCTCGAGCCTCAAAGATACAGAAGGAGATGACAGATTATTTTAATGTAACGTAGGTTTATAGTATAGTATTACAATACATTTGTGCAGATTACTACTCTTATATTGAAGTTTATACTGATCGTTTTATAAAATTGATTACAATATGTATGGATTATTCACTTTTAAAGGGTTTTAGTTTCATTTTCGTCCCAAGCTCGCAGTGAAATCACATTCAATCAATCAATCAGGTGCCCTCTCTACAATGAAGGTTGGCTGCAATGGATCTCCAACTCTACCTGTCTCCCGCCTTGACTGTACATTCTGTCAGACTGATGTTCATCCATCTCTTGATGTTATCTTCCCACTTCTATTGTTGTCTACCTCTTGCTCGTTTGCCTTCAACCTTGCCCTCCAGTATGGTTTATTATAAGAGTGTTATGTCTTTTAATGTGGCCGAAATGTTTCACTTGTCTCTTTTTTTTTTAAATTGTTTTTATCAACTCTCTTTTCATTCCCGGTTTTTCTAGAATCTCTGTATTTGATTTCCCCCCCCCCCCCCCCCCCACGAAATAGGACATATTTTTCTGTATATCCACATCTCCAATTCCTCTATTGACTTTCTATTTGCCTGTCCAATGTTCAGGCTTCCGAGCCATATAGTAGTGTTGAATATACGTAGCATTTGACAATTCTCATTTTTAATGCGTTGTTAATATCTCTAGGTGTTAACCTACTGATTTAATGCTGTTGAAAGCATTTTTGGCCATTCCTACTATTCTCGTTTTGATGTCTATTTCACTTCTGCCATCATCTGTTATTAGGCCTACATGTCCTAGATAGGAGAAACTTGTTATTTGTTCTAGAATCTCCCCGTTTACTATGATGTTCATTGATGATCTTTCCTTTCCATTGCTAATTATCACAGTTTTCGTTTTTAGGATGTTAATATCTAAGCCACATTCTGCACTATGCCTGTTTACTTGTTCCACTAGGTTTTGTAACTTTCTCGCTTTCTGCTAGTAACACGGTCTTGTCAGCATATCTAAGATTGTTTATGATTCTTTCATTGATCTAAGATTGTTTAGGATTCTTCCATTGATGTTAAGTCCAGGCAGTTCGACTTGTTTAAAAATTCTTTCTGTGTATAGGTTGAAGAGGCTTGGGGACAACACGCATCCCTGCTGTACTCCTCTTATTATTTCTATGGGCGACGAATAATTATTTCCGCATCTAATAAATTAAAATTGATTTAAAAATAAGGACTCGCGATTCCCCACGGGACAGAGCCGCCCCATGAGGTCCCACGTCCCCGTGTGTCAGTCCGATGACCGACTCTGCTGGTGGCCCTGGCAAGATCAAGTGCTGATACTACACTTTGATCCCAACCAAAAGGCCTAGAAGGGATTCAACATGGGCTAGTAGCTGATTTGATGTGCTTTGCGAACGCCCATCTCATCTCATTAGTTTCTCGTTCTCTTGCCAACTCTCTTCTAGTAACCAAGGTGTCTGCGATGTCCTGTATCCGACTTCCGGCTGGTGAAATCTTGCATCTTCTTTCAGGGACCATGCTTCCCACCACTGTTCTTTCCAAGCCACTATACTATTGCGTTTAATATTGCAAAAGTATTCAGTTTTCAAGGCGTGATGCCGTGTATGAGCCAGGAATTGGCACTAAGATTTTGTATCTCGGCTTAGAATTGACACTATGGAAAACATTCTATGACCCTTTGGAAAACATTTTCCCGTGGCTTAGTTTAGTCGACGGATCAACATCACGGCACATGGGTGTAACCCATAAGTGCTCCGTTCTACTCCTAACTCAAGCCTGATTCCGGAGAATCTCAGCTCAGTGCACGAAATCCGTAGCACCGGCGAGGATCCTGAAATACTTTGGATATATTTTTAACTCGAAATTTTCCCCGGCAGCGCCGTTATGCTACTCTTTTTCGATTTCAAACTGTAAAAGAATTTTTTACGTGCGCAACAATACACACGGGCGTCCGATCTCAATACCCTGAGACCAGGGGGAAATTTTGTTACTAGAAGTCCACGTGAAAAATCCCGACCCGGGACTTCCAGCACTCAAGGCGGACACCATACCTCGAGACCACTCAGCCCCATCCCGTGGCTATTCAGCTGTGCTGGTTTTATAAACACCAAAGTTAGAAAAAAAAAATTAACTAAAATAACTTCAACAGTTGTCTTCAATGTTTAGATCTCGTAGAATGTCAGTATTTTCTCCTTAGACTGTAAATATTTTGCTAAGAACTTATCTGTAATATATAAGCTCAAAAGTCCCAATTTTCTTTAGTGATTATGAAACGGCTCATTACTGACACAAAAGATACATGTTCTCACAACTTTAACAGTTACTGTAATGTGTTTGCTGGTGTTGTGCCAGATTGGGTCTTAATACTGTTTATCCTCTGCATAATTATAATCAGTTTACACGCGGCTTTTGTTCAAGTTGCCATTGTTGTTGATTATCAAGCCAAAATTTGTGACATTTTCAATTTCTTCATTGTTGACTGTGATTTTTTAGTTGACTTGTAGTTTTGTCCTTGGACGTATCTCCCACCCACCCCCTCTTTTTCTACGTTCAGAAAAAACCAGATTTTGAATTTCATTGTCTCTAGAGAAATATGATCAACATATCTAATTCTTTAGGACTATTTGAGAGGAGAACCATGTCATTGGTATATAGGGTGGCGGGACAGGGGAATCCCCTATCAAAGGAGAAGTAAGAATAGAGAAATAAATCTAAGGCAGTGAAAGAAGTCAGCTAAACAGTCGGTGCAAGGATACTGAAGAACAACGATAAGACAAAATCTATGTATAAGGGGCGTTCATTTGAAATCCGTTCGTGCCACACTGCGCATAATTGCGTACGTTGAACATGTCATAGTCATGTGATAAGTACTGACCAATGAATAAAATAGCACGTGCTTATCGTCCCATGATGCATAGGTTCTGTTTCTGACCGTTGAGAAAATAGCCGGGTTGATTCAAAATCCGTCCAAAGAAGCATATCATGTTGTCACCACTTTGAGCCGAGCAGCAAAAGAGAGAGCATGCAATAGAAGCAAGCTGGATCACCAAAAGCCAAAAATTTCAAGTTACAGGTTTCCGCTGGTAAGGTTATGCTGAGCGCATGTTTTGACCACGAAGGGCTATTGTTGGCCGACTTTAAAGAACCTGGTGTCAACATCAACTTTACCCACTACTTGCAAACACTAGACAAGCTGCAAAAAGCCATCAAGAATAAGCGACCCCGCATGTTTTCTCGCGATGTGAATTTGTTGCACGATAATGCTCGTCCACATGTAGCAAAGATTGTGCAGGAAGCATTAGCAAGGAAGAATTGGGAAATTCAGCAACATCTAGCCTATAATCCTGATCTGTCACCATGTGATTTTCATTTGTCGGACCTCTTAAAAAAAAGCTCTCAAGGGGCAACGATTTCACACAGATGCAGACATAATGAACATGGTAAACATTTGGTTCAGTGAGCAGCCACAATCCTTTTTTGCAGATGGCGTTCGCCGCCTACCTAAGCAATGGGATGCTTATCTGAATGCCTACGGCGACGTCTTCTGACCAACCCATGGTGCATAATTCATTCCAAATAAATGCTTTGTTTAATTCTACCACACCTGTTAATGTTTCTTTCTTGCTTTTGTAATAAAGCCATTGGAATGGGTTTCAAATGAACGTCCCGAATAAAAAATGATTCATGAATGTCTTATGACATTAGAAAGCACACAGCAAGTAGTTGTTACAAAACAAATGAAAGTAACATGTTAATGAAAAAGGAAAAGATAAATTGAAAGTTAGAGAGAATATGTGCGCCATTACCACGGCCACTTCCATCTGTCATAACCTTGTGACAGCCTCCTATCACTAGGACTTGACAATTCCAACAAAAACACAATCCAATTATGGTGCTTGTATTTGTGTACATTAAACATGAAAGCTTTAAACATAAAATAAAGCTCCATTGTCACAATAGCACTTGATACTAACAATCCGGGTTAAAATATGACACTCAGCCTGAGCAACAGGAAGACAGAAATAATGATAATATCAAAGAAGCAGATGGTATCTAAATGGACAAATGAAAGTAAATTGTGTCAGTATAGGTTAAGGACAAAAATTCAAGTATCTAGGCA
Organism: Cepaea hortensis; assembly: GCA_963921405.1. Lineage (NCBI taxonomy): Eukaryota > Metazoa > Mollusca > Gastropoda > Stylommatophora > Helicidae > Cepaea > Cepaea hortensis. Next base: position 73,496,207 of record OY992883.1, on the reverse strand, counting down.
CATGGATAACATCAGATGGAAGATGTATCGCAGAGATAAAGAACAGCATAGGACAAGCAAAAAACTGCATCTTATGCAATAAATCCTTGCTCTTGCAGGTTAGAAAAATACTGTTTGTTACTTACAATCAGTTCTAGCAAATGACTGAATCTTGAACAATTAGTAAACAAGCAAACAAATTCTCTGGAGATCTCAGAGACGTGGTTTTACAGATGAATGCTGAAAATTCCTTGGACAGTCAAAACTAGTAAACTAAATGCTTTGAAAGAAGCTAAGACACAGAGACAACTTATCCCAAACATCAGAAAGAAGCAGCTGACATTTTCTGGCCACAACATGAGAAGAGAGAAACTGGAACAAGTTGTGACAACTGGAAATATTTGTGAAATTACAATTAGAGGAAGACAGTGACAGAAGACTATTGGCAGCTTTGTGCCATGGAGCAGAAGGGTGCCAGGGCATCAAGTGATACTTCTTTCATTCACCTGAAATGTGTCTATATTTGCAATGTTATCTCTTGTATGCATTTTACTGTTGGTCTGAGTACCAAGTGGTACCATAATGTTAGAGACTGCAAGATGTAAAGAAGCACTTGATGATGGTGATGATGTAGATATAGAGTAAAATCTCACTAGCCCTTTATTGCAATCTCCTCACAAAACCACCCAAAACACAAGCTGGCCACGATTATGATTTCCTCAGTATAAAATACATGTCCTCCCTGGATATACAAATCTGGAACACACCAAGATGTCAGCAAGTGCATAAGGACACTGCTGACAATGTTTACTACTGCAGCTCTGTCTGTATATATATATATATATGTGTGTGTGTGTGCATCTAAGATCGACATGTGCACATTGAAGCTCTGAGTACAACTGTCTAGCTTATACCTTGTGTAAGCATCTTGCATATAGTCATGGGTGTGCACAGAAATACATGACAGACATAAGAAACGGACACAAGGGGCAAAAACGCAGAGAAAAATATGCATATTAGCCTTGTTGCCTTCAACAAGAACAGTGTGTGTTAAGCTCCCTGTGGGGCAGGCAGTCAGTGTTCTGATAAGAAACAAATGTTTAGTTATTAAAAGCTCTCTGCAAGTGTACAACACACATACTATAACAGCACAGTGATCTTTGAGCACAGCATGTCCAGCAAGAAGAAGTCTGAGACAAATAAACATTTGAAACAGAAACAATCTGCCTTCAAATGTCAATGAAAGCTTTTATTTAATACTGATACATTTCACAGGAACATTACCGGCAGAATCTGAATTAACTCTTATTATGCTGTTAACTCTTATTTCACCCACTGGACGTTGTATGTTACTTTAATTTGTGAAGGAAGTCAGTATTGGGCCATGCCAAGAATCAACTTTTGACTTCGTTATGAGAACTGACACAAACTTTGGGTCATAAAAGCACACACTGTTAATTGCTTAATGAAAACTGACACCTAAATGGGTCAAATGGCCAGGTGTTTATGAAAAAACAGCCAGTTCTGGGCTGTTTCTGGTCTTTCGTTGGCTGGTTATAGAAATGTTAACAAAACTAGCAGAATCAACACACATGTCCAGCTTTGTGTCACGACATCAAAAATGGAAACAGTTACTGAAAAGAAAACACCGACATGTTGCTTCATCTACAAAACACATCTGTCTCTGTACGAGCTGCTTAAAGCAGTTCTTGGTCAGAAAAAATCATGCGACCTCATCAAGTGTTTAGAGGTACACTAAACGCTGGCCAAGTATTGACTAAAAGTCCTCAGAATGCATGCACAGGCACTCTAGGAAATTGGGCAGTTCAGTGCATAAAACCAGCACCCAGGTTCTCCATGTAAGTTACAGATACTGGCAGATCTGTCAGGGTCTCATGTTGTGTTATCTGTAGTCAGTGTCGGCTCAAGTGGAGTCATGCAAAGCAGCATGATGGAACACATTCTCTCTCCTTCCATGGCAACAAGCACATGTTCTGAGCTCTACATATCATGTTATCTAATGCCTTCTATCATCAACAGCCATCACATTTCACTCCTGTCCAGGAGGCTGGCAAGGCAGAGAGGTGCAACAAGCTTAAACTTTCTCCTCCGACTGCTGTATTGTGGGTTAGTTTCATACACTGGTCAGTTGGACTTAAATGTTGACGTTTCGTCCTTGACTTGGAGAAGTCGGACAAGGGTTTACCTGATGGCGAGGTAGACTGGTAATAGGGAAAGCTAACTCTCATACAAAATCAATTCAGTGCATATTCTAATGTGTGTGATCAAAAGATACACCATGTTGGACTGTCATATTTACACACACAAAAACAATGGATTGTGCTACTAAATACATATTTAGTCAACAGATGCACCATGTTAAATTCTAGGTTCACTGATACACAATTGTGGACTTTTTCAAAATATACACCATTTTTGTGTATTCAGATATCTTATTTTTTACTTTCAAACCTGAAAGCTCACAGTAAAAATAAAAAGTATTTAAACATACTTATTCAAAATGCATGACTAAAAGGGAGTGTAACACAACTAAAATAACAATCATGGTTACATCTTTAAGAGGCTGATGTTCCGATACATCTGATATAATCAAAGGTCCTAGAACAACAGCACTCAAGCACCCAATTGTTATGTGTGTATATCAAGAACCCATTGCCAGTTATTCACCTCCTCAGTCCTGCCCAACAATTAGCATAAACAAATATGGCACCAGCCTAATTTGCTCCGCCGAAAACTGTATGGGAAGGTCATCGACCTGAAACTAAATACTGCTTTCATTACAGCTGTTGATGTGCAGGTCTGAGTGCCAATGAGGAAGAAGAAGAAAACACATCCAACAACCCAAGTCCTTCCATCTCTTGATATCTGGTGTTAAGTTAGTTAGTTGAATATCCTTTCCACGATGCAGTCAACACCAGCAATATCTTGCTGTTGACATCTCTTGGCAGGTTCACATTCAGTAGTTTGCCATTGCTTTCTGAACGACCTGCACCCATACCATTTTGTAAAAAAACGAACAGAAGGCGGTCTGCTGCCAAATCGCCCACAGCTGTGTTTCAAACGCGGGTATTCGGGTTTACGAACTGCATCCGTAACCCCTCTGCCATGGAGCCGGTGTATCTGTAGTGTTTAGAATCCCAATCTCAGTGCAAGCAAGACATGGCTACAGTAACAACATCATAAGTCTCTGAGACAGCAAAGGTCAGACACCACTAAGAAAGCAGATGGTCGACATGACTGTCTAGTAGGATTATTACGCCCCATAACAAACCAAAATGGGGATCAATTGGTGGATCAAATAAATTAAGTTACAGACTATTCTGCAGCAGATAGTTTAGTGACGTCTATAGAATGAAAACCGTCCTCCCTCAACAGATCTGGACCAATTTCAGTATTCTTTAAAACTGCTACTGACAAAAGAATAGACACCTATCATGATTCCAATATTCGCACATATATTTTATATTAAAGATATTGAGAACAATTATGGGTATCTTCTACAAATTATGTACACATTTTTAATAGATTTTTAAAAATGCAGCCACTAAAAATTAACAAAGACATATTGATTTTGTTTTACCCAGTACTAGGTTTTTAAATACAATATTTTGGTTCCACATTTGCCCTATGTAAGTCAAGACTAGAATAATTACTTCGTACAGCAGAGTGCTTTCTATTGACTATTATGCAAGGGTTACCAGACAAATAGAAGTCAGCGTGACCGCGGAGCTTAATGTGCTCGACTTAAACTTCTGATGCTCTGATATCTATTTCACTTTCGTACTTCAAAACCGACGGTAAAGCAACTTTGTTCAACAACTAAAACTAATGAGACATCTCTGTCATTTCCCACCAGCCATACAAGCACATTAAAGATTCAATGACTGCTGGAACCAGTTCCGCAAGTAATAATGTAATTTTATACTACCAAAACACTTTCTCTTGAAACACTATTAATGACTGAACAGAATGTTGACCCAAAATATATTTACGACATGTATAGCACCAATGAACCACAAGCTGATGATGTAGCTTTAGACAACTAAAACACTTTTCTTTGAAGAAATACATTAATTAAAAAAGAGTAACAATGCAATGTAGTTTGACACAGACAAAATATCTGCAGTATTATGTGTGTCAGTTTCATAAATCGGGCTGATGGCTGGCAATGTGTGTGACGGTGCTCTAGCCATCTTGAAGACATTGACCCATATACTATATGGGTCCACATTTGTATTTATTGTCTAACTACTATATGATATAGTAGTTAGACAATAAATACAATGAATTATCGTTAGATTAAGAATCAAAAAAGTAAAAGGTGTTTAAGTACAAGAGGACCAACTTTCTTTGCATTGGGTTTTATCCTATATGACTCGGCTTCTTTCCGCAGAGCCAACTGGTGAAAGTGTTGCCTGGAGTATGAACTCCGTAGCTCCAGCAACAACCCCCAGGGGTCCCATAAAAAATGCACATGTGGACCAACTGACAAAGTCCGAAAACAAACCCATGCCCTTTAGAGAGCTAGGCAGATGGTTTGACTACCTCGCCACGGATACCCCCAAGTTTAGAAGAAACAGACATCAAAGTTAGTTTCTGGCTTCCTGTACTCAATAATCAGAGCACCAGCTGTGTCACGTTTAGTGTATGTGCTCAAACCCATGTTGCTACAGCCAAATGCTGAGAAAGCAGAACAATGACACAACACAGATGTGGGCTGCTCATTTCTATGGAGAACTTTGGAGCAGTTGGATATCTTTCAATAAGAAAACCCAAGTTCTAATCTTTGGTAAGCTAAAAGCATGTTTATCTCTCTTCTGCCTTTTATCTTCCAATGAAGTACAGGCCCTCAACCAACACTTGACAAGCCTTCGTGGACTTGCTCATGATTGGTTGGGTTCTGCAGCTGAAGTTTTCTATGGGATGAGTTACTCACGGGATGAGATAGCCAGTCTCACACCAAACACCTTAGTCACCTCTGACGACATACATGGTCGGATACAATGTTACTATCTTTGCTTCCTTTTCAAGCTACGGTAACACACCGGAGAATGTTTTATCTATTGGAGGTGAAATAAAAAATGTGAACCTGTACACACTCTGACAACTGCTCTATGACAAGTGGTCTTCTAAAACCCTCATGACAGAATCATCCATCAATAGTATAAATGCCGTAAGGATAGTTCACTTCTATGGAGAAACATCAAAATCAACAAACAAGCATACATCTAATTGTGTATTAAGCATGCCGGTCACAAATATACAATTGTGAACTACTGACTGGAAATACCGTTAATTCCTGTATTACTCTACATTTTACACGTGAATGTGTTTGGAGTGTACTAATAGCACAGAATAGCTGTGAATCATGCAAGAACTGAGGACACACATCATTAATCTTGCAATCACAAAGCATATGCAAGTTGATTGCGACTTTGTAAATGCAAGCAGGGTAGTGTGAGTTGTTTAAGAGTATTTTTTTTTTGTTCGCATATCCTTTACAGGACATCGCTGTCAACATCAGCATCTTTCAGCTGATTGTTGATTTCTTGGCAAGATTACACTCAGTAGTTTGCCACTGCTTTCTGAGTGATCGGCTCATGTACCCTGTAAGTTACCGACGTAGAGAGAACCGCTACCGATTCTCGCGCAACGTCACGTTACTTACGAGAGTATACGAGATTACGGAGAAAGTCGTGTAACCTCTAGACCAAGGAGACCGGCTTTACCAATCCTTTTACACCAGAAATCATGTGACTATGAAATCTAATGGAGGACAACATGAATAAATTAGCATAAAAACTATAATGAATTTCAAAGTAGATACTGCTGATATGCTTAGTCAGGAGATCACGTTTGAGGGATAACTGACAACCATAAAAGGTCAGGAAGGTGAAAAGCCAGAGATACTGACCTAGAAGATGGGTAGAATTTTCTGAAGGGACAATAGGGTGATCAGCTTCTTTTGTTGACATCCTTCAACTGATACAGTAGTACCGTTTATGTCTGACTCTGTACAACCGACCATTTGTTAAGCCATTTACCATGACCACAATCCAGCTATAGTCAATATCCTTCAGGTTTTGCGAGACTGAGACACTAACTGTACATGAAAACTCCTGGAAAGCCCAGTCACTGGTCATTACGAATACAGTACACCATTATCTAGTACACAAGATGTTCTATTGCTGGACCCTAAATACTTGGTAAGTAATGGAATATAGCTTGTTCAATCTGCACAAACAATGGTTACAATGTGGCTTCTTATCAGGTCATCTGTTTGTTTGTTCATTTTATTACTTCATGAAATGCTTCAAGTTACTTCTAGAAGTAAAATCCTCTAGGTGTATGTATATGTCAAATCTAGGTTCCAAGAGCAACATCAATTCTCATTGCTAGTGTTGAATGTCATATTTTCAACCTGGGAACGTTTACTTCTGCTTGTTCGTTTATCTATGTGTGCGTGTGTTCATGTTAGTGTCTTTCAGCGTTTACTGTTGGATGTTTTGTCTTTTTCATCTATACTAATGGCTTATGTTGTTTTATCTCAAATATTCTCCATCATGTCTTTCAAACTGAATATGTTTGAGAATTTGTCTCATCTCATTCCTCTTGTACTTTGTGCTGTCGAGGTGAAGCATAAACAGCGGGAGAGTGCCCGCTAATGGGCTTCATGTATCAAAATTCTCATGGACTCTTGTTATTCCCTCTGTCCATCGATTACACTGTTTGCCTCTTCTTCTGCTTCCATTTGGTCTGTACAATAAATACATCATTGCTTGTTGTGGTATACTGTTAGTTGGTAATCTAGTTTTATGGCCAAACCATTTAACTTGCTGTTTTCAGGTGAAATCTAGCGCTGCTATAACCCCCACTGATTTCTTCAGAGAATCTGTACATTCTTTTATTTTAGGGTTGTCTGCTGTGGGGTTACCTTTAGCTTGTTATGCCCAGGGAAGCCACAGTGGCTAGCATGTTTACCTGCCGGTCCAGTGTTCATGTGTTCGAACTGCCACTGAGGCAGATATTTTTAACAACTATCCTTGGCCTCTAGGTCAATCCAGCCTAAAATCAGTACCTGACAGTATCCACAAAAGTAAAAGTGTCTGAAGTGTACTGACCACATCATGCACCGAGTACTTATTGGTCTATACAAATATGCGGCCAGCATCAAAGACCAAATGCACCTCAAGGTGTGAGAAGGAGTCCTTTTCTTTTTTTCCTTTATTGTTATACTCAGAAGGTGAAAGGAACATTTAAAAAAAAAAAACAGAAAGCTTACAGCATCCATAAACAACATTGCATTTCATATCTCAACCTTGTAATGTCAGCCATCCCTTACTTAATTAGATGTGAACTGAATACTCTCCCAATACTTGTTCTGTTCTTCACAAAAGCTAAATATAGTGCAGCTGTGCACGGGAGCTGGTAACGTCATTACACAAAACAAATACAGTAACTAGGTTACCCAAGCCACTGTCCTGTGGTCTACACAAGTTACCCACAAGACCAAATCATCCTCATTAACTGGTTAAGTGCCATGGGATGATTAATCATCTTAAGCAACTTCCCTTTTCTGCCACTGGCTATACATTGTCAAAATGTTGTACTTGTGTTATAATACAACATGCCTGCTACCATATCAACAACTTTAAAGACATAACTGTCACACACCCCTACTTCAAATGTTCCGCCATCCATGTCTGTTTGGTTCAAACCTACTTGTTGTTTAGCACCGAGTCTGTCTATGACCCCATGCAAGAGCTCAAAGAGAGGGGGGTGAAAGTAGCTGTAGATGCAATACAATCCACTAACTAACCTAGACTTCTTCACATCAAACTCAACAAATGCAAAATAAAAACAAAAAACGATTCTTCACTCAATGAAAAAATAAAACAAGAGGTATGTGCTAACTTAAGTAAACCCTAAATAATCTTCCAGAAGTACGTAAAGTTCAGGGCATCAATATCAACTACAGAGAACATTTGTTTAAACAACTAATTCAGCAATTTAGGCCATAACAGTCTGTGAGCGAATGGCATTGTGGGTATTATTACTCAGCCATATAGTCCAGTAGGTAATATTAGTGTTTACTGAGTCATGCGTTACAGCAGACATCATCAATGTTTTCTTAGTATTACAGTATTGTAAGTGTCATCAAGATTTACACAGCTATATAATGTAGGCATCAACAATGTCTACAAAGCTATATTCTGTAGGTGTCATCAGTGTTTTCTCAGCCATACAGTATTTTAAGTATCATCAATTTTTAAACAGCCATATGCTGTAGTAATTATTAATGTAAACACAGCTATATACTGTAAGTATCATTAATGTCAACCTAGCTATATTCCATAGGTATCATTAATGTTAACACAGCTATATATTATAGGTATCATTAATGTTAACACAGCTATATATTATAGGTATCATTAATGTTAACACAGCTATATACTGTAGGCATCATCAATGTTAACACAGCTATATACTGTAGGCATCATCAATGTTAACACAGCTATATACTGTAGGTGTCATTAATGTTAACACGGATATATACTGTATGCATCATTAATGTTAACATGGATATATACAGTAAGCATAGTTAATGTTAACACAGCTATATACTGTAGGCATCATCAATGTTAACACAGCTATATACTGTAGGTGTCATTAATGTTAACACGGATATATACTGTATGCATCATTAATGTTAACATGGATATATACAGTAAGCATAGTTAATGTTAACACAGCTATATACTGTAGGTATCATTCATGTTAACACAGCTATATACCATAAGCATACTTAATATTAACACATATATGTGCTGTAGGTATCATTAATGTTAACACAGCTATATACTGCAGGTATCCTTAACGTTAACATGGTTATATACTGTAGGTATAATTAATGTTAACACTATGTGCTGTAGGTATCATTAATGTTAACACAACTATATACTGTACATATCATTAATGTTAACACAGCTATTTACTGTAGGTATCATTAATGTTAACATAGCTATATACTGCAGGTATAATTAATGTTAACACAGCTATATACTGCAGGTATAATTAATGTTAACACGGCTATATACTGCAGGTATCATTAATGTGACCGGTCTCCACTGCGAAGGAATTACGGACGCGATTCGTAATCCTGTATACCCGGGTTCGAAATACAGTGGTGCTGGTTTTTTCGAAAAAGGTATAGGTACCGGTTGTTCAGAAAGCAATGGCAAACTATTGAATGTAAAATATGCCCAGGAATCACGAACAGCCAAAATGCTGGGGTTGACTGCTAAGTCCTGTGAGGGACATGCAACTAAGAAATCAGTAATGTTAACACATCTATGGGCTGTAGATATAATTAATCTTAACACATCTATAAACCATAAGTATCAATAATATTTACAAAGTGACATACTGTTGGTGCCATCAATGTTTTCTCAGCCATACAGTACTGTCATCACCTACTGAGTTCTGGTGGAGTATAAAAACATGGAGCTGGCACAAAATGTCTCAAGACTTGTACAAGCGTCCTTTCCTTGTCCTCCTGCAGTACTGTACATATCCTGGATGTTAACATAGCTGTGTACTGTTGGTTGCCATCAGTGTTCTCTCAGCCATACAGTAACAAACACCCCAGTTGTATGTCCTTTATAGGATGTTGCAATTAACCACAATAATTTTAGGTTGTTTGTGGTAAAGGTGTTATTGACGCTAATTCAGAATCCTGCATACTGCGCTAGAAACATAGCTGCAAGTGATTTGGCAGCAGACTGCCTTGCATTGGTTTTCATACAATGGGACGAGTACTGGTTGTTCAGAAAGCAATGGCAAACTACTGAACATAAACTTACCAGGAAATCAAAAACAGCCAACAAAAAATGCTGAGGTTGACTGTGATGTCCTGTAATGGATACACAACTAAATTTGTGATTTACTAGGCAATATTCGTTCCTTAGATTGCCAGTTATTTCTGAACGGCTGACGCCTCATACCATGCAAATCAACAAAAAGCGGTCTGCTTCCAAATCGCATGCAGCTAATTTATAATTCTGGACTTGGTATGATGGGAATGATGAAACTGCGTGTCTCACTATCCCCTTACTCACTGCGCTGGGTCAGCTATACAGTACTGTAGGTATAATGAATGTTTACACAGCTGTATGCAATAGACACCGTTTATGTCCATACAGCTATATACAACAGGAATAATTAATGTTCACACAGCTAAATACAGCAGGAATCATCAATGTTCACAAAACTATATACAGCAGGAATCATCAATGTTCACACAGCTATATACAGCAGGAATCATCAATGTTCACACAGCTAAATACAGCAGGAATCATCAATGTTCACACAGCTAAATACAGCAGGAATCATCAATGTTCACAAAACTATATACAGCAGGAATCATCAATGTTCACACAGCTAAATACAGCAGGAATCATCAATGTTCACACAGCTATGTACAGCACGAATCATTAATGTTCACACAGCTATATACAGCAGGATTAATCAATGTTCACACAGATATACCCTATAGGTATCATCAATGTTTCTACAGCTATATACTGTGGTTGAACAGCTGGTGAGAATACTATCCAATCAGCCACTGTTTTATGCACACACCCAAAGAAGCTCTGGCTATTCGGTTTGAGGAGCACCAACAATCACATTCATATTTTCTATCAAGGGTATGGTACACAAACTCAGTGCAGTTCAGACAACACTTTTAGCTGTTTTTCCAATTAGCACGGTTCTGGGTTCCACCCAGTCGTGTACAGGACCATTTTCAGGAAATGGGGGTTACATGGTGAGGAAAGAAGCACTTCACCTGCATAAAGTTAAACTGTGTTTTAATGCCGTAATCTAGTAAATGTGAAAGTCAATGAATTCACTAAATGATTAATTTATTTAACAACTAGCTGACCCGGCCCGGCTTCGCCCAGCCACTGGCGGGGATCTATCTATCTATCTATCTGTCTATCTATCCATCCATCTGTCTATCTATCGCTATAGGAGTCTGTCTGTCTCTCCGTTCATCCATCCATCCATCCACCTACCTACCTATTTATCTGTCTGTATATCTATCTATCTGTTCACGTCTGTTTAGTTTGATCCGCGGGAGTGAAGAACAACAACTGTTCCTAACTAATTTTTGGTTTAATCAGAGAGTGAATTCTCTTGCAGCAAGATGGCTGAACATTTATTCGTCTGTTTCTAAAGCTCGTGCCATTTTTTTTCATGCTGGAGGAAAAATTGTTGATTTTAAACTAAATAACTATGGCTCGGCGGGAATGAGAACATCTGTAGAAAATTTCATCTCAATTGGATGGACCGTTCGCGAACGTATAAAGGACACACAAACAAAGACACAAACAAACATTCTCTTTTATATATATAGATTAATATTTTAGCAAAGACAAAATTTTCAATCTTTGAAAATGGAACCCAATGAACTACACAGAAAAAAAAAAAAAAAAAACAAGAATCTCTATGTCAGATAAAAAAAATAACTGGCTCCAAATTTATGGTATAGTTTACTGCAATAGTGTACATGAAGTAAGTAAAGGGTAAAAGTAAAGGACTTGACGCCACCACACCTTGAGGCATATGGTTCTATCCCCATATTTTTTATAGACCAATTAGTACTCAATGGTCAATATCATGTCAGGCATTTTTACTTGCCTGAACATTTCTGGTACCCATGTCAGCCTGGTGCCTGTGTATTACTGGAGCTCTTAAGGAAAGCAAAGGGCAGTAATACTGTACCTACTGGTGCCTGTGTATTACTGGAGCTCTTAAGGAAAGCAAAGGGCAGTAACACTGTACCTACCTGGTGCCTGTGTATTAATGGAGCTCTTAAGGAAAGCAAAGGTCAGTAACACTGTACCTACCTTGTGCCAGTGTATTACTGGAGCTCTTAAGGAAAGCAAAGGGAAATAACACTGTACCTACCTGGTGCCTGTGTATTACTGGAGCTCTCAAGGAAAGCAAAGGGCAGTAATACTGTACCTACCTGGTGCCTGTGTATTACTGGAGCTCTTAAGGAAAGCAAAGGGCAGTAACACTGTACCTACCACGTATGTTGAAAGAGGTGAATATGGAGGGTGGACATGGGGCTGGCTTCCCCAACCCTACAGAATACTTTAGTTGCACCTTGTTAGGCTAGGTGGACCTGAAGGACAGGGTCAATTAACAAACAAATTCCCCACGTAGAGGGGGATTAAAAAATATGACCAATGGAACCTGAAGTAGAACGTAATAATCTAACATATGAACTTGGATTCACAGTAACACTGTAAAATTAGGTCTGGTGCTATTTGTAGGCTAAGAGGTTCACAGTTGTATAGAGATGAGTCGGCTTTGCCTTGGCTAACTGAAACAGGTGCCTATAGAGCAGATTAAGAGTTGCACAGTTACATAGAGATAAGTCAACTTTGCCTTGGCTAACTGAAACAGTTGCCTATAGAGCAGATTACGAGTTGCACAGTTACATAGAGATGAGTCAACTTTGCCTTGGCTAGTTGTCTATAGAGCAGATTAAGAGTTGCAGTTACATAGAGATGAATCAACTTTGCCATGGCTAACTGAAACAGCTGTCTATAGAGCAAATTAAGAATGCACAATTATATAGAGATGAGTCAACTTTGCCTTGGCTAGTTGTCTATAGAGCAGATTAAGAGTTGCAGTTACATAGAGATGAGTCAACTTTGCCATGGCTAACTGAAACAGCTGCCTATAGAGCAGATTAAGAGTTGCGGTTACATAGAGATGAGTCAACTTTGCCATGGCTAACTGAAACAGCTGTCTATAGAGCAGATTAAGAGTTGCAGTTACATAGAGATGAATCAACTTTGCCATGGCTAACTGAAACAGCTGTCTATAGAGCAGATTAAGAGTTGCGGTTACATAGAGATGAGTCAACTTTGCCATGGCTAACTGAAACAGCTGTCTATAGAGCAGATTAAGAGTTGCGGTTACATAGAGATGAGTCAACTTTGCCATGGCTAACTGAAACAGCTGTCTATAGAGCAGATTAAGAGTTGCGGTTACATAGAGATGAGTCAACTTTGCCATGGCTAACTGAAACAGCTGTCTATAGAGCAGATTAAGAGTTGCGGTTACATAGAGATGAGTCAACTTTGCCATGGCTAACTGAAACAGCTGTCTATAGAGCAGATTAAGAATGCACAATTATATAGAGATGAGTCAACTTTGCCTAGGGGGCTTACCTCAGAGCTTCAGTCTCAGCCAGCCTTGCCTAGGGTACAAAACAGAACCATGTCAGAATTGTAACATGACAAACTATTGTTGGCAAATGCAAGTTCTAACAGAAGATATATCAGTGAGAAAACACATAAACAGCAGGAGTTGCTGCTTTAAAACACTGGTCAGTTTTCTCAAAGTAGTAGAACCTCAGCCCTACAGAAAACATCTCTGGGGAATAGGACAGCAAATTAACAAACTGAGATTTCATTTCCTTTTAGAAAATGCAAGTCCTGTATAACATCAGTAATAATAAACAAGAATTTAAAAAAATCAAACATTTCTAAATGCAAACATGAGAACACACAAATATCAAATGCTAAGAACAATGTAAAAGTTGGTGTGAAACACAAGCACTGTGTATGGATAACAGCAGTTAGCAAACAAGTCACTTAAACAATGGGGCCAGATCATGCAGTAACACACAGGAAATTGATTAATAACTAGAATTGATGTCATGGCACTAGAGACACATTCATTTGTGCCGTCCCTTTCAGCAGATGTTGGAGTGGTAAACATGCTTAACTGTTGCCATAGCACACTAGTTTTCAAAATGATTACATTGTCCAAAGCAAATGCTGCAATACCATAACCCTCATGGCACACTGGTTTTGTTCAGTTACAGTGTAGATAAAATATCACTATTGTACTTTCTATGAAGATATATATGAAATAATCTTCACCAGTCTGTTTTTGTATGTTAATATGCTGAGTGAGTTTTTGTTCAACAGAGGCATAGATTCAAATGTCGCTATCTTACACTAAAAGATACTGTTAGATTTGAAATAATCCCCACCAGTCAGTCTGCTTTTGCATGCCAACATTTTGAGTGAGTTATGTCTCTGCAGATCCCTACCCCATCTGGTTCATTACTGTCCTTTGCCAAATCTGCAAAGTCTTTCTGAGCATAGACAGGACAAGCGGAACTGAAGCATTCCTGGCATGAGAAGACCTCCAAGGCCATATATTGACTAGTTATCACAGACAGGCTATTATGACAAACCACACTGTGGTGAACCAGATTGACTAAGGTTCAATCAGTCATGTTGGATACTGGTGCACGAGAGATATCTATGCCCTTATCACAGCACGCCCAGAGTGCCTGATTTGGAAAACATTGTGACAAATGGACAGATCTGTGGTAGAAGTGGCAGGCATACTCAGAGATATAATGCTGGATGGATTAAGGCAGTGGCATAGAAAAATATAATTAATAAAATTGATTAGAAGATCAAGGCCTGAGTTCTATGGAGATACATGAACAACTACACCCTTTGTCGGGGCACATGATGATGATGATGCCAATGACCTGCAGGACATTCAAGTCAACTCCGCCTCCATGTGGTGCACACTGGAAATTAAGGCCACAAGCCGATGGGATGCTGGCTGGGTAGGTGGGATGAGAACCACCTCGTTACATTCTCCCAGAAGCCGATGAGATGCTGGCTGGGTAGGTTGGATGAGAACCACCTCATTACATTCTCCCACAAGCTGGGACTGGCCTAGCATGCCACCAATAGATTCATATTGCTCAGAGAACTAGAACACAGCAGAATTGTTACACATGGATTCCAGAAAGCTCTTCCTAACTTGACGTTGAAAGGCATAACAGGGGAAGCAGAAAGACAAAGATGCCGACTAATGACATACATTTATGCATTATAACTAGTATACACCAATTTCAAGATATATTGTTATGGTTTCATGCAGGCTTTACCAAGATACGCCTGTTAACATCACATCCTAAAGCAGATTTCAGTTTAGCAAGGGCTGCAAGGCAAGCATATATCAACTGTATAATTCCATCACAACAAAAAAACATTAGCAAAACTATGTTTCAATAGCACAGCACCTTATAATTATATCTTGTTAATCTAAGATAAGTAAAACCTTATAATTCTTGTTCTTGTCGTGTAAGTCTTGCATTGCCATGTATTCTTGTTATTACCATGGAAGTCCTGACTCATGTATTTTTGTTATTGTCAAGTAAGTCCACCTTGTACATGTCCGACATATGTCGCTGAGTATCTTGTCTCTGGCAGTTTTGTCTTGATACACGAGACACAAACATGTCTGACATGAGTCGCCGAGTATCTTGTCTCGGGCACAGATTTTTCTTGATACATGAGACACAAACATCTGACATGTCGCCAAGTATCTTGTCTCAGGCACAGATTTGTCTTGATACATGAGGCACAAACATATCCGACATATGTCACTGAGTATCTTGTCTCTGGTAAAGGATGATTTCTGTCTTGATACATGAGGCACAAACATGTCTGACATGAGTCGCCGAGTATCTTGTCTCGGGCACAGATTTGTCTTGATACATGAGGCACAAACATCTGACATGAGTCGCCAAGTATCTTGTCTCGGGCACAGATTTGTCTTGATACATGAGGCACAAACATGTCCGACATGCGTCGCTGAGTATCTTGTCCCTAGTAAAGGAAGATTTCTGTCTTGATACATGAAGCACAAACATGTCCGATTTGAGTCGCCAAGTATCTTGTCGCTAGTAAAGGAAGATTTCTGTCTTGAAACATGAGGCACAAACATCTGACATGAGTCGCCAAGTATCTTGTCTCGGGCACAGATTTGTCTTGATACATGAGACACAAACATGTCTGACATGTGTCGCCGAGTATCTTGTCTCTAGTAAAGGAAGATTTTTATCTTGATACATGAGGTACAAACATGTCCAACATGAGTCACTGAGTATCTTGTCTCTGGCACAGATTTGTCTTGATACATGAGGAACAAACATGTCCAACATGCGTCACAGAGTATCTTATTTCTAATAAAGGAAGATTTCTGTCTTGATACATGAGTCTCAAACACATCCAAGATACGTCACCGAGTAGCTTGTCTCTAGCAGATTTGTCTTGATACATGAGGCACAAACATGTCTGACATGAGTCACAGAGTATCTTGTCTCCAGCACAGATTTGTCTTGATACATGAGGCACAAACATGTCTGACATGAGTCACAGAGTATCTTGTGTCTGGCACAGATTTGTCTTGATACATGAGGCACAAACATGTCCGACATGCATCGCAGAGTATCTTATTTCTAGTAAAGAAAGATTTCTGTCTTGATACATGAGGCTCAAACACATCCAAGATATGTCACCGAGTAGCTTGTCTCTAGCAAAGGAAGATTTTTGACTTGATACATGTCTCACAAAAATGTCCGACATGCATCACTTAATATCTTGTCTCTGGCACAGATTTGTCTTGATACATGAGACACAAACATATCTGACATATGTTGCTGAGTATCTTGTCTCTAGTAAAGGAAGATTTCTGTTTTGATACATGATGCACAAACATGTCCGACATGAGTCGCCGAGTATCTTGTCGCTAGTAAAGGAAGATTTCTGTCTTGAAACATGAGGCACAAAACATCTGATATGAGTCACCATGTATCTTGTCTTGGGCACAGATTTGTCTTGATACATGAGGCACAAACATGTCTGACATGTGTCGCCGAGTATCTTGTCTCTCGTAAAGGAAGATTTTGTGTCTTGATACATGAGGTACAAACATGTCTGACATGAGTCACAGAGTATCTTGTCTCTGGCACAGATTTGTCTTGATACATGAGGCACAAACATGTCCGACATGAGTCACAGAGTATCTTGTCTCTGGCACAGATTTGTCTTGATACATGAGGCACAAACATATCTGACGTGTCGCCGAGTATCTTGTCTCTGGCACAGATTTGTCCTGATACATGAGGCACAAACATGTCCGACATGCGTCGCCGAGTATCTTGTCTCCAGTAAAGGAAGATTTCTGTCTTGATACATGATGCACAAACATGTCCAATTTGAGTCGCCGAGTATCTTGTCTCTAGTAAAGGAAGATTCCTGTCTTGATACATGAAGCACAAACATGTCCGATATGAGTCGCCGAGTATCTTGTCTCTAGTAAAGGAAGATTTCTGTCTTGAAACATGAGGCACAAACATCTGACATGAGTCACCATGTATCTTGTCTTGGGCACAGATTTGTCTTGATACATGAGGCACAAACATGTCTGACATGTGTCGCCGAGTATCTTGTCTCTCGTAAAGGAAGATTTCTGTCTTGATACATGAGGCTTAAACACATCCAAGATACGTCACCGAGTAGCTTGTCTCTAGCAGATTTGTCTTGATACATGAGGCACAAACATGTCTGACATGAGTCACAGAGTATCTTGTGTCTGGCACAGATTTGTCTTGATACATGAGGCACAAACATGTCCGACATGCATCGCAGAGTATCTTATTTCTAGTAAAGAAAGATTTCTGTCTTGATACATGAGGCTCAAACACATCCAAGATATGTCACCGAGTAGCTTGTCTCTAGCAAAGGAAGATTTCTGACTTGATACATGTCTCACAAACATGTCCGACATGCATCGCTTAATATCTTGTCTCTAGTAAAGGAAGATTCCTGTCTTGATACATGAAGCACAAACATGTCCGATATGAGTCGCCGAGTATCTTGTCTCTAGTAAAGGAAGATTTCTGTCTTGAAACATGAGGCACAAACATCTGACATGAGTCACCATGTATCTTGTCTTGGGCACAGATTTGTCTTGATACATGAGGCACAAACATATCCGAAATGCTTCGCCGAGTATCTTGTCTCTGACAAAGGATGATTATTCTTGATACATGTCTGACATGTGTCGCTTGCCAGTGGCAAAGGACAATTTCGACAGACCAAACGTATATGCAATGTGTATTTATTCTATGCTAAGTATGTCAGAATATGGTTTAATAAGCAGACTGTGGACAAATAAATGTTGACATGAATTAAGAATAGGTAGCTGATACTAGTGACACAAGCATGAGTCATCATGACCAACATTTTTAACAACGAACAAAAATGCTTGGTTTTCATGTTACCAGTTTCTCTTGTTCAAAATATGGTTAATTTTAAAGATTTTGGTTGAATGGGCTGGGTTAATATTGTTAACATGCTACCACCTCATAGTTTATGTCATTTTTTATCTAAATTTTATTGTTGTTACTTCCTCTACTTGCAATGTGTATTGCTGTTTCTTCTGTGCATTGAGTACTCTTACACATCATATCAAAGCTGGAAATCTAGCTTCTTGGGGGTCACTGGATGGCCAGACTTCAGTGAGAAAGCTATTTAGAGTGAACTGTGACCTACTATGACATGAAGTGGTTGCCAACTCTTAAACTGTGTGAAATGTCTGCTTGATTCTTTGCTATTTATTGATGAGTCCATCTGTTACAATAGTATGCATGGTAGTGAAGTGACTATTGCAAAACTGCAGCCAATTTTTCACATCTCACAAACGCTTGGAGAAACCCCAAGCTTTAGTGAAAACTAAGTCTATAGTGTATACAACCTGTCACCAGCTCTCTCTCTTATATGGTAGTGCCACTTATATCCAACAAGAAAAAGACTTAAAATCGTCCACTCTGCATTTTATTGGACAGATCAGTAGACGTCTAGTTGACTGCTTTAGGCAACACTGTAGCGATATTATACAACACTCTGACAAACCCATCTCTAACCATTTCCATTCTTCTGACCACAATGGAGTCAACAATGTATGGGTTAAGCATTAAAGCTATGTTATTCTAACAGCATAATTAGGCTTAAAATTGAGAGCCATTTAATAAACTCTTTGGGATGCATCCATTAAGCGGGAATCAATACTGTTATAGATGGCACTGTATAACTCTGCCGACTTCCCTCTCTCTCTATCCATATCTAACTGTCCGCACACCTTCGGCTCCACATTTTCTTATTTGTCGCCTTTCACAACTGAACTTATGCACAGCCTTCCTAGAAACGGAGCATATGCATGCCTAACGTCTGATAGCAATACTTTTTCTGTTTACATTTTATTTTTTTTTAAAGTTTCTAATTTAAAGTTTTTCTTTAAATCTGTTTGTGTTGTTCCTAATAAAGATTACTAAGATCAAAACATCGATTCATTGTATTGAACCCTATTTTTAAATCTTTAATTCTAATTTTCTTAATTTAAATCTATTATTATAATTGTTATTTTTACACCGTGATTTCCGTTTGCTGGATTTGTGTTCATTGCAAAGTATGAACACTGTGCGTGTGTTTATTATATCTCACTTTTTGCAGAAGTCATACATGGTTTTATTTTATATTTTATCTAGATGGACAGAGTAACTAATGCTGAGGTACTAACACACACACTGGTGAAATTACCATGCACATGCTTCTTAAGACAGCACAGAATGTGACACTGATGGATGCAGTCCATATGGGCATTCTCTATGAACAGCTGACAAATGGTAACAGATAAACTGGACATCCAAAGTTATGATTCAAAAATATGTTCAGGCTAGGCATGAACATGTTGGGAACAGGCACCACAAAGTGGGAGGAAAAGGCCTTTGACCTAACACATTCAGATGCACTTAAGGAATCATCTTGAACTTGGTGAAAGGCGACTACTTCAATAAACAGAGGAGTAAAAAAAAACCACTGAAAGGAACGCCAGGCTATGTGGCCGTAGAATTCTTGCTAATGGTGTGCATCAACCCATAGCCAGATATGACCGAAGGTGGCTATTATTATAGTGACTAGTGCACTCATTTGCGAACCCAATGGTTCTGGTTAAAATCCCCATTAAGGCAAAATGTCTTTCTGTCTTGTCCACATGCCTAAAGGGCTCACCCAGCCTGCATCATCATTTTCTAGGAGGCAAGGTGCTGGCTGAATCTCCAGACAAGTGCTGCTTGGTCAAGAAATTATGGGCCTAGCATCATACTCCCATTATGCCACAGCCATCTGGAAAAAGTCTTTTACCTTTTACTGGCAAGAAGAAATAGTTCAAAATCCTTAGTTTACTAAGTCATTTATGATTTGTTCTGAAAAGCATCAACTGACATGTACATTACTAGCAACAGAATTCAGGTTATGACCACATAAACTACAATATATTAGTTACCACATGAATAAAGACTTGTTTTAAAAGAGTATTGAAAGTTTGCGGCTATGTAAGGAATAACCAATGGTGAGTTCTTAGCTGCAGAATGGGCCTGGACAATTAGTTTTAAAAAAGGGGTTTGTCCATGATGTGAGTCAATATAGAATGAGTCTATATAATTACATGTTGTCCATGTTGTCACAGTTATTTACTACAGAATGAGTCCATGTTGAATCAGTTACTACAAAATGAATGCAGACAACTGCATTTTGTCCATGGTGTAACAATTATTTACTACAGAAATAATGCAGACAATTACAGTTTGTCCATGTTGTGAAAGTTATTTCCTTTGAGTCCAGACAATGTAATAGTTGCTTTGAGTTCAGCCAATTATAATATGTCCATGTTGTAACACTCTACAAAGTGAGACCAGACAATCTGTCCATGTTGTAACAGTTACAATTGTAATACCAATTTGTCCATGTCAGTTACTATAGAATGAGTCCAGACAATTACAGTGTGTCCATGGTGTCACAGTTACTATAGAATGAGCACTGACAATTCCAATCTGTCCACATCATGAGCTGACTAAAGAATACAACCTAAATTTTAACAAACAGCCAAATATTTGACTAACAGACACAGCATTCATACAGCAACTAGGCACGGATGCCTTTAGTTCCTGAGTTCAAGTGTATACAGAATGCTGACATGCATATACTATCATGTAAAAGGGATCGGTGGAACTGCCTCGGGTGTGAGGTATTACACTTCCCTTCTAACAAGGAAGGCAGAGATTTGGTTGAGATATTCTCAACAACGTTAGTTTGGCAAATAAGCACAATATACCAGAGGGTATATCGCCATCTCATGATAGAAGAGAACAGATAATAATTGGTATTTAAATGCATAAGGAACAGAACATACAGTATTGTAATAAGCTTTTACAGCATGTAAGGATCCTTGTTGCAAGCTTCCAATCTTCTCCAATTAACACTACAGGGTGTCTCAAAAAAAAATGCACACATGGTGATGGTTAACACAATTCAAGTTTATTTGTTTCACATAGTATACACAACGTATACATAGTTTGAGAGCCAGAAAATTCCATACTGATTTATACATAGCATGGGCAATGCATACAATCGTTACTATTGCTGATGAATTATCTAATACCTTGTAATTTCTGACCCCAGCATTATCTGAATAAGCCAAGATTTATTGTGTGGTTCATCTGACCCTTGCAAACACCATTTAGATGAAGTAATTTCCCTAGCCTTATCCCCAGGTTTACAATTTCATTCTACCCCTTTCGGTTGAGCCAGCAGGGGAAGGCAGGGGCTCTGGGTTACAATTGTCATGAAAAAATATCTCCATGTCTAAAGAATGAAAGGTTATGGTTTTGTAAGAGGGTATGAATGGCCCCACGTTCATTTCCAAGAAATGTAGAATGTTCACCTTGTGGGCCATCAATCTACACTAAAGTTCTCCACCGGACTCCACAGTACTTCACTGCACGATGCTCAGCATAATCATTTACCAGGCACATGGCAACAGATGGATGCTTCTATCCTATAACCACATCTTTGGGTTGCTTGGATGGATGTGTAGTTGAGGCCTTCCAGTGGCTCCCGTCTTCACCAATATGTGCAAGTGTGGCAATGCTGTCTGTTATTTGTCCATGTTTTAATGTTGTCAGTGCAGTATTTTAGCACCTTTGTGCTATATACTACAATAACTGCACTACGTAATGCAATTGTCCATTCAACTTTAATGTTGTCATTCCAAGATACTAGTAACAAAGCGCTATATGCTACATAATTGCACTAAGTAATGAAACTGTCCAATCAACTTTAATGAAACAACATAGAATTTATTGGCAACCAAAGCATGTACACGTATAAATTTGAGACACCCTGTATACTTCATGTCACTCCCATTAAGTCCCTCTAATGAGTCATTTCAGTCTGGGAAATCTCTTTAGAAGAGGGCCAACCTCAGCATAAACTGAGACTTGGATGTGGGAGAGGGGATAAAAGGAAGGAAAATCATGTCAATTTTCACATTTTGTTTGCGTTAACAAGTGAAAGTTTGTCAATATCTGATACCCAAAGTATGCCAAGTAAATGTACCTGTCTGTCTATTGTCTTGTCCCCGAAGGACAGTGGACATAATTGTTCTGTCATGTCCCAGATGGACAGTGGACATCATTGTTCTGTCATGTCCCAGATGACAGTGGACATCATTGTTCTGTCTTGCTCCAGATGGACAATAACCATATTGTTTTGTTATGTCCCGGATGGACAATGGGCATTATTGTTCTGTCATGTCCCAGATGAACAGTGGACATCATTGTTCTTTCATGTCCCAGATGGACAATGGACATCATTGTTCTGTTATGTCCCAGATGGACAAGGAACATAACTGTTATGTCTGGTTCCAGATGGACAATAGATATCATTGTTCTGTCATATCCCAGATGGAAAATGGATATCACTGTTCTGTCTTGTTCCAGAAAGACAATGACCACCATTGTCTATCATGTCCCAGATGGACAAGGAACATCATCGTTATGTCTGGTTCCAGATGGACAGTAGATATCATTGTACTGTCATGTCCCAGATGGATAATGGATATTGTTCTGTCTGATTCCAGATGGACAATGGACATCATTGTTCTGTCATGTCCCAGATTGTCAATGGATATTGTCCTGTCTTGGTCCAGAAGGACAATGCATATCACTGTTCTGTCTTGTTCTAGAAGGACAATGGACATCGTTGTTCTGTCTGGTTCCAGATAGACAATG
Source organism: Cepaea hortensis (assembly GCA_963921405.1). Taxonomy (NCBI): domain Eukaryota; kingdom Metazoa; phylum Mollusca; class Gastropoda; order Stylommatophora; family Helicidae; genus Cepaea; species Cepaea hortensis. The sequence goes on along the minus strand of OY992883.1, from coordinate 73,473,181 downwards.
GACATCACTATTCTGTTATGTCCCAAATGGACAGTGGACATCATTGTTCTGTCTGATGCCAGATGGACAATGACCATCACTGTTCTGATTATTCTGGCTGCTAAACATGGGAGAGTTATATGTACAAATATAAAACACAATCTTATTTGTGGCATTATCTGATGCACATAAACAGAACCAGCCTTCCCTTTCCCTCCATATAAACCTAACAGACAAAATAGCAACCATGATAGTGAATGAGACAGTAAGCTAGATAATACCGTAAAATCTCAAGTATAGTCTGCACTGTTCTGTACTCTATTCTTCTCTTCCAATTACATTTATATATATTTATATTAATAAAGTAATTTGTCCATTTTTCCTTGACAGACCTATTTTGAGTCTTAATAAAATAATAAACAGTAAAAAAATGTGAGTAATAATTCAGTAAATATAAGTCTTAATTCCAAAACAAACATTGGAAACATCGGCGTACATTGTAATAACATTTTATTAAGTAAAACATTCCATTGTCTGTCAGTTATGAGTCAGCCAAACCTAACTATCATTAAATCTTTCAAATTTACTGTCATTTTCAAATTTAATTATGGAATGATACATTCTCATCCAGTCTGTGGTTCTCATTATTGTGGTAGATTTGACGGTTATCTCTATCGTTATGAGCATTGTCTAAACTTTCAGTTGCCAGATCACTCAACTGTATATCATCTCACTTCTAACTGGCACATTAAAAATGCAGCATTTCAGACATCCACGGCAGATGCTCCTATGTCAAGTTCCTGCCACCAACTGCCAACTTTCTTTAGATTTGGCCTGCACATTCGACAGTCTGCGTTGAACATAATCTTTTAACCACGCATTCCATTTCTAGTGCAATGTTTTAGCTTCATTACCAATAAATGAGATACATGTATTTATGAGTTAATGCTGCGACCTTGTGAAATTTAATTTTACCTTCAAATCTGACTACCAACAAAGTCTGCGCATTATAGTTGAGATTTTACGGTAATTGTATGCCAAAGGCAAACTGCAGAAAACAAATTGGAAACCATATTGGTCACTTTAATAATTTCACAAAAGTTGCCTTTTATTCTTTTTTTTTTTGTATGGATAGTTGATGTTATCCATCTGTAAGTATCAACAATTGGGGGTAGAATAGTTGGGGGATGCGGAGAAAACTAAAACCAAAATAAAGATTTGAAAACAAAATGTCCACCACTTTGCAAAACAAAAATGGAGGGAGAAGAAAAGATATTCTATCAGCAGTAGTGCATGATAAGAATATGCTGAGATACAAACACGATAAGATTCAGCAACCAGCAGCAAAATGTACACTTCACTGTGATGCATCATCTTTTTTTTTTTCTCAACAAAAGTAATAAAAAAAAAAGAAAAAAAAAAAGCCACAAATGCAGTTCAAGGACACCTTCAATGGCATCCATAAATCCTGTGACTATGAAAAAAATGTGCGACCACCTGCCGACTGAGGCAGCAAAGCTAAGTTCACTGTATGGGGTCGCAATTATTCATGTAGAAATGACCATCACCATTCGTAAACTCCTTGACAAAATTTGTATGTTTACTCAACCGGCTACTGAATGTCCTTCAACTGAAAGATAGCACCTGGTTGATAATATTCTAGAAGTTTACCGCGGCTGGCAAAGATGATCGCCGTTTCAATAAGCTTGAATAATCACCGATAATGTTGGATGTTTCCACAAGCTTGTATAATCAGTAATAATGGTTGGTTCCACAAGCTTTATTATATGTGATGTTTCCGCACATCTGTAAAATCAGTGACAATGCTGGATGTTTCCACAAGCTTGTTTAATCACTGATAATATTGGATATTTTCATAAGCTTGTATAATCCCTGATAATGTTGGCTGTTTCCATAAGCTTGTATGATCACATATAATGCTGAATGTCTCCAAAAGCTTGTATCATCACTGATAATGTTAGATATTTTCATAAACTTGTATCATCACTAAAAATGTTGGAATTTACGTAAGCTTGTACAATCACTGACAATGTTGGATATATCCAGAAGCTTGTATAACTGTTGATAATGAATATTTCCATAAGCCTGTATAGTCATTCATAATGCTGGATGTTTCCATAGGCTTGTATATTCACTTATAATGTTGGATGTTTCCATACACTTGTATCATCACTTATAATGTTGAACGTGTTATATACTAGTATAATCACTGATAATATTGATGTCAGACATGGTTATGTGGTCCACAAATGAACTAAAAAAATGAGACCACAAACTTGTTGCACATTGTGGGGCAGCACAACCTCCCCAACAGTTCTACAACACATCACAAGATGATCTGACACGTCTATACACAGCTCACCTTCAGAATGTACATGTGAGTGAGCTCTATTTGGAGAATGTTGGCTCCGGTGTAAGAGCCAAGAGACAAGGTCATACATCTGGTACAGTCAACTCTCGATCTAACAGATGCTTATTTAACCGATTTAGGGCAGCACAAATAAAGAAATGTAGCAATACTTCTCTCATGACCCCAAGACAGAAAAGAAGATTGTTGAAAACTCAAGGCAGACTGTAGTTCGACAACCAACTCACCCAGCACAGGATAATCAAATGATTCCACTATGACACCAGCGCCCATTGAGTTCACACTGGTCTACAAACATGAACCTGGCACCACATGCATCAACAAGTGGACCAGGGTCCTTTACATTACTTCACACTTCACTATAGGTAGTTTCTTCACATTAGAATATGGGTGGTTTGTTGAGAAAATTGTTACACTGGGAAAGACAGTAAACACAAAACTGTACACAAATGTTCCCTTACAGACTCTTAATGCTGTTTCTCATGATCTTTGCTGCATTATGTACATCCACCATGTAAACTACTGGCAAACATCAATTAACTCTTTACCCTTTAAAAACATATCACCATGACTACAACCATAAAGGTACATATGCTACCATTACTACTGCCTTAAAGGTACAAATGCCACCATGACTACTGCCTTGAGAAAGTAAACAGATTGTTCATGTAATTAGAACTGTGGAAACTGTTATCAAAGAATAATACCCAGAATAGTAATTTACAAATAACTAGTTGTACAGTTAAGACACCCTTTGCTTCTACACCAGCAACTGTTATACCCAGAGTTGACTGTATAATACGGACAAGTCACCAGGAGCCCATCTCACACATTGTTTATTTACCACCATGCCAGGCCTAGACCTTCTGTCGGAAGGCCTCCTATGTGGCATCAAGGTCTCCTCCAGCATCGCGTCTGCCTGGCATGCAGTTGACATAAAACATTCATAAGTTAACTCTGATGCATGAAACCATTGTGAAGATTTCAATACAGCTGAGAAAACCTGGCTGAATTATGCACAAGATGAATGGTTTGACATCAAAGAAACCCATGAGAGATTTGTAAAACACCAGCTCAGTCCCAGCATCAAGAACACTAGTTGGATAAAGCTATGATCTAGGATAACATTACCAGCAGAATGAAACTACTGAACAAAACTATTACACCACAATGACAAAAGACAAGCTGGCGACCAGTTAATACAACACAGCTTACTCCTGCACTGCTGCAATGATTTAGCATTCTGATTCCATCCTAAAGAAAAGGTCATCACAAATTAAAGTGAAATGATGGATGTGAAATGAAAACATCACCATGCTTCACTTTCTGGTCACATCATTTCTGCAATAATTTGTGCATTCCTGTGTTGTTTAACTGTTGCCACAAAATAATAAAGTAAACTGACCCATGGCCAGTGAAATAAGAATCACTTCCACATCAATTCAGAAAAGTCACCACACAAAAAATGCAGTGAAAAACAACTGATGGCAAGTGAAACAAAAGCATACTGACATCCACAATATCATCACAAAACTTTACAATCTATAGTTTTCACATTCACACACACAAAGATAAACATCAACAGGTTGATAACATTTGTATGCAAATGCTGAAACATCTAATTCAACACTACAGAACAAAAACTATTTCAACAAGTGTTCTTGGCGCTGACAAAGGGCAAGTTAGCACGAAATGTGATGTATGCATTGAGAGAAAGACATCAATGTTGCAATTTTTTTTCCAGCTTTTTAAAACATTTTTGAAAACAAAACTTATTACAACTTTCATATGAAAACACAGAACACTGTACAGTCATATATTTCATGTGCAGTAACAACTCAAACAGTCTAAATGTTGACAACTCAAACAACATATATATTTTGTTTTAGAAATTTCACAGCACTCCAGTGGGAAAAAAAAACAACAATTTAGCACTTGATATCTTCAATGACAATACAACTTGACATCTTCAATGACAATACAACTTGACATCTTCAATGACAATACAACTTGACATCTTCAATTTGAAGCAATGTAAACAAGACAACAATCAAACATGTGCTGCTAATGTCCATGCAATTAGTGAACATGAATACTTATTGTAGTATCCTCTCGCAGCCGAGAGATTCAGGTCGCAGCTTCAAAGCTGTAATCAAATGCAAACATTACAAAATCACAAATGTGACGCTCACCTCCTAACCGTGACCCCCCCAGTTTTACAGACATAAACTCTTAGCAAATGTGCCCAAATCTACACCATTATTTACAGCAAAGCCAGCATCCTGCAGCCATGGTAACAGTGGGAAGTACACCAGCTGACTCACACAATAGCCCACCTTGAATTCTTAGCAGATGAGACATATTACTTACAGTCTTGTTTGGCTTTAGTTAGTCTCTTCTCAGAGAAAGTCCACGTGATCAATGGGACATGTACATCGCTAATTCATAGTAGCAAAACTAGGGGTCTAACATCATGCTCCCCAGATGTCTCCCCTTCACTTTTAGCGTACGTTCAGCTTCACACCTGTAACTGGTAGTTTAATGAAGACTGTTTAAGACATCAAAATGTGAGCAAGTAAAGTGAGATAATTCCCACACATATGTTAATTATTACAATGAAGTGGTTTGTGGTATTTAGCTCAAACTATGGGCTACTTGAGGTGGCATGCTGTGTACCAAGAGTCAGTGAGTGCAAGGATGGCCTACAGCCAACCATTTGTAATTCTTCAGTCAGTGTTATATGTTTTACTTGGTGAATTTGCCAGCCATATGCACACAATTCTACCTCACATCTGACAATATATATTTGGTTAGCTACAGTGGTCCCGTCCCGTTGCATATATCAGGCTTCTAGACACATGTGGAAGAGGGGTGGCAAGAAAGCAAAATGAAATGAAAGACATACTAAAATGACCATCAAAAAGCACAAAGTGAAATAAAGAAGTGGCCAGGATATCAGCCTCTCATCTCAGACAACTTGCTGCTCTGATGGTAAAGTAACAATACTACATCTGAGTACCACTGAGTGGCAGGCAACCCTGAATCAATGCTGGCTCTAGAATGCCTGTGTGTGGATAAAAGACTCAGGTTACACCTGAAACAGGTACAACCACTGACAGGTTTCTGTATGCAGTTTTCTGGAAAACATGAAATATAAAAAAAAAAAAAGCCTTTGATTAAATAGCAAAACTATGACTGACACAGCATTGTATTCACATGCACCTGTGCCATTTCCATGCCATAATTTGCAGGGTTGACACCTGACAGCTTCCTTGCTAACTTCCACCACATGAGAATAGAAAGCCTGGGGTGAATGACCACTAAACATACTTATATTTGATTTTCAATGTCCTTTCCTCATTTCATTCCTACTAGATAGACTTTGAGTTGCCCAGTTCTAGTAAAGAAGCTTTACTTCAAAACCCAGAAAACCTTCAATATAATCATAATGTGAATGTTCTCATTTAGCTCAGAACTGACACAAGAACATGAACTGTATAGCACATGTGCAATCTCAAGTAAGCTTTTCACAATCCACTTTGTTACTGAACAGGGATGTTAAATATTGCTGTCTTGAAAAATGTCTCTTCACTGCAATCAGCTATCTACTGTTAAAGTTGTAAACACCGAATAAAGACACAATAAAATGTAATCAGCTTCTCCGACAACACAGCCAAATGCCTGCAACAATATTTTAGTCCACAACACGTAACATGTCTGTAAGGCAAATAACTGTAAAGTGTTTGAAACATATTTCATGACAACTAATTTTAACACCCCTGTACATATTTTCTAACAGAAACCCAGTCCAACAACCAGGCCCTAATGAGGCTGCCAATATGTACATTCCAGTAGTGAAAGTGATCTGAATAATGTCAAGATCAGGTCTGTTTGAGATCCATCAGTTGTATTTCTACAACCCATGAAGACTGCCCATTTTGATCGAGCAAATACACAGATCTGGTTTTAATGACACAGATTAATCATGTGCAGACGTATTTTTGGTGATTAGAGTCAGCTGTATAACATGAATATTTTTTTTAAAAATCTCCTTCAGTAAATATTTGTCAAACATCCGAACACTCAATCACGGCAGAACAAGGATTCGGACACAAATATCATAACACATAATTCCCATCTCATCATGGATAGAGTTATCAATATCTCAACAAGTGATTCACATCTCATCAAGGATACTGACATAAATATTCCACAACTCGATTACCATTTCACCAAGGATACAGAAATAAATATTCCACCACCCATCTCATTTAGTCTATCCAACACTGAATTACCATCCCATCATTGATATCCATACGAATATTGAAACTACCGTCACATGTTGACACACCATTACAACCAGCCTCCAGTTTCTGTAACACCAAGATAAACAACATGAAGCTCATGTCTGAAGGTAATGCAAACTTCTAAATCGGGCGTTCTACTTTCAGTCTTCTTGGTTCTGCTGTTGTATTTGATCTTTCAACAGTGGGGGGAAAAATAACTGAAAAGATTTGTTCCATCAGAGCATTTATAAGCATAAAAAGATCATTTTAAAGCACAGATGTTTGTTAAGTTTACATACACATACACAGCTTGAATAGTAAAAATGCACGCATAGTAGAAACACAACCACATTTTATTACAAATATAAAACATACAGTCAACACGTATGCATACTGACATAACATACACTAGATTTAAAAACACATTCTCCCACTATAGTCAGACTATATTACACAATAACCAGTCTACAAAACACCAATATCATAGGCAGCAGTAGGAAAAGAACAAGGGGCACACATCTCCTACTATACAAAGACAAACCAGCAAACAAATCAATAAGTTAAACTTTCAGAATTTGCAGCCTGAAACATACCATTCAACTGAACTAAACACTAAGTGAAAACAAACGACTGCTGCAACACTTGTACACTAATTGATGAACAAACAGCAGTCATTCCCCGTTCACTATCCTTTCCTTTTCTTTGGCACTGTTGTTATTAACTTTAATTTTGGCAAGTTTAGAGTCTGAGTCGCTGCCACTGTGATGGTTGCCGACGACTTTCTGACTCTGAGAACTACTTGCTGTCGTGGATGAGTTGTTGTTGCTCCCCCGAGGTCGAGTGTCTCTAGGTGGACGCCCATCACGTTGATCCTTTGGAGCTGGTTCCTGCTTGATGGAGCGATCACCACCACCTCCATTAACAGTCTGCAAGCCTGGACTGATGGATGTGCGGCCCATGCCAGAAGTAGAAGTACTAGCGGGATGACCAGAATCTGACTCGTGACCTCGATTAAAACTTCCACGACCTCTACCAGAGCTGCGCTCCCCTCTAAAGTTTGAAATACTTGTGTCTGTCTCCGTCCCTGATGCTGCGCTACCGTTTCCCCGCTGGCGATTTTTCCTCCTCCTATGCCGTCTTTGTCGGTCTTGTTGATCATAGTCTAATGTCAAAATAATAACATTTAATTAAACAAAAACAAAATGTAGACACGTGGTAATATAAACAGTAATGGGAGACAACTGAACAAGACATTACTACTGAACTGGAAAATCAGACTCATAAAATGATGGTGTGCACCACTAGTGTTTGCCAGGTTCCTGTTTCTGACAGCTGAACCCGTCTGACCAGGCAGTAGCCACACAGTGCACAGGCTGTTTTGTTTGTTTGTTGTGGTTATAATATTTAACTTTCTATAGATATAATTCCTTTGCTTTAATAAGGATTCAAACTCATTTATTGAGATGTTAGTGATGGTATTCTAACCAGAGGCCACCTGCTCCACTCATCATCTAGCAATATTGCACAGAAGTCTTAAACAGCAGTCTAAAAATGTTAGTTGCATGTCCTTTAAGGGACATCACAATCAACCCCAGCATTTTTTGGGCTGCTTTTGATTTTACTAAGGAAGTTTACGTTCAATAGTTTGCCATTGCTTTCTGAATGACCAACGCCCATACCACACAAGGTGGTCTGCAGCTGATTTCAAAGACAGCATGCCAGATTGGAATCACATTCTCTACCCCTTGGCCAGACGCTGACATAAATAGCAGAACTAGTAGCTCAACTGTTCGACTCTGTAACCCTGCCATCTCCTAACTAAATATGCTGCTTATTAGGGAGCCACAATGGATATGTTTGGTGTGGTGGTCTTCTTCCACCTCTCTTCAACAAAATGTTAATGTGGCAGTATTGTAGTCTGCCCATTTTGTCATGCTGGCAGTCCAGGACTGCTTTTGTCTGCATCTTCACTGACAGTTCCTGTTATAAACTACACCCTACCTGTTTAATAGTTTTTGATAAGCAGCCGTGGCAAGTAGCATGGACAAACCAGGCAAGCTTTAATGGTTCACTACCGACAACAGTTCATGTTGGCCCTCATGTGTATTCACCTATTCCTTAACAAAGACTTTGCTTTATGCTCCGCACACAAAATATGTAGAAAGTGTCTATACCATTTTAATTCAAAATCTGGAGTCTTTGCTCCAAGTATGCAGTAAGTGCCCAGCTGGCACATCCATATAAGAGAGCAGAAACCACCAGAGATAGTGCAGTGTCTGATTCTCACGGGAAAGCTGATATTAACTTGCCATATTACAAATGGTCTTATCTGTACAGATGAGACCAATTGTAGCACGCAAATACAATGGTGTCATTTGTTTGTTTCAGTTAAAGAAGATGCAATTTCAAGAATGCATTTTACTGTGAAAATTGAGCATCCAAGCTATAAGAAAGTAAAGGTAGTCATAAGGAATAAGCTATACCACTAATACCACGGTGACAGTCTTCACATTTGCTTCATAATGAGATGTGGACGACAAGTCTATTTCTTTATCATATTTCCTACAGAAATCTCAGGCACCCATAAATAAAGTTGCACCAGGCCCAAAGTTTTATGTGCTGGGGAAAATATTCATTCTCTAATGAACCAGGACCACTCTGCTAACCCATAGGACTATGCATATTAACATGAATTTAGCCAAAATGTTCACACAAAAACTATACTCATTCAAAATATTAGAAATGGTATGCAATAAATGTTTCAAACCACTTCCAAAGTATTTATGTCATACTGTATTTAAACTAATGTTATAGCTTTTCTTTAAACTGCATAGGAAATACTCATTACTGATGAGTAAGTATTTTTTGTAAAGGCATTTTGGTCCCTTTACCTTACACTAGGTCTCTTTTAACATAATGCAAATGGTTTAACATACTCTTTGCAGTCAACTTTTTGATGGCATCTCTCCATGAGATTACTGTTTTCCTCTTGCATGCTTGACTTTTATCTCCCTATATAATTGCTTTCAGTAAAGGTATTAAACCATTTTTACATTGTGTAAGATCTTATATTTGTGGAACCTTCATCTATTACATCATAGTGAGGCCACTACCTTTTGCCTTCTCTGGATGAGGAGACCCAGCCAGTAGTTAGGCTAGTGCTGGTATAGCTCCTGGAGTCATGGAGACTCAGAAACCTTACTACTGTGGTCAGGCTGAGGCAGGACAGAGGGTTACTTGCTCTCTACACATACCTGCATCTTGGCTTGTGACACTGGCATTATCCAGCACTGTATCATCATCATCTGTCATTCTACGGCGCGATCTGGTGTCTCGAGATTCATCATCATCATAGACACCTGGAGAAACCAGAAATACAACCGACATTGTGACATCGATGCGAAAATACCTAACATACATCACAAGGAAATCACAAGGAAATATTCTGGTATTAATGTTGTTGCTATTGTATGCCTGGAAGGCTGTAGAGAGTGGAGAAACAAAAGCTGCATACCCAAACATTCGCCACACAGTGCACAGGTCAGAATGTTATTTCACCTCTGATAGATCAAGTAGCAGGCACACTGGTGTAATGGTTAAGTATGTTACCCTGAAAATGGCACGAGCTCACTCAGAAGAGAGGTCGATATCAGTTCTTGTCATCTGGCGTCATCTCTAACACCTGAGAGATGAGATGCTTGAGGAGAGGTGCCAACTTAATTAGCCAAGATCGAATAAGAAATGATGTTATCAGACACAGTTGGATCAACACTTTGTGCCACATATATTGAAGGGCAGAAGATCATATGGTTCTGCGGTTTCATTAGAATGCAACAGCATCAACTAGCAGCACTGGCATTACATCAAAGAAGATCTAATACGAGAGCAAGAGGATGCCCGAGAAGAAAATGGATTGATGACGTCAAAGACATTGTACAATCACATGCAATGAAACCATCCAGTCCCACCAATTGGGAGGTGGAGCATCAACTATTCCTCCCCATGATGCTTGATGGCAAAAGTGGAAGATTAGGATGAATTACTTGCTTGGCTGTAAACTTTCTGTCCTGCGCAACGTACCAGGTGTGATTTTCTGTTCTTCATGTATAATATCAATGTGCCACGTGTGATAGTATTTCTTACATTTAATCTGAGCATAGTTAAAAAGAAACCAGCAAATCTGCTGTTTACAAGTTGTGTATCTTTGGCCACATAACATTTTCACACTAGTGATTCTGATATTGTTTATATTTCTCCACTGAACAACTGCTACGACCTTTGAAAGAGATAAACTTTCCACATACATCTTTGCCTGACTGTCTCTCTTACTTAGCATTCACCCACACAGGGTTAATTTCCCTATTTCACCTCTTCTGTGGATATATCCCATACATTTGAATTATCATTTCCCTACAGTTGTGAGGAGTGATCTAATAACATCTGTAACAGCTGATAGCTCAGCATGTTTTCTTCTTTGTCCGCACAATTCTCAACATTTTTTCTAAAGAAAGAGTCTCCACTGCCTCTAGTTTCCCCATCTTGTCATTACACATTGCCCATCATTTGCATCCATACAGAATAACATGCAACTCATTTCAGTAAATGGATTTTGCTGCCTGTTATATTTCTATTTTTCATGATGTTACCTATTGTAGTGAAATAATCTTTAGATATGGTGTTTCTTGCATTGATGTCTAATGACATCTTCTACTCAATGCCACTGTGTAACCTAGATATTTGAAAAGATTAACCATTCATTTATACCCCTATACCACAAACACAGAGCATACAAGACTAAGCATATTATTAATAAAGACTACCACTACCTTTCTATAACTGCTTCCTAATTGCTCTTGTTATCTTACATCAAGCAACCCTCAAAACCCGCAGACTCCAAAGATTATGATCATGATCAGTACATGAGAGATAAAAACAAAGTACCTGATGAAAAAATCCCCTTGTTTGAATACAATCACAAACCTTTGTGTTAACAATGAAACAACAGTAGGTTCCCTGTGCTCTTAAATGACTTACATATTGTGACAGAAGGGTTGTGTGTGTGTGTGCTTTTATTTAGCAAAGTCCCAAGACATTGCTGAATTTATGAGATAACTGTCAAACCAATACATGCAAAGACTCAACATAATGCTATGAAAATCCTTTGTACCCAAAAAAAAAAAAAAATGAAAATCCTTTGAACAAAGAACAAAAAGAACTGACCAGCTCCACGAGGGGGTAGACCACCTCTGCCTCTCATGCCTCCTCCCCTGCTACCCCTTCTGTAGCCTCCATTGCCTCTACCACGTCCACTAAGGACACTGTCTGTCAGGTAGCCTGCTTGGCGCTTGTCTTCATCCACCTCTGCTGACCAGTCCCCAACTACAGCCGCTGGCATGGATGAGTCATCGCCTGGAGATGACAAGATGTGACCTATTATCACAAAACACAAGGGGCAAAGGGCTTCATCTTTCCTTTCTTTTTTTGCACATCACAGACTTTCGTTTCATTCATTCCTAATGCCACATAACAGTGATTTATGGAAACTATTTCTATATAATCCATCCATCCATCATGTGCCATGCCGGTAAGCGTGGGCGGTCATGTTCTGCCATCTCACCCGATCACCAGAGTCGTGGATCAGCTCCGTGTTTCTGTCTCGACTATGCCACAAGGCCAAGCCATCCAGGTACTTGCTTCTAGGTCTTCCCCTTGGTCTGTTCCCCTCGATCTTACCAGTTGTCACCAAATTCTCCAATCCATTTCTTCTCATAACATGTCCAAAAAATTTTGACTGTCTACGTCTAATTTCTCTAATCAATTTACGATCTTCATTTGTTTCTTGAAGGACTTGTTCATTGGTCTTTCTGGCTGTCCATGGTATTCTTTGCATTTTCCTCAGAAACCACATCTCTACAGCCATCAGATGTTTTTCAGCCTGACTGCTCATTGTCCACGCTTCACATCCATACAAAAGTACAGGCTCAATGTAGCATCTCAACACTCTCTTTCTCGTTTCAATTGACATCTTTTTATTGGTCAATATGTTTTTCATCTTGCTAAAGGCTACTTTTGCCATGGCGATTCTTGTTCTAATCTCTTCAAGGCATCTCCCATCAGATGTTATTACTGTTCAGAGATAATTGTACCTGCTCACTTGTTGAAGAATATTCCCATTTACTTGTATATTTCATTGTGGTATTTCGTCCTTCCTAGTGACGACCATAATCTGTGTCTTTTTACAATTTAATTCTAACCCTAGTTGTTCACTGTGTGTCACAATCGCATCTACTAAATTTTGCAGGTCCTGTTCATTGTCTGCAATCAAGACTGTATCATCTGCATATCTAATGTTATTGATGCATCGTCCCCCAATGTTGATTCCTTCCATATCTTCAATATTTCTGAAAATACTTTCACTGTACAGGGAAAACAGATCTGGAGACATTACACATCCCTGTCTCACACCCCTTTTAATAGGCTGATATTGGCTTACTTCATTATCAACTCTTATGGCAGCTTGTTGTTTCCAATATATGTTTTTTACAAGTCTAAGATCTTTTCCATCGATTTGTAGATCTTCAAGCATCCTTATCATGTTGACATGTCTCACTTTATCAAAAGCCTTTGTGTAGTCAATAAAGCAAAGGTGTAGATCTTTGTTTACTTCTATAGAACGTTCGATTATGTTTCTCAGTATATACACAGCATTTACTGTACCCTTGCCTTCCACAAACCCACATTGTTCTTCTCCTATTTCAGGTTGTATTTTCCTCCTAACTCTTTGCATGATAATTCTTAGCAAAATCTTCGTGATGTGACTCATTATACTAATTGTTCGATGTTGATCACATTCCAAGGCTCCTGATTTCTTTGGGATTGCAATAAATACAGAATTACATAACTCCTGAGGTATATTTCCAGTATCATATATTGTATTAAGCAGACTGGTAACTTGATCTATTCCATATTCTTCTAAAGCATTAATCATTTCTGTTGTGACGCTGTCTGAACCGGGGGTCTTGCCAGATTTCATATGGTTAAGAGCATTCTGAACCTCCATCTTCAAAATTGCTGGTCCTTCATTATTATTTTGAACATCATACTGTTCGTCTCTGTTGTCGTCATACAGGTTTTTCACGTAATCTGACCATTCATGTAATATCTGATCTTTTTCTATTATGACTCTTCCATCTTTTGTCTTTAGGCAGCCTGCTGATGTACGTGTTCTTTGATTAGTAAGCTCCTGAATTCTTTTGTGCATTAGGTTCGCATTGTTACTGTTGTGTTGTTTTTCAATTTCTCTGCAATTTTTCTCAAGCCATGTTTCTTTTGCCTCCTTACATAAGGTTCTCACTTTTCTGTGAATTTCTTCATATTTGGCAGGATTATTTTTGTTCTGTCTTCTTGTTTCCATTAGTTGTAAAATTTCTTCAGTCATCCATGTCTTACGGCCCACTTTCTTTACTTTTGGAATAGTTTTTTCTGCTGCGCAACTGATTGAATTCTTCATCGTTTCCCATTGATCATCTACATCTTAAAACAGGATCTCTAGATCAGACAATATATCAAATTTGTTCTTTACTTCTATGTTAAAATTATCTTGTATTTCTTTGTCAGTTTTCAATTTGCACCAGTCATATTTAGGGTTTCCTGCTGTATACTTGACTTTCTTTAACTTTACCCTCAATGTGCCTGTAATTAATCTGTGATCACTGTAACAGTCTGCATTTGGAACTGTTTTTACGACTGTTAACGCATTTCGAAACCTTTTGCTAATCAGGATGTAATCTATCTGGTTTTTAATCCTGCTGTCTGGACTCCTCCATGTCCATAATCTTCTAGGATGCTGTTTAAACCAGGTGTTTCCTACAACCATTTCTTGTTCTTTTGCCCATTCTACAAGTCTGTATCCTCTTTCATTTCTCTCTCCCAAACCATGGTTGCCTACACTGCATCCATCGCCTTGCTGTCCTATTTTTGCGTTGAAATCACCCATTATGATATTTATTTCTGATTTTTTGCAGTTCTTCAAAGCAGACTCCACGTCATTATAAAATTCCTCTATGCTTTCTTCACTGCTTTCACTTGTTGGGGCATATACTTGAATGACATTTATTTTAAAAGGTCTTCCGTTTAATTTTACTAATAGGACTCTGTCTGACACAGCATGATATCCTTTGACAGAATTTGATGTTTGCTTATCTAATATAATGGCTACACCTCTTTGCTGTTCTTTTCCCCCAGAGTAAATAATCTTACAATCCTCTCCTGTCCTTATCCCTGCTCCTTTCCATCTCGTTTCCGATATTCCTAATATGTTAATCTTCTCTCTCTTCATTTCTTTTTTGATGTTTTCTAACTTTCCATCTGCATTCATTGTTCTAACGTTCCAAGTTCCTACTTTCAATGATATTAATCTGTTGCACCTAGTAGCCTGTTGATGGTCTGGAGTCACCTGGTGCGCATGACTATCCCTACCGGGCGAGGTTGCTCCTATGGAGCACCCATTTACGCCGTTTCTCTGATTATCGATGATTTCACACAACATGATTTTCTTGGCATGTGTAAAGAAGGTAGTTTGCCATTGCTTTCCTTCCTAGCAGTGACCATACTGGTCAGTGACCGTAGCCATTGTCTCCTCAAAAAAGAGATCCTCTGCCTACCGTCGTGAAGGTGGAGACCATAACCTACAACTATCTGTTGGCTGCTCTCCATCTTCATCCACCACCTGCACCCATGGCTTCACGTAACCCTGATCGGGGGGCTAAACGGGTACTCCACCTTGCCCAAGGGTGTCCCGTAGGCTAGCGGAGGGAAGGAGGCGCCTTACTTCTCCTTTGATAGGGGATACCCCTACCCCGCTACCCATATATATATAATAGACAGTTGCTAATGTCACCCAGATTAAATAGTTCAATCTAAGAAGCCAATTCTTGCCTACACTGTTAACTTAATGATATGGTCATCAATACTGAATAGTCATTATCATCATCATGTGTCTTGCCAACTGGCATAGACGTTCTATCTCTTCACCGATCTTGGTCCTTGGTGTTTTGGATAAACTCTGCTAATGATAGCCCACCATGCCAATGTCTCAGTATCATTTCTCTTGGTCTGCCAATGCCTCATTTTCCACTGATCTTTCCAGTTGTCATGATATACTTCAATGCCTCTCTAACCACATGACCAAAGAATGCTGTTTATCTCTTTATTATACTTGTATATAATGCTCTAGTTTCATTAGCCTCTTCCAGGCATTTGTTAGTTGCTCTGGCAGAAGATATTCACAACATTTGTCTTGGGAGCCACATTTCTGCTGATTCTAAGCTCTTCCTAATTTGTTCATTATGTTCCATGATTCACTGACTGAATAGCAGTAATACTAATTTCAAAGAAGAAAACAAGTTCTACTCGTGACAAAACGCCAATATAATCTATATGAATACGGATTATTTAGTTTGTAACTGTATTATTGCTATTTCAACTAAGCAGTGATGAGAAAATAATATTTCTCCTCCAGCTCATCCATGTTTATTTCTCATGTACTAGGTTTGCCACCAGGATCTTCTGAAATATTACTCTGATACACTTCAATCATTCAATGTGAATTGCTTAATCACACAATCCAAAGATTCATTGTGAATTACTTATTCAATATCCAAATAGCAATCATTTTATAAAATGAACACAAGTAAAGACACACACCTGTACAGCGATGTTTCAGAATCCTATTGCCACCACAGTAGACTCAAACATACAGCTTAACAACTCACTTGACATCAATTTAAAAAAAAAAAAAAAAAAAAAAATAAGAATATCTGATAGGTAGGTAATCATATGGCTGATATTGTCACAGGGATGTGAAGATAAAAGGACTTCAAATATACTTAACTAAGTCATGGAAGCATCATCAAGTGGGTGTGACCAATTCTTTTCTTGCTATCCTTCACTCCGAGAAAATCTTCAGTACTCATTTTATTAGGCGGATTAACCCAGACCTGGAAGTGTTTAAAAAGCACTGCCTGACTGGACAACGTGAGCCCAGAACACTGCATCGTAGGCTAGTACAGTATAAGATATGCCACCATTGGCTGCACTGGGGTTGATGATGCAATAATGTGCACTGATGGATTTGGGTCATGTCACCAACAATGAGAAGGGTTTTCTTGACTTGGGTCACAGACATTACTGAGCAGAACTGTGTGCTAAATCATCTCCAACATGATAATGGAGACTGAGGTTGCCACTGTGGCATTCCAACCATTCACATACAGTAATGATTGTTGTCTCTTGACTCCCAGTCCATGCTTCAGGAAGTTAAAAATGGATGACTGAGGCTGCTACTTGTGGGGGGGACTCAAACCTTTCAACATTTTATGGATATATTGTCCAGGTTATGCAGGGATGTGCGGAAATGAGAGAGTTGATATGCTTGCTTCAAATTTCTGAATAGTGTGTAAAATGCAATTCCTATACTGGGGTAAAAAAGACAATGGGCAACGACCTGATGACACCACACATAAAATCTATTTTATTTGATATTTTTTTCATTCTTAGTTATTGAATAACCATCATGCCGAAGGGCATCTTACAAAACAGCACCATGTGCCTCTATTTGCTTTGTCCATAATCCCTAAGTGTCTTAATTTTTTTTAACACAGCTATCTTTTAATCCTTGGTCAAGCTCTTTTTTGGGGGACATTTTTCAGAAATTTACTCAAACTGCCAATTCTGTTGGTGAGTTTCTTAGGATATTGTTAATTAAAGTCTATAGCCTATCTGCTAAAAAATTCTGCAGACCTCTTTCTTGCTTCTCATCAGACACGGTTGCTGCAGGTGACCGGCGGGGGAAACTCTCAGACTTTACCTGAGGCAAGAACCAGAGAACTTATCTGGCAAAATAATTGTTTTGCTGTTACTTTTATTCACACAAGCTTATAAAGTAATTTTCGATGTTCAATGGGAAATTTAAATATGCATGGTTTAGCTTGTCACTAATCTGTTGTGTCAACATCTTTCTCATCATCTAAATATAAGCCATGACAAGAGATATTTAGGAACAAGTTTCTAGCCAGATACTGCCACAACACTTTTTACTGTGACTTGTAAATGGTAATTTAAAAAAAAAACTGGACAAAGATAAGATTACGACACAAACAAAATACCATGTCTATCTGTATTCCACCGACGGCCTCTGCCAGAACCACGACCTCCCCTGCCACCTCGACCTCTTCGATCATCGAACTGGTCTCTGTAAAATTAAAAATACACATGCTATTCTGAATGAATCAATAGGGACACTTTTTAACCACAGTGAATAGCATCAAAATATCTAGTCTCAAAACAGGAAAAGGGTCCAGTAGACACCCAAAGTAGGGCTCCCAGTGTCTGCCCACTGACAAGTTTGACTAATTTCAGTTGTAACTCTAATGAAGACTTTCAAAGGTGTAAATAAATAAAACTGACAAATGTATCCAAAAAGTGTTTATATTTCAATACGCTCATGTATCGTCCATTCACTTCTTCTGCCTTCCATCCTCCAATAGAGCACAGGTCCTCAACCAACTCATACACAGCCATTTGTGGACATGTTTATGAATGGTTCGATTCTGCAGCTAATTTTCTACTTCAGCCAGGAAGCGCGGAGACATAGTGGTCCAGGAAATTCATGGGCGGAAAACCTGAAGTTTCAGCAACGGCCGATATTGTGTTGTGCTCTCTATCGACTCAACAGTTAGGACTAATCAAGCTAAAGGTTCTGTTCGAATCAAGAGCCGAGGAGCAGCACACATACAAGATGGAAAAGTACAGCCATATGGTTGCAGGAACGAGACAAGAAGACCCTGGCAGAGTTTTAATCACTCTACAGGATAAGATAGCCAGCCTCCTGCCAACTCTCTTTAGTCACCTAGTACGATATGTATGGTAGATCACAGAGTTCCTATTATTTGCTTCCATCATGGGCCCCGTGTTTACGCACCGGCACCATTCACTTCTACAGACTTTATAAAACTATGATTACACTAATGGGATTGCACTCTGGAACAAGAGTACAAGTTTTAAATCTTGAAAGGACTGCATAATAACACAAATAAAACTCATTGTCAACTAAATTTGTTTAAATTAAGATCATCTCTTGTCCTTGCTTCTGTACAATCTCACTCGTCAGAATTACAAGTTCTATTAATCACACTGTCCATTGGTAAAACGTAATTATCTAAATAGACAATTAGAACCTTACGGATATCCTCCCCACTTCCTGTCTCTAGGAGGTGGAAAGTAGGATCCTGGTTGGGGTCCTGATAGTGACTTAAGCTGTTGGTCAATCTCTAGTTTGGCTTGGCGGAGTTGCTCCACTTCCTGAAACAACAAGAACGTCAAGATCAGCAACCACACCATGAGAAAATACTTCACCTCATTATATTCATATGAACTCCTCAGGCTGCTTAAGAAGCTCGTAGCAGCCAACACAGCAAATACATGTCTATTTGGTGAAGGGAAAACACATTATGAAGCATGTCTTTCAAGCCTGCTGACATCATAAGAGGTGTCAGTTTAGAACCAACATCACTGCAATTGGGACATTCTCATACGTGCTTAGTCCTCGTCTTCAACGGCCACCAAAGTCTCAATATTAATGGTAGCAGTTAGTCTGACTATGTGTCCATCTGGCTTTTCTCCGGAGCACTGACAGCCAGGCAGATCCCATGTTCACTCCCTGTTGCAACTTTCTCTCGAGGCTATGATCTGTTCCCCTACACCATACACGTGAGAGGTGCAATGTGGTGACATGGCCTCTCTGAATACAGCTGAAAGAGAACGGTGAAAAGAGAAGCACAGCCTGAGAGAGACTATCAATGGCATAAAAGAGAAATATAAATATTTGTCAGCAAATACAGGAGCCTCTTCTCTTACAGAAAGCTAGCAGCAACATACTTTAAGTGCCTCTACAAATTTGGTTTCTATAATTTTTTTAATGATACAAAAAAATAAACAATAAGGCACAGCTGTTTGGCTATCTAACAGTAAGATTTGTATAGAACCGGCTTGGTTATACGGCAATAAAATAAAACAGAATTTAAATTATCCAAAAATAACAGAACTGACAAAGAAAATCTATACAAATATTAATTAATATTATGGATTATATTATATTATATTATTAATTAATAAATGGCATTAAGATGGCGTGCATCATTACGCAAAGGTGCAGTCATATGCGAGGCAACCAGGACTGCAAGAGCTGTGAAGAAAAGGCAGGACAGAAAAACCACTGCAGGAAATCCTCCTCCAGAGACGTCAAGCATTCTTTGCCCACAATATCAAAGAACATTTCGAGCCAAAATAGGCCTTATCAGCCATCTTAGAACCCACGGCTCCATACCTTCAACCCCACTGGATGAAATGAATGGTCATCATCATTCTTGATGGACAAACAACACAACATACAAATATTAAGTACAGAATTGACTCAACTTTAAATATAGAACAGACATAATTATCTAACAATAACATAAAGAGTATAGAATATGAACTATCTAAAAATAATAGAACAAAGAACTGGCACATAAAAGCCTATACAAATAAGTATAGAATCGACAAAGTTATCCTGTAACAACAGAGAATAGCATAGACATGGTTAACCATCAATGACATTAAGTATAGCACTGACATGGTTATCTTGTAACAACAAAGTATAGCACTGACATGGTTATCCTGTAACAACAAAGTATAGCACTGACATGGTTATCCTGTAACAACAAAGTATAGCATAGACATGGTTATCCTGTAACAACAAAGTATAGCATAGACATGGATAACCATCAATGACATTAAGTATAGCACTGACATGGTTATCCTGTAACAACAAAGTATAGCACTGACATGGTTATCCTGTAACAACAAAGTATAGCATAGACATGGTTATCCTGTAACAACAAAGTATAGCACTGACATGGTCTACTGTATGGCCGGGTAAAACAACTCAAGATATCAAACCATATGGAAGCCAGCAAATCCCCCCCCCCCCCCTCAAGCGTAGTCTATACACTGGACTGGTGTTTGCATGTGGATTAGATTTCTCTATTACAAGTGTCAATGACATTAAAGTACAGAACTGACAAGGTTATGCTAACATTACATACAGTACAGTACTGGCATGGTTATTCTACGAGGGTAAGTTAATAAGTAAGTCACAAATGGCTGTAGAAAAATAACTAAAGATGATAACAACTTGAAACCAGTTTATTTTTATAGATACACTGTCCCTTTATTTCTCAACATAATTTCCACCAAAATTGATGCACTTATCCCATCGTTTTATCAGTCCTCCCGAACCAGCTGCATAGAACTGCATGCTCTGTTGTCTAAATCATGAGATAAGTGTATCAATGTTGGTGGAACTTATGTTGAGAAATAAAGGGACAAAGTATGTATAAAAATAAACTGGTTTCAAGTTATCATCTTTAGTTATTTTTCTGCAGCCTTTTGTGACTTACTTATTAACTTACCCTCATACAAACAGGCATAAAATAAAAGGGGGTTTGGCTACTACCAAGTCTGAATAAATACACAAAATATGACTAAGAAACCAAACGAATGGAAAACTGGTGAATGCTTCAACCAAAGTCTTTACCAATAAACAAGAAAACAAAACAGAAAAGAATATTTTATCTCGACACCCAAGAAGTAGACCACTCAGCAAAACCTGGAAATAGAAAACCATTTTCTACTTCTTTCTCTGCTACTCATGTCTACCTTCTTCTTTCTGTGTTCATCTAGGGCGTTTTTTTTCGGACGTAATTGCGTCGTGCCTGTTTATTTACGCCCTTAGGCCGACACATCCGACTTTAGTGGGACTCATGTCTACCAATGGCAGCTCTATCCCATTACTTATCATAGCAAATAAGATCAAATGATGACTGCTGCAGACACGGCAAACAGATACACACAAATTCACATTTAACAATGACCGACATTCAGTCATAATCTTATTTAAGAATGTATAAGGCTACTATTTCCTAACATCTTTTATATTTACACATCTATGCACAATCCTTGGCATATTTGCTTATTATGGCTTTTAATAGCTTATGCTAAGCTGCACAACCCCCCCCCCCCCCCCCCCCCCCCCCCCCCCAAAAAAAAAAAATAAAATTTAAATTCACAGAAATGAAGTATTTTCAAAATGTCATATGTTTATTATGTGGCCTTTTTTAAAGATGCATGTTACAATTTTAAAGAAATGCTAACACACCCAGTAGAATTAAACAATTATTCTCGTCAGCCAGACAATTATAAAACACAATAAACCATGCCAAAACGCTAATTTCTGAATGTACTCACTTTTAGATGATCAAGATGGTATTCCAACAACAGTTTAGCATTACTGATGCTCTCCATTGTACCAACAAATATGAATGGCACTTGCCCCTGCAAGCAGAAAGACATCAACTGTTTTATATTAGTAAAGGCAATCCAAAAGTTGATATTCAAAATCTTCACATACATCATTATTATATATTAGTAATGGCAATCCAAAAAGATGATACTCAAATAATTATTTATCTTCACATACATCACAATTTTATGTTAGTAATGGCAATCCAAAAAGATGATACTCAAATAAATCTTCACATACACAACTATTACAGCTGTAGAGCTTATGCTCTGTGCGATGCTCTAGGAAAGTGGTTAGATGACCTGCAGGTATACAGTTAAGTTAAAAGGGATAAAACCCCTGTAATGAAGTCGGTCCTCTGGCCTTTTACTCCTTTTTTTCAGAACAGAACATAACAGATTCAACAGCCACATGCACACAAAGCTAAAGATAAATTCTACGGTGATGTATAATTGCAGATAAGCACCTCAAACTGCAGAACATAGGCTACAACACTGTACCAAATAGCTCAGTAAGGTATATTCTATGGTCACATGAAACAATTCAATATATCAAACCCTATGGAAGCCTGCAAGATTTTTTTTTCTTTTTCCCTGCTCGCTTTTAACTTAAGCGTAGGCCATGCATTTGCTACTACTTCTAGTGCACTAGACAGATTGCTGCATGTGGATTAGCTTTCCCTATTACCAGCATCCCTCGCCATCCGGCTAATCCACTCGACTTTGGAGGTACTTGCAATTTACGTCCCCAAGTCAAGGACCAGAAGACCTGACCAGTGTAGGGGTTGAACCTGCTACTGTAGCATCAGCACACCAGATGTTTAAGAATGAATGCTCTTATCCATCTGACACGCTGACCTCCAGCAAGAATTTCAGAAGACAGGAAACAGATATAGGCTGATACCAAGCACACTGGTCATAAAGGGTATATTTTAAACATGATAATCAGAACAAAATGAAACTGAAAATAAGTGTAAATTAAAACCAGCCTTTAGTCATAAACACTTGAAAATATTAACCTTAAATATTTTTGTCCTGTCTTTCAATGGATAACACAGTAAAGCCAGTCCACCTTTCTCATAGAATTCTTAATTTTATTTTCAGTACTGCTAATGTTTACAGTGCGTAGCAGCAATGGTTCTATAATTTGATGTAAAACTGATCCACTTAACGCTTGTTTTATAGATGTTAGATTCATTACAAGGCTGTCCTTCCTGACTGATGATCATGTGCCAGTTTGGTGACACCAGATATTACTCTTGCAGTGCAAATGACTCAACAGTGGATGTAACTATGAGAGCAATATTATAACAGAATTTGCAATATTGTTACAATTGCTCCCTCTAAGCTGCGGTGAGCAAAGATATAATTTCATAAGCTATCAGTATTAAATTTGTTGAGCGAGCCTGTATTTAACTATGTTGTATATTTAAATGTTACACAAACACTCATACACTGAGACAAAAATATGTACACCAAGGGCTAACAATGTGTACGTTGGTACATGCTAGCGCAGCTTAGATGGTACATTTAGATGATACATGGGAGTCTCTGTGGTGAAGTGGTCAAGCCGTTTGACTCGTGCTCCGAAGGTTGTGGGTTCGATTCCGGGCCACGCCCTTCGGTTTATGAGTTAAATGATCCGGAGACTCCTGTGGGTCGTCGCTAAAAGCTACGGAGTTCGTGCTTTGTGCGACACTTTCCGTGCTGCAGAAAGAGGCCGAGCCATATAGGATACAACCCGGTGCAATGAAGTTGACCCTGTCGACTTTTAAGCGACTTTTTTTTTTTAGATGGTACATTGATTACATTAAAATTACAAATAACTTATCATCCATACTTCTTCTCTCTCAGCCTCATGTTCATTGTCCCCTTCAATTTTGACACGAACAACTCCAGACTTGTCAACAATGTCCTGGATATTGCGGCCATTCTTTCCTATGACTTTGGCTGAAAATAATGTCAACATACAAGAAATAGATAATACAACCTGACATCATCGCCTTATAATATTATTAAGTAGAGGTTTCACAACATAAACAAACATAGTTCTCACAAAAAATAAAGCTGATAATGTGTTCTAACAGATAAAAGCAAGTATGTATCTACAATAAGGTAAAGTTTAGAACTAATATAATTATCCTAAAAGAATATACAGCTAACAATGCCTTCCTACAATACAGTATACAGCCAACATGGCTGCCTGACACAAAGTGTAGAACTGATATGATTATCCTACACTAAGTATAAAACAGACATTATAATTCAACACAAGTGTAGAACTGATACGATTATCCTACACTAAGTATAAAACAGACATTATAATTCAACACAAGTGTAGAACTGATATGATTACCTGAATATAACTAACATGACTATCCTACAATGAGATGAAGCACAAAACTGACATATTTAACTTCCTTCTGCTGATGGTACTCATGATATTATCAGCATAGCCATCTAGCCACTACACTAAAGCTCCCACTATAAGATAAAGTATAAAACAGACAAAGTATTCCCCCCAGTGGGATAGCCACGGACAGACATGCCATTTTATAACCATAAAGGAAATGTAAGAAGAGAAGCAGTAACAAACAAATGGAGCCAAAGTGTAACTAATGCTAAAGTAGTGTAAAACAGTGAATAACTTTATGCTTACAAATATTCACTAGGTGACAGTCACAAGAATGAAACCACTCACCGACTAGGTCTCTAGGCACTTGGAAAGTCTCTTCAGAGAACTCTAGCAAACCTCTAGCAGACTTGACCGCTTCCGGGCTCTGATCAAAGAGGGTCAATAAAACATATTTTACAACATAACTAAAGCAGCAGGAATTGATTGCTCGTTTCTTTCCGCTGCATTTGGAAAATGAAGAATATGCTATGCAATAAGTCACTATCATTGAATGTAAGAAAGAGAGTGCTAAAATACTATATAGAACCTGTATTGCTGTATGGCAGTGAATCTTGGAGTGTAAATGAACAAATTAGGAAGAACTTGTATTGCTGTATAGCAGTGAATCTTGTAAATAAACAAATTAGGAAGAACTTGGAAGCAACAGAGATGTGGTTCCTAAGATGAATGTTGCAAATTCCTTGGACTGCCAAAGTAACCAACAACGACTGCCTGAAAAGGGCTAATGAAACTAGAACATTATATACAACAATAAAAAAAAAGAGACGAACAGCTTTCTTTGGTTATGTGATGAAAAGACAGTAATTGGAGCACACTATGACAACTGGAAAGACTGAGGGGAAGAGAGAGAGAGAGGCAGACAAAGAGAAATGATGCTGGATGGATTTAGATGGTGGCATGGAAGAATATCAACAGCAGAGTTGATCCAGAAAACCAAAGACTGAGATCTGTGGAGAGCCATGAACGCCTATAAAAGCTGGCAGGGCACTTGATGATGTTTCTCTCCTATTATTTCTGTCTTTGATTTATTTGGTTGTTTCAGGGTTTCAAGTTTTAAATATTGAGCAAAATTCACTACTAGCAACGCTAATTGTATTCCGGTATGAACCTAAGGCTTTGTCCGCGTTAGATTGGAAGCACTAGACGTGAGTTTCATCTTTCTTTTCAGCTCGTCAGTAGTGCATATCCCTGATGACCCGGGATCGAACTCCGGATCACTGGCGTGTGAAGGGGGTATGTAACCACTTGGCCTCACACGCCATTGATCCGGAGTTTGATCCCGGGTCCAGTCAGGGATGTGCATTTCTGTCTTTCTCTACACCCAGTCTTCATCCCTAGAGTGTCAATGAAAATAACACATGGCAGTTTTGTAATCTGACATAGATACAATGCCATCACATTATCCCTCAACTGCAGAGTGTCAAGCAAAGTAACATTTAGCAATTCTGTCATCTGACACAGCATCTTGTCCCTAACTCTCAACTTGAAGGTGTCAATGAAAGTAACACATGGTAGGTGTGTAATATGGAATAAAAACAAACAAACATATCTTGTCTCTACCATTAAACTCTAGAAAACTTCTTACATGCTTGTACTGTAATTTGACAGACACAATGTCATATATTGTTATGTCTTTACCCCTCAACTTGAGGGTGTCAAGGAAATTAACATGTGGTAGTTTTGTAATCTGAAATAAACACAATCTCATGTTTCTGTTCTTTGACCTGAGGGTGTGGAGAGAAGTAACACAGCTGACACAGAACATATTGTTTTGATTTACAGCACCAAGATGTGTTCTTGCTTGTTTTATAGGAAAACAAGTGATCTCAAGTTTTAAGAACCATATTCAATGCACACAGGAACCTCCATTAGTGCTCCAGTCTCCTAGAGTTCCCTAATTTGTAAATATAATCATTCACAACTTGACTCAAAACAGGTGCCCTCAACTTAACTCAAAGCAGGTGCTTCTCAAATTACAATATAACTCAAAGCCACTCTGTCCTGAACGGGTTTTGTTCAAGCTGTTGTGCTGAGCTGTGTAAGGGAGTATATCCCCACACTGAAGTGGTAGGGGCTCATCAGACATTTCTCAATATGAAAGCCTACCCCACTGGCGCTATGGCTTAGGGGATAGTAAGGTAGTTACACAATTCCCTGCGATACTGAGTCAAGTGTTTTAAATCAGCTGCTGGAGATTTGAAAGCAAGCAACTTTGTATTAATTGTTATGGCATGCAGCATCAGCTGTTCAGAAAGCAATAGCAAACTACTGAACTACTATTGCCTAGTAAATCATAAAGTGCCAACAAATGTTGGGGTTGACTGAAAGGTTCTGTAAAAGATATGCAACTAACTTTTAAGCCCCTACACCAATATAGTATGTGTGATTCTGGTAAACACATGTTGCTGGGATCTTTACTAGTGCCGCACAGATTATACAGTGTGCTCACAGTGTGGTCTGTGAGAGGAAACTAGAGCACTTATCGGGATATCCATAAGCAATGGAGGTGATCATTTAAAAACCAAACCCCACAGATTAGACAGCACAGACAATACTGCATTACCTCTCCATACACCTTGAAAGTGCAGGAAGCTTCATCCAGCTCGATACCTGTGATACCATCCACCTTGCGAGCTTGCTGTATATTGGCACCATGTGTGCCAATAGCCAAACCCATCAGCTCATCTCTGACCTGGAACTCCTCCATGTACCCTGAGCGGATTTTAGTACTCTGGAAATGTAAAGTACAGCAGAGATTGCATTTTTGGTAAAGCTTGGAACCAGGTTTACAGAATGCATGAGAGATTAAACTCAAATAAGATGTAAGAAAGAAGTAGGAGAGGATACACTCAACATCATTATGTAACAGGTCCTTCGTAAGAATGTCACTTTCAACAGCCTGCTGAAAAGACTAGTTCCTCTACCGTATTCATGTTCAGGGTGTCTTTAATGTCATACATCCACGATCATGTTGATCGGTCACTACCTTGTCTTCCAGGGGCCATGTCTATCCTGGCCAAACTACTGTGGCATTTGATGTGAAGAAAGTACTTCAGTGTCTTGAGACATGATGCTGACCGTTATTTTTTTTTACTGTATTATGAACTCCATTGCTCAAGTTCTTCATTCTTAGACAACATGAAGAATTTGGGGAGTGGTGATGATGTTACCATCCAGATAGGCAAACAGCACACTCCTTTTAATCATACGTGTGAGGTCTCCTAACATGAGTGCAATGATCTTGGTGCTCAATATCTACTGACTGCTGTGACTTTCAGTCTCAAAGTGTGTGTAATCCTTGACTGTATTCATCCCAGCAGTCTTTGAAGTAGGTATGGAGAAGTTACCCTATCCCAATGTTATTTGCTTGTTCTCAACATCTTGATACTAGAGGATATACTGAAGATAGTCCCACAGCAGATACTGCATTAGAAATGCCAGGCCTTCACAAATTCTAGGCCATGACATGAGGTGGCATGGCCAGTTTTCTTCCTCACCACCTTTCCCTTCCCTGACAATTCCTAGAAAACCCTATAAATTGTCTGGTACCATTTTTAAGAGGCTGTGCTGACTGACACCAGACTACCATCCTGGTAGACAAGCACTCAGGATATACAAGTTAAAGAAAGACTAAGCGCTATGTGCACATCTGGATTCAAACCCATCATCTCCAAATGACAACAGCACCTCACTGAAAAAAAAAATCTATGCATGACCAGGCTGTCTAGCTGTCTGTACATCAAAGTATACCTATTACAGTTTTCTGCTTGGTTTGTATCCGTCTTCCAAGTTCCGATGTGGACATTTCAAACATTTCTCCCTATTGTGTTTCAACAGTTTTTAAGCCATTCACTCTACATGGTTATTTTTCTTTACGGTTCTTTTGATATTTGCAAGGATTGCTACAACCTCTGACCATTGTAAAGCCTTTAATGTTAAGTTCTACATGGTACAGACTCAAAGAATACTAAATTAAAAGTACAGATCACATAAAAGGGAGTTTACTGTTGGATAATTCAGACTGGACTAAAAGAAGAATGGGCAGACTACAGAGGAGTTGCAGAAAAATCAGTATAATCGCCATGAGGAGAGTACGGTTGAAAACTGTCAAGAATAGAAACTGATGAAGAACCACTGTTGTATCTCTGTTTCAGTGGGAATGTAAAGATGATGGCTTAAAATGTTACCTGAAGTTTCTTGACTGCTTCTTCTGTACGCTGTTTCAGTAGAACTTTCTGCCGCATGTTCCGTAAAAACATATCCCCAATCATGGAAGCCCTCTTGATGACACCCTGGTTTGTACTCTGGCAAAAGATAAGATAACCTGAATGAGAATATTGTATCCTTGTCCACATTCGAAATATAATTTAGCTGTCACGGATATTGCTTCTCAAATCATCTCGACTAATACTTGAAACTTAAATATGTAGGTACTGGAAACAGCGACTGGAAAATATGTTATGTTGCACATCATTTGCAGGACGTTGCGATCAACCCCAGGTTGATTTTCTAGGCAACTGTACATGGGGGAAAATATATAAAAGAAGTTAAATGTAGAATAACCAAAAAAGAAGCAGATTCTCACACAATGCAATATATCTTTGTTAATGAGAAAAAGAGTTCTTAAGGACAGTTTGCAGACTAGTTAATAATTATGTGCAAGCTGTAGAGATGTGGTTTATATAGAAGAATGATGAGAATACTATGGACAGATAAAGAGTGCCATGAAGATATCTTGAAAGAAGCTAGCTCACAGGCAGAACTGGTTACTGTCATTAGAAGAAGACAAGTCGACATTCTTTAGGCAAATTGTGAGCCGGGCACGGGCCTTGGTGTTCTTGATCAATTATATTGATGATATTCCACAATACCACCATCTTAGGCCATCCACCATCTTAGGCCATCCAACATCAGTCTGCCTCTCCTACAGTCCATCTCCCCAGTCACCATGTTTTTCAATGGCTCTCTTCTCATTACACGACCTAAGAACATATTCACTTTCTTTTGGCGGTATATAATGTTCTACTTTGATTAGCCTAACCCAGGCAACTGCTGTTTATTACACTGCCAGTCCAAGATATTCACAACATTCGTCGCAGAAACCATATTTCAGCTGCCTTCTAAACTCTTCCTAATTTGTCTGCTCACATTCCAAGACTCATTTCAGTACAGCAGAACAGGCTCTATATATACAAGAGTAAACAAGTAAAATAAATAGGGTTCTAACAACAACAACAACAACTTGTTTGTAAAAATAAAATCATTACTTACAAGAACATGCAAGGACTTGTCATCAGGATTGTAAGACACCATAGCTCCACCAATATGTTTGCGGAACTCCTGAATCGCTATTTCCTCTTGACAACTGTTTCAGAGACAGAACCAATGTTTAATAATTTTCTTGCAAATGAAATGTACCTCTTTCCTTAATAAATTCATAAGTATTGATTGACTTTCACAGAAGAACAGGAGAATAAGTAAATATCAGGGGGTTTAGTAAACAACTGAAACATTTAAAAGACAAGCTTAAATACATATCTTATTTTCATTACTTCACACAGACATCCTTTACATACAGTTTTGTTATTAATAGAAAATACGTGTTAACCAATATTTTAAACCTTTCATTATTTGTATAACACATGATCCTCCATTGCTTATGCCATGTAGTGAAATAGCCGTACAGACTATCTATGGGGATCTCAGGGTAAAAAGTGTAATCTTATCGCGTTGATGGTCTCAAGGCTAATTAAATGTGCCCCTCTGTATATAGTTATTTTCAAGTTAAATTGGTTGCTTCTAGGAAAGTAGCACATTAAGCTAACACCTGATTTATCATTTCAGACATTATTTGTTATATATATGCATGATTTGGACATCAACCACATCAGACAATGAAATTACCAATTGCTGTTGCCTATGTTTGGGAAGGACTAGATAGTACATATAATGAAGGCACAATTATGGTCCATTTACAATGAACGTTACACCACGAATGACATCCCCCATATTCAAATCTTCAAAAGCAGCAACAAGTGACTTACCCATCCCTCAAGTCAGGTGGCACTTCAAGCACAAATTGAAAGAATGATTCCTTTGTTATTGGGGGGCTGAAACAGACAGATTCAAGAATAATTAACTGATTTGTTTTGCATATCCTTTTTTTTTTTACAGGACATCACAGTCAACACCAGCATTTCTGCTGTTGTGATCTCTTGGCAAGTTTACGTTCAGTAGTTTGCCATTGCTTTCTGAACAACCAGCACTGAAAACAATGTCTGCTGCCAAATTGCGTGCAGCTGTGTTTCGACCGTGGGTATATGGGATCACGAACTGCGTCCGTAACCCCTTTGCCATGGAGACGGCAATTAGCTGCTTACATAGAGAAAACTGGTCACTTCAATATTACATGCGCGCAATTATTAGTTTACAGTAATTTTGCACACATTAAAAGAAGCATATCCTACAAGAGATAATCATACAGTAGACACTAGCACAAGGCCATGTGGAATGCAAAGTCACCGATTTATGAGACAGGATGACCAGCTACCTTGCTCGCTGCTGTTCCTTTCCAAACTCACAGTTAAGCATGATGCCTGTTGATTAAAGTGTTGAATCAGTTAATGACTTGATTTACCACAGGTCAGCTGCTATTCCAATGCTGCTGAGTTTTCTCTTGGAAGTCCAAAGTCATTCTTATAATGGTACAGATCCTTTGCAGCTGTCCCAGGGACCCACACAGTGAGCTAGGATCTAATGCAGGTGGCTGTAACAGTTATTCCCTGGTGTTTTAAATTTTAGGGCATTCAATGTGAAGGTGAGTGGTTGTTTCATGAGAGTGAGAGCATTGTCTGCACAGGGATGCAAATCGATGACTGATGCAGTTTAAATGCTGACATTTGAAAATCAGACTGGTTTCTTCCAATGAGGCCATCAACAGCCTTTTGTTTGAGGCATTTCAATACAAAGGTTTTGAGTCAAAGCTTTTGCCCATCTGTTAAGTCTAATTTTTTTGGATATTGTTTTATAAAATATGTTTGTTCTCATACTGCAGGGTGTGCCCTTATTTCCCCTTATAATGAGGCTCTTGCTTTAGCAAGCAGAAATTTCAGTGCATCACTGACTTATCATATCCCAGATGCAGTTGGTGTTTAGGTTTTAACTGCTCCCCTAATTGTGTTTCTTTCACAAGGTTCAGATGCAAGCAATAAGATCTTTCTGTATCATGATTGCTTTGGACATGTATTTTGCTGTTTGCCAGTAGTATTTGAGTGCACTTATAGACTTGCCTCCTTCCCTCCGTTAACTATGGAACACCCCCGGACAAGGTGGAGCACCCATTTAGATCTCCACAGCTAACCCACGGAACACCCCCGGACAAGGTGGAGCACCCATTTAGATCTCCACAGCTAACCCATGGAACATCCCCGGTCAAGGTGGAGCACCCATTTAGATCTCCACAGCTAACCCATGGAACATCCCTGATCAAGGTGGAGCACCCATTTAGATCTCCATCAACAGCTAACCTATGGAACACTCCCGATCAAGGTGGAGCACCCATTTAAATCCCCAACAACTAAACTATGGAATACCCCCAGTCAAGGTGGAGCACCCATTTAGATCCCCAACAACAGCTAACCTATGGAATTCCCCCCGTCAAGGTGGAGCACCTATTTAGATCCCCAACAACAGCTAACCTATGGAATACCTCCGGGCAAGGTGGAGCAACCATTTAGATCCCCAACATCTAACCTATGGAATACCCTTGGGCATGGTGGAGCACCCATTTAGATACCTAACAAAAGCTAACCCATGGAATACCCTTGGACAAGGTGGAGCACCCAGTTAGATCCCCAATAAGAGTAATGTGCAGCCAAATTAGTAGATGTCAGATTGAACTTGAGAGCAGCTGAAAAATAGTTATTGGTTATGGTCTCAAGTTCATGAAGGTAAGCAGAAAATCTCTCTATAGAGACAACAGCTAGTCACCAACCAGTAAGCTCCACCGACCACTGTCAAGAAGGAAAGCAACGACAGACTACACCCTTTATGGATGTCTAGTAAATTATGATATATCAAAGACTCGTGATCATGTAATATGGCAAACCTTGACCACACACGCCTATTGGATTAACACAATGATGACAGACACTGCCAACTTAGAGCAACTTCATGTATCAAAGTGATGGTGTTACTGGATTTGAGATTAGTAATGTTTCAGTTAATATAAAACCCCCTTTTTGCTGAGAATCTAGACACTCCTTGTAATTCACATTACAAAAGGAGAAACAAAGACAACAAAACTTACTTATGGCTAACAGCTCGGATTTTATCCAGAGGCAGGATGTCATTAGCATCCCATGGAGAGGATACCACTGCGAACTCTCCTTTCAACATTCTGATCTTAGCCGGGTACCAAGCCAAACCTTCCTCATCCTTCACTTTACCAAACACCTGCAAGGAGGGGAGACAACTACATAAATGCTGGCACAGGAAGGTAATTAAATATTCTGTTTCTTATCTTCTAGTATTAAGTTGGAGTTGAAACATTTACTTTTTGTTCAAAAAAGCAATGGCAAACTACTAAACATACAACTGCTTAGAAAATCAACCTGGGGTTGATCACAATGTCCTGCAAAGGACATGCAACACTGTTTGTTTAGTACACTGCTGAAAGTCCACCTTTATACATGCCCATTTTGTCCACCTTTATACATGCCCATTTTGTCATCTTGTGGCACATCTTTCAAAGGACACATCTTTCAAATGACACGCAACACTGTTTGTTTAGTACACTGCGCAAAGTCCACCTTTACACATGCCTATTTTGTCATCTTGTGGCACATCTTTCAGAGAAAATTAACAGCTGCATGTTGACATAAGAAATAGCTGGAAAACAATCACATAAATAATGGTTGTTGAGAATGTTATCATTAAAATAAAAACTAAGTAAGTTAGAGTCATCTGAACTGGCTTTGACATTTTTGGTCAGGAATGCCAGCTACTCCAAGTGGTATGCTGTATACACAGAGTTAAGAATGCATGTGTGGCACTGGCAAGATTGAAGGAAGTGGGGAAAATGAAGACATACACAACTTGTGGGCTACAGACTAGGTCATTAACTGAGGGATACTGAATAACAGAGAAAATTCTTCAACCCTCACTGTCAGACATGGCCATGCAGAAGAATACAGCAATGACAGCTGATGAGCTGCTACAGAAAGCACCTACAATTACAACACTGAACACAATAATAGGTACAATATTAATGCATTTACCAACCTGTGAGTGTAA
Source organism: Cepaea hortensis (assembly GCA_963921405.1). Lineage (NCBI taxonomy): Eukaryota > Metazoa > Mollusca > Gastropoda > Stylommatophora > Helicidae > Cepaea > Cepaea hortensis. The sequence goes on along the minus strand of OY992883.1, from coordinate 73,439,418 downwards.
GATTCACCTTCTTTGGGCACATCATGAGAAGGAGAAAGCTGAAGGGTGCTGTGAAAATGGGATAGTGGGAGGGAAGAAAGGTAGGGGAAGACCAAGAATGAAGATGCTGGGCAGGTGTGGCAGTAATCATGACGTGGAGGAACATCTGTGTCAGAAATGGACTACTAAGTAGAAGAAGAGTCTAAAATTGCTGGACCGACAGAATCACATAAGTTATATTGAAGAATGAGCAGAAAGAATTGTAACTATTTCTGTCTCAAGCAATGCTTCATGTGTGACTGAACTTGTATAGTTTACTCAAAGTACACTAAAGAAATACAATAATGCCTTTTTATAAGTGTGAAGAAAAACAAACACACACACACACAGAGAGAGAGAGAGAGAGAGAGAGAGAGAGAGAGAGAGAGAGAGAGAGAGAGAGAGAGAGAGAGAGAGAGAGAGAGAGAGAGAGAGAGAGAGAGAGAGAGAGAGAGAGAGAGAGAGAGAGAGAGAGAGAGAGAGAGAGAGAGAGAGAGAGAGAGAGAGAGAGAGCAACGTAACATAGACAAACATAATAAAGTTATCAAAATAAGAATACAAAATGCAAGAGGAGCTTTTATACCACTAAGAAATTTTGGAGGTCAAAAGAAATTAAACTTACTACCAAACATACAATATTCAATTCTAATGGTAAATTAGTACTACTGTATGGATCAGAAACACAGACAACATGATTACAGATAAACTGCAAAAACTCATTAATTGCTGCCTGTGCAACATAGACAAGTTAAAATAGTAAGACAGAATCACCAATGTGGAGCTCACTGAAAGAGACAAATACTAGCGAATCAAGAGGTGAAGAAAAGACACGTGCTGGGATAGGAGGTACACTGAGAAAACCTGAGAATAGTTTAACTAGAAAGGGGTTTGTCTGGAATCCACATGGCCAAAGAAAAAGAAGACTAGTGAAAGTAACACACTTGTGATGTTATCATTATTTGCGTATTATACAGTTGCTGTGAACTTGTGTGACTGACAGAATTAAAGAGGATGGTACAGGATTAAACACAAGATTGGTGCACAAACAATATGCATTCATTTCCACTGGCGTCCACCATTTTTTCTCGAAGAACAATAATGAATCAATTCAGTGCTGTCTCCACAAAGAGAACTGGCTGCATTGAATCTCCAACATTATCTTGCCTCTAACTCTGGAGGCACACTGGAAGAGACATTAATGTGTGTCCTCTACATGTTGTCTTCAACTTGTATCACTGCTCATTCTTGTTCACCCACCTGACTTTTTCCTTCAGTATGGCTTTTATGTGTCATGTCTTTCGGTGTATTTATCATCATGTCTTGCCAGCTGTCACAGGCATTTATGTCTCTCCCCAGATCTCTGTCTTTGGTGATCTGGATCAACACTGCTGATATCCTTCCATGCCACCATCTGAGACCATCCAGCATTATTTCTCTCAGTCTGCCTCCACCACTTTTCCCACTGATCTTTCCAGTTGTCACAATGTACCTCAATGCCTCTTTTATCACATGACCAAACATGGATGTTTGTCTCTTTCGTATACTTATAATATCCTACTTTCATTAGCCGTTTCCAGGAAATCGTTACGTTGGCAACATTCTTCTCAGGAACCACACCCCTGTTGCTTTAAAACTCTTTAAAATGTTTTTCAATGTATCCAAGATATTTTGTTCTTTAAATATTTACCCTCCATTCAGCTCTGATTTGGAAGATTTTCCAGTTTCTCTAGGGTCACTACATTTACCTGTAATGTTCAATGAGACTTCAGCACACAAACAAACATGATATGACATGAAACCTATGAGTTGCATCAGTTGCTTGAGAGGTACTGCAGCAATCACAGGCCCTTTACAAATGAACGAGAAGAAAAATGAATGTGTCTCTCACCTCAACATGCTCGATTTCCCTAAAATCTGGCTTGACGGAACCCTGCTTTGGTGGCAGGCGTACATTTGACAATTTGACTCGCTTATCTGGCTGCCAACTAGACAACAAGAGGAGAAGATTCATTAGTCTATATAATCTGATGGTGTTTTACTATTCAACAATATAAACTCCACCATGGAGCAGGCAAAACAGGAAGCCTCTGATGATCAGAAACGGTCCCTGTCATGAATATGTTATCCTCTTTATCTTCGTCACACTCTAGGTGAGCAGACCCGCCCGGGTCATGACATACAAGTGTCTTTCTCCTGTCAAGCATACAAACCCTGTGTTGGTTTCAAGATACGTTTACTGCTGTTTACAATCGTCTCATAAACAATTATAAAATAGTACAGATAAACCATGACAAATGCCAGAGAAATGTGAAGTAATACAACTTCACATATACTAAGTCACAGCATGAGACAACTTTGTCACAGGAACTGACTGGCACTCATAGAAGCCCAAGAGTCTTGATGAATACCTGTAAAATTATTTTTCATGTTGCTGATTAACGTGAGTTTGTTAATATCTTTTTGCTACTTAAGTCTTCACACTTCAGGTTATTTTAGTTTTCTGTGGCATAAAGAAGTCAAGTTACTTTTTGATACCTCAACATCATAACACTCCCTTTCATTACATACACACTTCTACCGTTTTTCTTTCACCCCCCCCCCCTCTCTCTCTATACCTTCCACATGCCCATTACATATATCAATATAATAGATAATTTCTTTTCATACGAATAACCTCCTAATAAAAGAACTTACTTATTCTCAAATGACACCAACACTTCATCATCATAGAAACTCTTTAGGTAGGCCTGAAAAGAAACAACAGGATGATTAATGAAGAAACTGAAACCCATACAATTCTCCTGCAAGTTTTAGCAATAAGATAACAAATGGTCTAAACAGTGGACACAATTATATCAGTACATTTGGTCAGTGTACAAACAGATATATCACACTCATCATGTAGCAAAACTGTGCAGAATATATCTCTTCACAGCCCACCAGAAAACCCCTGATGCTTTACCAGATCCCCAGCTTCAAGCATGACTATGTCCAGGGTGTCTTTAATGTTCTGTGACATCACTGCACTGGTTCACCCCTACCTTCTTGGGTTTTTGACCCAAGAGAAAATGAACAACAAAGATGATAAATTCTTCTCTTTATTTAGATCCAGGCGATTTTCACATATTTGATTCACTAAAAGTAAATATTTTGTAGATGATGCAAAGATTGAATTGAGGTGTAAATGTGACTGAAATAGCAGAGCACATATTTCTATGCTGCAGGCAATATTTAATTTTACATGCAGTAATGTCTGGTGTAGCAGCCAGATAATGCATCAATGATAGTGAAGACGTTGAGTTATAAATGCAAAATGTTATGCAATAATTGCCATATGTTACCAGTGTCCATAAGGGAAGCAACGGACAATAATAGTGTGACCTATCATGCATACTATAAGGGGCGTTCATTTGAAATCCATTCGTGCAGCACCGCGCGTAATTGTGTATCTTGAACATGATCATGTCATAGTCATGTGATAAGTACTGACCAATGAATAAAACAGCATGTGCTTATCGTCCCATGATGCATAGGTTCTGTTTCTGACTTGAGAAAATGGCTGGGTTGATCCAAAATCCGTCCAAAGAAGCTCAAAGAGTGGTGATTCAGTTTCTTTCATTTGAAGGATGTTGACCAGTGGAAATTCACTGAAGAATGCAGGCAGTATACAGTAACAAATGTGTGTCAAAAACAATGACAGACTGGGCACGAATGTTTCAGAAAGGACGTCAGTTCATGACAGATCTTTGACGGCCAGGTCAAGCGCATATTGTTGCAACAGAAAAACCCATCGTCAAAATTGATGCAGCAGTAAAGATGAACCGTTGTCAAAGCATATGTTCGCTAACGAAACAATTTGATGTGTAAATTTGGACAATTCAAAAGGTTGTTCGCAAGAAACTGCAATATCAGAAGCTGTTTTCACAGTGGGTACCATGGATGTTGACCAATCACCAAAAAGAGGAACGCATGGGATGGTGTTTGAACCACTTGCTGCGTTACAAAGTGGGGGGTGATGCATTTCTCTTCCGCATAGTGGCAGGCGATGAATCATGGTGTCACCACTTTGAGCCGAGCAGCAAAAGAGAGAGCATACAATGGAAGCATGCTGGATCACCAAAAGTAAAAAAATTCAAGTTACAAGATTCCGTTGGTAAGGTTATGCTGAGCACATTTTTTTACCATGAAGGGCTACTGTTCGCCGACTTTAAAGAATCTGGTGTCAACATCAACTCTACCCACTACTTGCAAACACTAGACAAGCTGCAAAAAGCCATCAAGAATAAACGACCCGGCATGCTTTCTCGCTGTGTGATTTTGTTGCAGGATAATGCTCGTCCGCATGTCACAAAGTTTGTGCAGAAAGCATTAGCAAGGAAGATGTGGGAATTCTGCAACATCCAGCCTATAGTCCTGATGTGTCACCATCTGATTTTCATTTGTTCACACCTCTAAAAAAAGCTCTCAAGGGGCAACGATTTCACACAATGCAGACGTAATGAACACGGTAAATACTTGGTTCAGTGAGCAACCACAATCATTTTTTGCGGGCGGCATTCGCCACCTACCTAAGCAATGGGATGCTTGACTGAATGCCTACTGCGACTTCTTCTGACCAACTCATGGTGCATAATTCATTCAAAATGAATGCCTTGTTTAATTCTACCACACCTGTTGATGTTTCTTTCATGCTTTTGTAATAAAGCCATTGTAACGGGTTTCAAATGAACGTCCCTAATATTTATACGAGGGGACTAGGGAGAGTCAGTACTGGATACTTCATCTCATAGAACACCGGTGGCTGTCAAGCTGCCAATTATGAAGAAGTTAATCATAATTTTAGAAAATAAGAACTAAGCCAACCAAGATGGAAAAAGATTTTCTAGAAGAAGTTGAAGCAATATGGAAAAAGCCATAGAGAGCTCGGTTAGCCAACGTATTGCTTTTCACCTATAAAAATCTTCACAATTGGCACATGGAATGTTAGTGCTATGTATGAATTGGGAAAGACAGAAAAAGTAGTAGGAGAAATGAAATATAAGATTAGCATTTTGAGATAATGGGAAATGAAATGGAAGAGAGCGGGCATACAGTTTCTAAACACCAATAAAACAGTGCTTGCGCAGGCCATACAGAGGAAAACAGTAGGAAAATGTAGCCAACCAAAGTAGGCTCATTAAAAATAGTAATAAGAAAGATGTTAAAGATCAAACAGATGAGTCAAATACTTTGAGGAACTTCTGATCAAAACAGTCCCAAAAGAAATGCAGAAGTGGAGCTGGATATCAACTGTGAGATACCTAAAGAAATTATAAAATTTAATCATCTAAACTGGAGATTACAAAAACTATTAAAAAGCTGCTGAAAAAAAGCTAGCGAAAGCTGCTAGTCCAGATATCCCAGAAGAAAAAAAGAAACAACCAAATAATGCCAATATAAACATTTCAACTGAGTTACTACACAAACTATTCAATCTAGGAGACCGAAAAAATACCAAGGTAAGGATATCCGTTAGACAGATTAAGAGATGCCACTGACAACCAATTAAGATATGAACAAGCAGGTTTCCAACCTAACAGATCCTGCATGAACCAGATAGCATCGTTAAGCATAATAATAGAGCAATACAATGAAATGAATTTATCACTTTTGTATTGGATTTGTGGACTATGAAAAGGCCTTTGACAGCACCGAGAGAGTTTTTTGATACATGAAGCACTATGAGATTTCACAGAAGCTCATTAACTTAGTAAAGGCAAAAAATAAGGATATGAAATGCAGAGTTCTTCATATGGTGAATTAACGGATACATTTAAAATAAGATCAGGAGCATGGCAGGACAATCTTTTGTCACCTTTATTATTCTGATTGACTATTGACTGGAATATGAAGACAACAATTACTGCCAGAAATGGAATTAAATGGGATCTTTGACAGTGCAGCCTGATGATCTGGACTTTGCTGACGATCTCCCACACACTAAATCAGATGCAAGATAAATTAAACATGCTTGACAAGAGGTCACAGCAATTAAGTCTAACAATTTATAGGGGAAAGAAAGATCATGAGAATAAATTAAGCAAATGATAACTTGATTTCTTTTGGTGCAACTTCATGCGGCAGAATCATACACATATTTAGGAACAAAGTTAGGGGAACAGACAGAGATATTAAAATAAGAATCATTTTCTAAATTAAAAAAAAAACAAAACAAAAACAAGACAAGATTTTAAACACTAGCAAATTTTTGGAAATAAAGAGAAACTAAATCTAGAACCAAACTTAGAATATGTAACTCATTATGTCAAACAGGCTGTTGTATGGAGAAATATGAAGAATTACTGAAACAATTACTAATAAACTACAAAAACTAATTAATTGGTAGCTGTGCAGAATAGAAAGACTAAAATGGTATGACAGAATCACCAATGTGGAACTCATGGAATGAACTAAACAAATTCCTGTGAATCAACGTGTGTGGAAATGATGATGGCGCTGGACAAGACACACTGAGAAAACCTGTTAACAGTATAACTAAAAGTCCTTTGTCTGGAACCAGCAAGGCAAAATAAATCATAGGAGACCTAAATAAAACACACGCACAAGGAGTGAATTAGACTCAGTGATGGGAAGCACACTGAAGAAACTGCAGGAGACAGCACAGGTAGGACGGTCTATGTGCCACTGGGAGGTAAAGGGCAGAAGAAGATGAAAGAACGAGTACTGGAATAATAAATGACGATTAACTTTGTATGTCGTCTGCTTTTTAAACCAAATATCCATTTGTAACTTACTAAATGTCCCTCATGCAAGTAATGAATTGTTCTCCTAAAAAAAACAGCAACACTTGTAGCCAGTTTATGATTGAAGTCAGTTTTTGTAAAAGAATGATGCCCAACATAAACTAAAGGCAAGGAGCAGTCCTGATTTGATTAACAGAACTGTCATCAGTACTTAATGAGCTCATTGTGATAAAATTTTAACTTTCAACTCAGAGAAATAAGGATAATATTTTTAAAAAAAGTGAAAATGACATGAGATACTTGAATATATAATTTGATGTCATTCAGTCAACTCTGTTAAAGTGTCATGATTAAACATTTATGCTAAACAGTTTCCATCAGTCACATACAAAGTCAATCTGCAAGGTTAAAATATACTTGTTATATTAAGATTTAGCCAGTCCTGGGCTGGGTGTGCTCGACTAGCAATTACTGGACGTCTTCTTTTTCATAAGTGATGTGGTGTCTTTATGAAAGTACAACAGACCTAGTTCAAAGCACAATGACATTTATGATTTATGCATGTGTGGGGAAAGGAGACTAATTATAAAAGTTTTAGAAAAATTAGAAAAAAAGAAGTTAAACAGTGACAATACATAGAGATCAGTGAATAATACTTTAGAATTATGTCAGACTAAGGTTGTTGCATTAAGACCTGTTACATTTATGTTTAGTAAAGGAGGTCAAGAAAACAACAGACACTGAATATGGAGAAACTAGCATACCATGGTCTAACCTGGAAATCTGATCTCAACAATCAGCCCAGTGCCTTCATGCAAACTGGGGCACTCCTAATGCCTGTTGTGGAAACCATCAGAAATAGATCTGCTGACTATGTATTTACTACAAGTCAGATTTGGCAAAATATGTCAGTTAACTCTTTCTGTTTATGGAGTTGTTACTTTAAATAATACTTTTTAGTAATTAACTGTTGGTGGGTCAGAGGCAGTTTATAGCAGTAATGACTGGAACGGGTGGTTTAAGTAACAAATAACTATCTGCTGGAATATCTGACAGGATAGCAATTAGCAGTAAATCAATAAATAATAAGTTGAGAAAACCTGAGTTAATGAATAGAATGTCACAGCTTAACTAGCTGGCTGAACAGAGTAAGTTAAGTTACGAAGTGAAATATTAACTTTCTAAATTCTAAAGTAAAGCCTCTCTCTTCTCATAGACAGAAGAAATAAAACCACCAAGTTTATATCTTGCTATGTCAATAGATCCCTGTTGTACTCCTAGCTTTATTTTTTTCATTTCATTATTATCCTCTATTTCCCATATTAAAATATTAATTGTTGTTACTTGATTCCAGTGAATATTTTTTTTATTATTCTGATCAATGTTAATATCTTTCAACATTTTAATTAGTTCGTCAATAAATATTTTGTATAAAAATAACACCCAAAAAATGTAACATATAAAGTAATACAGTAATTAGATTACTACATTACTCCCATTTCATCGAATGAATGAGTCAGTATTTACTATTTGAGTGTAAGTGAGCGTTCTTTAAAAGAAAAAAATTACAGGTAGAATAGAAATAGAAGATATCAAATGTGTACTTATTATACAACATGTATGGTGTAATCGCTTTGAAATTTCACCTTGTTCAGGATAAATGAAGATTAAACCATCACGTATATTTCAGAAACTCTCAAGACGACACCGCAAGGCACGCTCATAAAAAAACAAGACGTTTGTTACTGTTAAGTCTGTTATAATATTCCAGCTCGGAGCGGCAAGACAAAAATTAAAAAGTCAATGCCGAACTTATTTCAAACAGAAAAAAAAATAAAGCTGCAAACACCACGACATCAAACCTATCCTTTCTCTCAGCATCCATTGACACTTTAACGGGAAAACTATCCATTAAACACCTCGAACTGACAAAACGGACAGACGAACCTTATAATAAACACCGTTATTTCCACTGACTTCAACCGAAAGATCCTCCATTTTGGGTTAGAATGAAAGAATGCTGGGAAATTCTTCACGCGGACCGATTTGCTCAGTTTTCTTGTTCTTTCTGTAAGTATCGGCCGTGCTGGTCGGCGAGAGCAGGTCTCATTGATTCTATCGCTTCTCTACACGGAGTCTGTGATTACCTTAAGTCGCGAGGGTGTGCGTGGATTGTGTAGCGATCTACACACCAGTAACTATATATTAGCCGGGGCCATGTTGATATGTTTATAATACTTTTTCTGTGTTACTGTATTTAAAAAGATAACATAAAATAAGTGGCAGTATACCTGAGGGAGGAGGGATGTTGGGTTAAATAAATATGCAGGGGTCTAAGACCTCCACGCCCATTGTGATTGTCAAAGCTTGAGCCCTGGGTCACAAAATGAACCTACGTTGTCAGTATGAATGACTGATTGATATGGGTTAGGGATTCCTGCACTGACGCATCATAACGAGGACCAATAGAATACCAACAATGAAATAGTACGATACATGTATTGAAAAGATGCAGGGATCCTGTTACAGGTCCTTATCCATTGTAACTGAATAAACTGATCGTTATAAGAACACCGTGAAAGCAGTACGTTGTACCCAATCCCAGATATAAATGGTTAACATGGTATGCCTCTCATAATATATATTTCTTTATGGGAACTGAAGTTGTATGACTGGTATGGGACAGAAAACCATTTTAAACGGCACTGAAGTGACAACAGACGCTATTTATCCCTGTTATAAAACAGAAGATCTTGCCCACCACAACACGCAATGAAGAAATGAAAGAGATCTACAACTTTCTGGAAGAATTCCTAATAATAGAAATGAAACAATAAACATAGCCATTGTATTTGGGGGACGGACTGCGACAATGTAAAGGGGTTATAAAGATGACAGTAGTTAAATATGTAGTAGGAGCGCGATAAATACAATCTTTGGAAATCGGATAACATCATCAGATCGATCACTTCTGTCCGCTGTCTTTGTTATTTTAGTTTCAGTTTAGGATAAGTTTTTGGGTAGTGCCGTTGGTGTTTATACGGCAGTTGTACTCTGCTGTGTCATTCCTGCTAGGTCTTGTTACATTTCTTTCAGCAATAGGTCCCTATTAATATCACCGTCAGTTGCCAGGCAAGTCTTGGCTTCTGAGAGCACGTAACTAGGTGGGTGTCATCACACCTAGCGAGCTGTCGCCCCATGGGGTCTAGTGGTTGATGTTCTTGTTTACCAACAACCATAGTAGTCTACGTTCGATACCCAGTAGCGACAGAATCCTTCCCACTCCCCTCACTTTTTACAGCAATAAATACCATACATTTGCTATGATACCATGACCCAATATGTATGAAAGCTCCACATTTGACTTCATACGGCATTTCACCACGGGATTACCTTCACTGTAGTGTTTTAACTCTGAAATACAGGAGCCAAATTGTGGAGCCGAAAACTTGCACCATCCAGTTTCCCTCGGGACAATCGGTTGGAGTCTGTTGGCAATAAAATATGAGCGTGCCAACAATGACCAGGTTAATTATAATATATTTCTCCATAGATGCCAAGCTCCACTACCGCTCTTGCACGCCCCTCTGTTTTCTGAGCTTGGAGAGGGAGAGAAGTCTGTACCCTAGCTCACTCTGGTAAATGCAAATCCTTTTCAGAGTTCAGACGATCTAAGCGCCAATGCATCGAACTTCAGAGTTTGAACTCACACCTTCCAGGGGATTCCCCCCCCCCCCCGCTCACTCGCTTTGAACTCAAACGTAGTCCATGCACAGTACTTCTAGTAGTGCTGGACTGAATTTTGTGTGTGGGTTAGCTTTCCATATTAACAGTGTCCCTCGCCATTAGGCGAATCCACTCCGACTTCAGAAGTACTTGTAATTTACATCCCCAAGTCAAGGACGATATGTCAACATTTTAGTCCAACTGTCCAGTGTAGGGGTTGAACCCCTTACCTCGAAATCAGCACACCGGGTGTTTAAGAGCACGCGTTCTTATCCATGCGGCCATGCTGACCTACACGTTCCAGGGGATTCAAAACCAACTCCCGCCATTCACTTCAATTCGAGTCATGCAATCTCCCATAAAATAGACGGCGAATTTCCCTCAGCCAAGCACTGCTCAACGCCAGCCCATCCCGATTAATGGACGGGTTACACGACCAGCTGCTTGACTTGGGGACTCAGATGGGACAAGAGACTCAGCATTAATCTCAAGCACTGGTGCAACATTATCTTGCGCAGTGGTTCTCAACCTTTTTTGGCCCGTGCCCCCCTTCACCATATTTTCAGAACGTCATTCCCCCCTTCCTATCAAAAATTTGGCCCGTGCCCCCCTTCACCGTATTTTCAGAACGTCATCCCCCCCCCTTTCATATTTCCTATCTAAAAACCCCCACCCCTACACAGAATACGTAAATATGGAAGGTAAATTTAATAGCATATACTAAAACAAGTCTAGACATCCACATAAAACATGATTTGTGGGTCTACTTACTTTATAAAATGAATTTTAGAAGGATGAGACATACATAACTGTAAAGTATGAAGGGAAAAACAATATCAAGTAATCGGTTCTTGTATTAACGCGATCTTGAAATGGTCTTCATCCCTCCCCCCCCCCCCACCCATGGAAACCCTAAAATTCCCCCCTGGGGGGGGGGAATTCCCCACCGGTTGAGAACCACTGATCTAGAGGGGAATAGGCTAGAGCAGGGGTGTCAAACTCAATCGCTCAGCGGGCCAAAACTCAAAACACACGTAAGGTTGCGGGCCGAACAGGATAAACATTCAATAAGCCGAAAATTAAACATTTTTTAAAACATTATATAAATTAAAACAGAAAAAAAGAGCTGTGCAGTGTCAGTCGTGTCATTACTTTCATCGACAGCAAGGGAGAATGCAACAAGTCGTTGCCTTTTTCGATCAGTTGTGCTTTCACATCAGTGGCCATCTCACAAACCCGATCAGCAACCGTATTTCTGCTAAGGCTTACCTTTGCAAACATATGCTTTTTGTCTGAACACAAGACGTCACACACTTTCATCATGCAACGCTTCAGAAACTCTCTTTCTGTAAATGTTCGGCCTAATTTTCCGATCTCCTCGCCACAATAAAACTTGCTTTCACAGCAGCTTCAGATTGTGATTTTGCTTTGGTGAAAAACTGCTGTGGTGTTAGATGCCTCTTGAATTCTTTTACCTTATGTAGCTTCTGCTCTGCATTCAGGCTGTTTAACTTGTCTTGGTGTTTAGTCTCGTAGTGTCGTCTCGGATTATATTCTTTGATCACAGCCACATTATTTCCACAAATTAGACACACAGGTTTACCGCCAATATCAGTAAAGATATATTCAGCCTCTCTGCGGCTTTGAAAGACTCTGTTTTCAGAATCAACGTTTCTCTTGGTCATTTTAAAGGCTAGCTTTGATTAAAAACAAAGATTGTGCATCTACCGACAGACGCTTGATTGATATCATATTAGCCGTAGCGGGAAAAGGTGATGTAATATCCGGGCACTACACTACTTTCATTTCTTATGCGAAAACTCAAAACGAGCAACTGAACGTTGCTAGGTCACTATAGCGACGAATATCCACTCACTACACAACTTTTATTTTCGTTTATTCTGTTCGAAGCGAGAACGCTCTCAGGTAGCCTTTCATTCGGCAAGGCTGCTAATTAGGGAAGATGATTTGCACTTTATATCGTGGCCATTAAAAAAATATTTTTGCCTAAAATTCTCTCTCGGGCCGAATATATTTGTACGTCGGTTGAGACCTCTCGGGTCTGATATAATTGTACGCCGGGCCTGATGTGGCCCGCGGGCCTTGAGTTTGACACATGCGTGCTAGAGGAACATAATGGAGATCATCTGCCATGCACTGTGCTCATGCCAAACGGGCGAAGTGTCAAATGAGTTGTCTAAACAAAGTTTAACATATCATATAGGCAATATTGACCTGTATGAAGCTGTTTATCTTCTGACAACAAGCCAGATAAAAGATACGAAAATCAGCGTTTGTGCACCCACCAGTGGTGAATGAGAAAGTCGAAAAGGCCTGGATGAGGAAAGAGAAAGCTACTAAAGAGTGGCAGAAAGTAAGAATACAGCGGGCACAAAAGGAGAATGAAGTGAAAAACACGTATCGGGAAAAACAGAACACGTAATATATTCAAAAGATTGCATAGAGAGACCAGAAAACAACTGTGAGAAAATGTTGCACTATTTCTAGCATTTATACCGACAAACGAATAGGAAATGTATGAGTCGTCATATACCAAAATAAAGAATGCTCTGGGCATAATAATAAGGCCGAGAAACAGAAAAGACAAGAATTCCCCAGGCAGTATATAACACACATTGTTAAAGGCGATAGAAATGCATGACTAACAACTGGAGCATTTATCTAACAGGGCACTGACAAGGATAAAGTATACGATTATGTTAAATATTCATTGTGACGTAGCAAGAACAATGCCATAGGGTCTGACGGCGTACAGCATGGTCACACCAAGCAATTGAGTGCTGTGGAAATGCAATGGGTTGTGAGGGACGTCGACGTCAGCATACAGACTTCCAAAGAACTGGTTACATAATTATCCAAAGCCACTACCAAAATCTTAATGAGGTCCCTCACAAATCGGCAGTAACAGAATCTTCACCCTACAGAATATCGCAAATTGATGAATGAAAAAATAGTGACTACGAAAGTTTAATGAGTTAAGAACTGACATTCTTGCTCTTGTGGCATTCCCATAAGCGTTCAGTCATTATCTTCAACAGCCAGCGTAGAGTCAATACTAACTGTCCCCGTTACAATCTGATTATATGTCCGCCTTGCTTTACTTCTGAGTGACGACTGTCTACCAGGTCCTCTGACCACCTTCTACTACCGCATTCGCTCTAGACCAGTGGTTCTCAACCTGTTTTGGCTCATGAACCCTTTCACCATATGTTAGAATGTCACACCCCCCCCCCCCCCCCGAGAAAGAATTAAAAGAAGAATAATTCTCACCTTTCCAAAATTGCCAGCCTCTAAAGGTACATTTAAAATAACACGCCTATAATACTGAACAACTTTCTTTTCTTCCATATTTATACATAACCTTTACATGCAAAGAGTAATTTTATAGTGCAGTAAAACGTCAACGAATTGTCACTTAATACACGACACCAGAATGTCATAAAATTGTGCTTCATAAAACAAAACGCTCAATAGAAAACCAGGATATTGTGGCTGAAGCCATGTTGAGTCTGCCAATCTGTGGTCTTAACCCCCCCCCCCCCCCCCCACCCTTTCCTCCCTGGAAACCCTAAAATTCCCCCCTTGGGGAGGGGGGATTCTCCACTGGTTGAGAACCACTGCTCTAGACTATGATAGTCTATCTGTTCTTCTGCCTTGTTCACGAGTTCTCAGAGGGCCTTCACCACATCTACATTATCATGCATCAAATCACCCCTCAATGATGCAGCACACCCAATCTGTCTGCCTGTTCACTTCCAACCTCACCAGAGTGTCCTGGAGAAAAGATCCAGCGATTGCTCACAACTCGCGACACCTGAGTTGATGCATACCATTCAGCACGAAGCATGTCAGTCTTCACCTTTGTCAGCATGCTTTGTGAATCAGTCACAATCACGACATGCGTATACAGTTTGTTCTCTAACCAGTAGAAAGCACCTGCCTCCACCTCCATTCTCAGACTTGAGATTGTGGTGTTATATGCTAAGCTCTCCTTTACCAAACATTGGCCATTGACTTTTGCTATGAATCCCCAGGCACTTTGTTTTTGCCCCTTAACACAGATCCATCAGTATAGATGTTGTGATACAATTTATATTTAAATATTATGTTTAGAATACTAAGAGATCTTCACACGCGCGAGATCTCCTGGCTGCTATGTGCTTTAAATTTCCTATTTTCAATTTTAAAGTATTGTATCTAGATTTTCTTGTTTATTGTAATGTTTGCTTATTTCGCGCTATCCCAAGTCATAAAAATGCCATAGAAGACTCGTGTTTTAACGAAAATATTATCCCCAGCTCAGAAAAAAATCCCCGGCCAAGGTGTGAGCTGGTCTCTGTGCCAGTGTGTTTTTTAACCTTTCTGCTGGAGCTCTAGGCTGTTTATTTAGGCCGGCCCTATTTATATATTTTGCAAACATTATTATGTGATATATTCTATTACCAAAGGTACCTATAAACTGTATATGTACCTTTGGTGAGCCATAGCTTCACCAGTGACCCCTAGTCCTCTGCTTTCTTTGCGTTTCAGTAGGATTTTAATTATGTTTCTAATTCAATGTCTTTTTCGTTTTCCGATCCCTTTACTTCACCCTTCATTATGGCCACTAAGACAATAAAAGTGGACGCCGAGTGTCGCGTTTTCAAAGAAGAAAAGGGAATAAAGTACTTTTTTGTGGAAACAAAGGACAAGAAAACCAGTTGTGTAGTATGCAGCGAAAGTATTGCCGTTTTGAAAGAGTACAATCTTCGGCGTCACTTTGAAACAAAACATCTTCCAACATTTTCAAAGTTTTCTGGAAAGTACGCTCTGAGAAATATGCGTCCACAAAACGTGGTCTACAAACACAAAGAAATCTCTTCAAGAGAAAGTTTTCTGAAAATGAATCTATCACTCGTACTAGTTACAAAATAGTGCATAAGATGGCAGAACGAGAAAAACCGTTTACTGATGGCAATTTCATCAAAAAGTGTATGATGGAAGCAGTAAATAACGCGTGTCACGAGAAAGCCTATTTGTTTTGAACTATCAGCCTTTCGGCTTTCCTCTTCTCGTGACATGCCGATAGATTGTGAACTGATACGAGTCTCCCCTTCCCTCAAACGTTCCAATTGCGATGACAAACTCTAACTTTCCTCTTCTTGTGACATGCCGAAAGATTGTGAACTGATGTGAGTCTCTCTTCCTCTCAAACTTTCCCGTTGTGATGACATACTCAAGCTTTCCTCTTCTCATGACCTGCCGATATGATTTATAAGGTTAAATGTACGAACATCCTCACATTCAGTTGCTCCTGGTCTTTTTGGTAAAGCTATAAATACATATTTCAGCATTCGCTGTGTAAATATCCACTGGTGTAAATATCATTTAACATTTTGGTTAATATATCTACTCCAGACAGACAAGACGATTCAAGCCAACAATCCCACCATGGGAACTAACAGTCCCATTCACAGACACGAGCCTACCAAAGACCATCACCAAGGACACAGAGGACACAAATGCAAGAGACGCGACCGAGACATTCATAGAAGAATTCAGTAAGGACAACCTCATAATATACACAGACGGGTATAAGAACGAACGGTGAGATGTGGGAGCAGGAGTAGTGGTTCCCAGACTGGAAACTGAAGAAACAGCTCAAACTAACAGACCAGACAGCATTATGCACGGCCGAACTGGTAGCCATACTGAAAGGGCTGGAGATTGCAGCCGAAAAACCACCGCTGAGACTATGTATATTAACAGACTCCTTGTCCTCAGTACAAACGCTCGGGAACTTCACTAGAGGAAACAGACCCGACATAAAAGAGGAGATATTAGCGATGGCCACCAACCTCAGGTACATGGGATGCCAAGTCACCATCGGATGGATACCAGCGCACAGGAGTATCCCAGGAAACGAACAAGCAGACAGAGTGGCGAAACGAGGGCCAACCAGCAGTAATAAAATCAGCACAGGCCTAGGTAAAGTAGAAGGAAAGATTATCATCAAAAACTACATACTCCAGGAATGGGGGAAACAGTGGCGAGACAGCGAACCCAGCTACAAACCACAAGCCAAATCCAACATGAAAGCGCCGGCAAACAGACAACTATGGAAAATCAGGCTTGAAAACCCATTCTGCAGAGCATGCCTAGAAAACAACACCATTGAACACTATTTACTAGCATGCGATAAGTACATTAGTGTGCGAAGGGATCTAAGAGATTACTTCGTCAAAATTGGGACTCCAATGACAATGACGGAGTGCTTGCACACAAACAGCGACCTAGTAATACAGCGGCTAGTCAGACAGTTAATATGCAGAACATGGAATAGAAAGAAAAAGCAGCGGCGGCAGCAGGATATAACAATATGAATTGGAAACAAATAGGTATATTAAGCTCCTGCGAGAAGAAACGTACTAAACATCAACACGTTGCACATACCTTACAAGGAGATCCATCTCGTATCCCGAAATACAGGTGAAAATCCGAAATCAGAAGCACCCAATAAATATATAAAATGAATAATAAAATAAAATACACACAACGCGTACAATACGACACACAGGACGGCCGACGTTTCGATTCTCAGAATCTTTGTCAAGGACAGGACAACACGGATAGATAGGACAACGATATATAAAAAAAAGCACAAAACTAAAAAGCACAACCACTACGTATCCATGTGGGAGCAGAAAAGACGGATTTGCCAGGTATAAAAAAAAAAACTATTTATTTAGGCATGTATATGTATGCATCTATATCTATATTTATGTATTTTTTAAAAAAAATGGATGCCCTGGCTGTCCTGAGAGGGACAGCTGAGTGTGGCGCGGGGAGTGGCACGATTGTGGGTTGGCTCTTCCGGAAGGGAGATCGGGTCGTCTTGTTGTGGCACCAACCCATACACCGATGACGAAAACAAGATAGCGAACCTAGAGGAGGACGGGCAGCTGACCGAGGGGACAACTTGAGACTGCACTTGAACTCTATGCCTTTGCCTACATCGAGTCCTTATAAGGACTTAACGTGACTAGGACCAGCCCCGGCGAGGAAACACAAGAAACAACAAGCACGTAGTAGTGCTAATAGAGAAAAAAAAAAACCGCCCGACCAAGGACCGGTCTTTATCAGGACCAGCATAAGACAGAAAGAAAATAAATTTATCTGACGAACAGAGCGGAGCCAATAAAACCAGTATGAATTAGGACTAACAGTCCACACAACCACGGATCTCAACAATAACCACCGCTGAGGAAGCAGGTTAGACGAGACCGAATTTGAATTTTTTTTTTTGTTTGAAAATTGGAATTGGGATTAGACAATACTTCTAATTCTTCTAATGTGATTTCATCTGGCCCAGCTGTTTTTCATTTCTTCATATGTTTGACAGCATCAGCGACTTCTTCTCTTAGAATAGGTGGACCTTCTAAGTTACTTTCTTCTATTATACAGGAAGGTAAATAAGATTAATAAACCAACACAGAACTGGTGTCGTTAGCCGCTACACGCAGTGGGATTTACTGAGGAGAGGATCCGAGCGCTTATAGACTGAATGGTGGGATGTGCAATGAGGATGATCTGTCGTCTAACCAACCAACCAACCAACCAACCGACCGACCGATCAACCAACCAACCAACCAACCAACCAACCAACCAACCAACCAACCAACTAACTAACTAACTAACTAATAACTAACTAACTAACTAACTAACTAACTAACTAACTAACTAACTAACTAACTGACTGACTGACTGACTAACTAATTAACTAACTAACTGATTGACTGATTGACTGAACTAACTGACTGACTGACTGACTAACTAACTAACTGACTGATTGACTGACTCGCTGGCTGGCTAACTTACTGACTGGCTGATTGAATGACTGGCTGGCTTACTGACTGAATGATTGACCGAACTGACTAATTTACTAACAAGTAAGAAAACCTGTGTGGACCTTCGGTGTTGGGCGAGGACGCTATTCTGACGGTGACCTGAGCCCAGTCAGACACGTGATCGATGCCAGCTCTCACCGCTGGCCACGCTAGGGAAAGACTGACCACTTCAGTATCCGTGAAAACCGACCTTCACAATGTGATAGTAATAATGCTTCACATAACCACAGCTACGGGACATTATTTAGCATGTGGTTTTAACTGGGGTTAAATCACAGAATGTTTAACTGATTCAGTGCCGAAGGATAATATAGTAGTATATAATGTCCTAATGGAAGCGTAATTCTGGTCCGTTCATCTGTTCCGCTGCTCGTAAATTTTTCCATGTCAGTTATACCGCCCACAGCGGACGAGCGCAAAAATGGACCATATCTGACCTAGTTTTTCAAACCTCACGCGTTTTTGTTAACTACTTTCGGTTTTTGGAGTTTAAAAAGTTAAACTTTAATTATTAAAAGGTAAATTATTTACGAAATGATTTTAAGACAAAATAAGTGTGTGTGTGTGTGTGTGTGTGTGTGTGTGTGTGTGTGTGTGTGTGTGTGTGTGCGTTTGTATGTGTACGGGGTAGGCCGGCGTTGGTGCAGGGGAATGGACCCTTAGACCGACTGTGAGCATTTGCCCACAGTGGTTCACCAGACACTCAGCTACTGTGAGGCGGTGTAAAGATTGACGATCATATCGGCCCCTGACGAGACCAAGTGCAGTGCTGAGAGGGCAGTACTACACTTTGATTTTTTTAAAACGTTTATTTCATGCAAAGCAATGTATATTTGCAAGGTGTAACGTGTGTTTCTTTTGTTTGTGTATATTACATAGCGTTGCCGTTTGTTAGTGTTAGGTGTCACATGTGTGAATAAAACAAATACATACATATATACAGTTATGATAATATGACATTTATGGCATAGTGCATGTAAACGCACATGCCTTGCATATGCTTCATTTCCACTTCCACAAGCGGAATGTATGTAACACCTATTCATCTCTCCCTCCCCCCTATCTCTCTCTCACAAACACATTTTATCTTGATCTATCTCATGCTTTCTGGAGACAGCAGTACATTGAATGCCGTGAGCTTGGACAATATACTTTAAATTATCGTTTCCCATTAAAATGTGGCTTCTTCCCCACGTTTCTATCCTGTTTCAGGATATTGCGGTCAACATCAGCATCTTTCAGCTGTATGTTGATTCCTAGGCTAGATTACGCTCATCAGCACGCCACGACTTTCTGAGCGACCGGTTCCATACTCTCACAAGTCACTGGTGCGACTCGAACTGGTAAATAATGTACCTTTTAATAATTACAGTTTGACATTTTAAACTCTCAAAACCGGAAGTAGTTAAGTATCGAAAACGCTCGAGATTTGAAAGTCCGTTGAACGCTGGTCCGCTGGGGGCGGCATAACTAACATTTAGAGTTTCACATCGGGGTACGACTATGTAAAAAAAATAATAGGTCGGTGTAGATCTTGTGAGAGAGGAAGAGAGAGAGAGAGAGAGAGAGAGAGAGAGAGAGAGAGGGGGAGAGAGAGAAGAGAGAGAGAGAGCGAGAGAGAGAAGAGAGAGCACACGAGAAAGAAAAAAGAAAGTGAGAGAGAAGAGAGAGAGAGCGACAGAGAAGACAGAGAGCGACAGAGAAGAGAGAGAGAATAAATCGTAATGGGGAAAACGAACACGATAAATAAATAAATAAGTAAATAAATAAATAATTTTAAAAAGTTGTAATAGAAGTAGTTGTGGAGAGAAGAGAGAGAAAGCGAGAGGAACGAGAGAAAGAGAAAGAGAGAGAGAGAGAGAGAGAGAGAGAGAGAGAGAGAGAGAGAGAGAGAGAGAAGAGAGAGAAAGCGAGAGAGAGAGAGAGAGAGAGAGAGAGAGAACATATACAGAAAAAAGGTATATTACAACGAGCTCTGACCAGGTGAACATAAATCGAAGTGGTGAAAACGAACACGATAAATAAATAATAATAAGTTGTAAAAGTAGTAGTAGTAGTAGTAGTAGTAGTAGTAGTAGTAGTAGTAGTAATAGTAGTAGTAGTAGTAGTAGTAGTAGTAGTAGTAGTAGTAGTAGTAGTAGTAGTAGTAGTAGTAGTAGCACCAGCAGTAGTAGTAGTAGAAGTAGTAGTAGTAGTAGTAGTAGTAGTAGTAGTAGCACCAGCAGCAGCAGCAGCAGTAGTAGTAGTAGTAGTAGTAGTAGTAGTAGTAGTAGTAGTAGTAGTAGTAGTAGTAGTAGTAGTAGTAGCACCAGCAGTAGTAGTAGTAGAAGTAGTAGTAGTAGTAGTAGTAGTAGTAATTAGTAATAGCAGTAGTAGTAGTACTAGCACCAGCAGCAGCAGCAGCAGCAGCAGCAGCAGTAGTAGTAGTAGTAGTAGTAGTAGTAGTAGTAGTCATAGTAGTAGTAGTAGTAGTAGTAGTAGTAGTAGTAGTAGTAGTAGTAGTTGTTGTTGTTGTAGTAGTAGTAGTAGTAGTAGTAGTAGTAGTAGTAGTAGTAGTAGTAGTAGTAGTAGTAGTAGTAGTAGTAGTAGTAGTAGTAGTAGTAGTAGTAGTAGTAGTAGTAGTAGTAGTAGTAGTAGTAGGACATAATTTACAACACTGCTATGGAAATCCTGGGCCCAGCCCCCCGAAAGCATAAAGACAGGTTTGATGAAAATTCTGAAGATATCAACCAATTGCTGGCCGAGAAATATCTTCTCCTCAAGGCACATTTGAATGACCCGAAGTCAACATAAAAAAAAAAAGATGTCTTCAATAACATTCGGAGAGTAGTGCAGCAGAAACTTCGGCACATGCGGGACTCCTGGCTGAGCAGCAAAGCTGATGAAATTCAAGGCTTTGCTGACAGACATGATATGAAAAACTTCTACGACTCACTGAAAGCGGTCTACGGTTCTCCATCACCAGGCATAGTTCCCCTCCTCAGTGCAGATGGGGGAATATTGGTCACCGATAAGAAAGAAATCCTTCAACGCTGGGCAGAGCATTTCAGCAACATCTTAAATGCAACTTCTTTCTTCGATGATGAAACCATCAACTGCCTTCCTCAAGTTCCCACTATTGATACACTTGATGACCTGCCAACCATAGTGGAAGTAAACAAAGCCATCCAGCAACTTTCAAGTGGAAAGGCGCCTGGTCCTGACTCCATCCCAGCAGAGATATACTAGGCAGGTGGGCCGTTCCTAACAGAGCAGCTTCACCAAGTCTTTACAAACATATGGGTGAACGAGACCATGCCACAAGATTTCAAGGACGCATCAATAGTCCACCTTTACAAATGTAAAGGAAACCACCAATCCTGTGACAACCACCGAGGCATCTCCTTGCTCTCAATCGCAGGGAAGATATTTGCCATTATTCTTCTCAATCGCCTCACAGCCCATCTCGATCATGGTCTTCTTCCTGAGAGTCAGTGTGGCTTCAGAAAAGAACGAGGAACTGTTGACATGATTTTCGCTGCAAGGCAGCTGCAAGAGAAATGTCAGGAACAGAACTATGAAATGTTCTCCACTTTCATTGACCTTACCTAGGCTTTTGACACAGTCAGCAGAGAAGGACTGTGGAAGATTATGGCGAAAGATGGCTGTCCACAAAGGTAAGTCCAAATAGTGCGGCTATTTCATGATGGTATGCAGGCAAGAGTACGGGAAAATGGTGAACTGTCTGAGCCCTTTCCTGTCACCAATGGAGTGAAGCAAGGATGTGTCCTGGCACCAACACTGTTCAGCGTGATGTTTTCAGCTGTGCTGACGAATGCCTTCGATAACAGTGATATTGGAATACACATCAACTACCGCACGGATGGAAAGTTGTTCAATCTCAGAAGCCTGAAAGCCAAAACCAAAACTAACAGCGACACCGTCAGAGAACTGCTGTTTGCTGATGATTGCGCTCTATATGCCAACTTAGAGGTAGACATGCAACACAATGTTTCAGTTTTCTCATATGCCTGTGCCAACTTTAAGCTCAATATCAACTTGGAGAAGACTGTAGTTATGTACCAGCCAGCTCCAGGAAATAATCACACCGTGCCGAATATCAAGGTGAACGGTCATAGACTAAGTGTTGTGGACAAATTCACCTATATTGGCAGCACCGTGTCACAAACTGCCACAATTGATGACGAAGTGAATGCAAGAATCTCCAAGGCCAGCGCGGCCTTTGGCAGACTGTACAAGAATGTATGGGACAGAAATGGAATAAGCCTGCAAACAAAGCTGAAAGTCTATAAAGCATTTGTATTATCCACATTGCTATATGTTTGTGAAACATGGACTGTTTACCAGCGACATGCTAGGAAATTAAACCACTTCCACACAGTCTGCCTTAGGAAGCTATTGAAGATTAAATGGCAAGACAAGATCCCAGACACTGAATTTCTAGAAAGAGCATCCATGCCCAGTATCCACAATCTACTAATGAAAAATCAGATTCGCTGGGCAGGTCACTTATCTAGTATGCCAGATGCTCCCTAAACAATTTTTTTTTACGGCGAGCTGCGTTGTGGTAAACACTCCCAAGGCGTCCAGAGGAAACGTTTTAAAGACATTCTGAAAGTCTCACTGAAAGCTTTTGGAATTACTCCTGACACCTGGGAGACTGCTGCTAAAGACCGTAATTCATAGCGTACATCATTTCATAAGGGTCCAGTCACTTGTGAAGTAACCAGGACTGCAAGAGCTGTGAAGAAAAGGCTGGACAGAAAAACCACGGCAGGAAATCCTCCTCCTGGAGCGTCAAGCATTCTTTGTCCACATTGCCAAAGAACATTTCGAGCCAAAATAGGCCTTATAAGCCATCTTAGAACTCACGGCTCCATACTTTCAACCCCACTGGATGAAATGAATGGTCATCATCATTCTTGATGGGCAAACAACAACAACAACAACAACAACAACAACAACAACAACAACAACAACAACAGTAGTAGTAGTAGTAGTAGTAGTAGTAGTAGTAGTAGTAGTAGTAGTAGTAGTAGTAGTAGTAGTAGTAGTAGTTACAGATAGTTACATGTCATTTACACGACGTTGTAATCAACCCCATCTATCAATGACTGTTTGGGATTTACTAGGCGGCAAATTATTTCAGTAGTTTGGCGTTGCTGTCTGAACTTCGACTTTTTATACCATTAAAATCAACACAAAGTAATCTGCCTCCAAATCGATCGCTGCTAACTTCGAGCCCTCGACACGGATTGACGGGGAATAGTGAAACTACCCGTCTCGCTATCTCCTAAGCCAAGACGCTGATTAATATAGGTAGTAGTAAAATAACGCTAAGCACCAGTTCAGTAGCGTGTCCTTTGCAGAACCTCGCTCCCGAACAACCTTCCGGAACACTTCTCGGTCATACGCACGCCCGATACACCTCATCTGGAGATCATTTGCCACATCCTGCACCCATCTTCTCTTTGGCCTTCCTCTTCCTTTCTTCCCGGGCATATACCCCCTCCATTATTGTTCTCTCCAACTTTCATGACGTTTCAAGCGACCAAAATATTTCAATTTTCTTTGTTTTATCGTCTTTAATAGCCAACCTTCTCCAATCTTCAGCTTTTGTCGTATGGATGCATGTGTTCTTTTCTGTATCCACGGTGTTCTTAGAACCCGTCTATAACATTTATATTCAAGGGCATTTATGCGCTAAACAACGGACTACCCACATGCCAGAGCCGCATCTCAGCAAGAATCATTCAGCCCAATCATATATGAAAGCTGGTTTGAAAACCTGATGGTGTAAGTTTCAGACGGAGATGGTCACCAAGGACATTCAAATGAGAGGGGAAGTGAGTAATACTAAAGCTGTGCCAGGGTAATGGCCGCAAGAACATGTCATGGGACATTTGAGTATATACATAGTAGACATGGTATGATGGGCAGATGTTTTACCGGGACCTGTAAGGCAGCGGCATCCCTCAGTAGTCGAGCGGTTAGACGCTCGCCTGCCGGTCTGAAGGTCATGGATTCGAATCCGCATCGGGGCGGAATTTTCATATTGATTAGGTAGACTTAGCTAAACATTGGCACCAAAGAATCGTATTGGGAAGTAAAGGCGACAGGCACTACAATGATCGTATCACCCTCGGAGTGGCCATTGGTCCATAGAAAAATGAGTCTAGTACCTTATATACGTATGGATTAGTATCTTACATACATATAGGTTTGTATCTTACAAACATAAAGGTTAGTATCTTACATACATATAGGTTAGTATCTTACATGCATATAGGTTAGTATGTTACATACATATAGGTTAGTATATTACATACATATAGGTTAGTATCTTACATACATATAGGTTAGTATCTTACATACACACAGGTTAGTATCTTACATAAATATAGGTTAGTATCTCACATACATACAGGTTAGTATCTTACATACATATATGTTAGTATGTTACATACATATAGGTTAGTATATTACATACATATAGGTTAGTATCTTACATACATATAGGTTACCACAACATCCAGCTTAAGAATGGAAGTGGAGGCAGTCACTGCGGCTCTCCGCTGGATGGAGAATACGACACACACACACATCGTGATTGTAACTGACTCAGAAAGCATGCTGACGAGGGTGAGGACGGGCAGACTTCGTGCGGGGTGGCTTGCTTCGCTTCGGAGGTCACGGGTGACAAGCATCGCCTGGATCTTTTCTCCGGGGCATGCCGGTGTGCTGGGAAATGAACAGGCGGACAGATTGGCTGGCTCTGCAGAACTTGGTGGAGTATTGATACATGACAAGGCAGACGTGGTTGCGGCCTTGTGGGAGCACGTGCACACCTCGGAGGAGCAAATGGATTACCATGGTCTGGCAAGATTGAGACAACGAGGAGTGACGAAGGGATCTGGCCGACGCTCAACGCTCAGAGAAAAGGCGAGACGGACTTATAATCAGATTGCTACTGGTACTATTAGTGTTGGAACTCTTCGCTGGCTGCTGAGGATGGGGACGGAGCATTTATGGGAATGCCCCGAATGCTGTGATGTCGATTCCTAAATCAATCAATCAATCAATCAATCATACATATAGGTTAGTATCCTACATACATATAGGTTAGTACAGTGGTTCTCAACCGGTGGGGAATCCCCCCCCCCCCCAGGGGGGAATTTCATGGTTTCCAGGGGGGGGGGAATGAAGACCATTTCAAGATGGTGTTAATACAAGAACCGATTACTTGACATAGTTTTTCCCTTCATACTTTACAGTTATGTATGTCTCGTCCTTCTAAAATTCAATTTATAAAGTAAGTAGACCCACAAATCATGTTTTATGTGGATGTCTAGACTTGTTTTAGTATATGCTATTACATTTGCCTTCCACTTTTACGTATACTGTGTAGGGGTGAGGGGATTTTTAGATAGGAAATATGAAGGGGGGGGGGAATGACGTTCTGAAAATACGTTGAAGGGGGGAACGGGCCAAATATTTGATAGCAAGGGGGGGGGGGGGGTGGGGAATGGCGTTCTGAAAATATGGTGAAGGGGGGAATGGGCCAAAAAAGGTTGAGAACCACTGGGTTAGTATCTCACATACATACAGTTTAGTATCTTACATACATAAAGGTTAGAATATTACATACATAAAGGTTAGTATATTAAATACATATAGGTTTGTATATTACATACATATAGGTTTCTATATTACATACATATAGGTTAATATATTACATAAATATAGGTTAGGATGTTACATACATATAGGTTAGTATATTACATACATATAGGTTTGTATCTTACATACATATAGGTTTGTATATTACATACATATAGGTTTGTATCTTACATACATATAGGTTTGTATCTTACATACATATAGGTTTGTATCTTACATACATATAGGTTAGTATATTACATACACATAGGTTAGTATATTACATACATATAGGTTAGTATGTTACATACATATAGGTTAGTATATTACATACATACAGGTTAGTATATTACATACATATAGGTTTGTATATTACATACATATAGGTTTGTATCTTACATACATATAGGTTTGTATCTTACATACATATAGGTTAGTATCTTACATACATATAGGTTAGTATATTACATACATATAGGTTAGTATATTACATACATATAGGTTAGTATGTTACATACATATAGGTTAGTATATTACATACATATAGGTTAGTATATTACATACATATAGGTTTGTATCTTACATACATATAGGTTAGTATATTACATACATATAGGTTTGTATCTTACATACATATAGGTTTGTATCTTACATACATATAGGTTTGTATATTACATACATATAGGTTTGTGTCTTACATACATATAGGTTAGTATATTACATACATATAGGTTTGTATATTAGATACATATAGGTTAGTATATTACATACGTATAGGTTAGTATATTACATACATATAGGTTTGTATCTTACATACATATAGGTTTGTATCTTACATACATATAGGTTTGTATCTTACATACATATAGGTTAGTATCTTACATACATATAGGTTAGTATATTACATAAATATAGGTTAGTATATTACATACATATAGGTTAGTATGTTACATACATATAGGTTAGTATATTACATACATATAGGTTAGTATATTACATACATATAGGTTTGTATCTTACATACATATAGGTTAGTATATTACATACATATAGGTTTGTATCTTACATACATATAGGTTTGTATCTTACATACATATAGGTTTGTATATTACATACATATAGGTTTGTGTCTTACATACATATAGGTTAGTATATTACATACATATAGGTTTGTATCTTACATACATATAGGTTAGTATATTACATACATATAGGTTTGTATCTTACATACATATAGGTTAGTATCTTACATACATATAGATTTGTATCTTACATACATATAGTTTAGTATATTACATACATATAGGTTAGTATATTACATACATATAGGTTTGTATCTTACATACAATAGGTTTGTATCTTACATACATATAGGTTTGTATCTTACATACATATAGGTTTGTATCTGACATACATATAGGTTTGTATCTTACATACATATAGGTTTGTATCTTACATACATATAGGTTTGTATCTTACATACATATAGATTAGTATATTACATACATATAGGTTGGTATGTTACATACATATAGGTTTGTATCTTACATACATAAAGGTTAGTATCTTACATACATATAGGTTTGCATCTTACATACATATAGGTTTGTATCTTACATACATATAGGTTAGTATCTTACATACATATAGGTTAGTATCTTACATACATATAGGTTAGTATATTACATACATAAAGGTTAGTATATTACATACATATAGGTTTGTATATTACATACATATAGGTTAGTATCTTACATACATATAGGTTTGTATCTTACATACATAAAGGTTAGTATCTTACATACATATAGGTTAGTATCTTACATACATATAGGTTTGTATCTTACATACATATAGGTTAGTATATTACATACATATAGATTAGTATGTTACATACATATATGTTAGTATATTACATAAATATAGGTTTGTATCTTACATACATAAAGGTTAGTATCTTACATACATATAGGTTTGTATCTTACATACATATAGGTTTGTATCTTACATACATATAGGTTAGTATCTTACATACATATAGGTTAGTATATTACATACATAAAGGTTAGTATCTTACATACATATAGGTTAGTATATTACATACATATAGGTTAGTATCTTACATACATATAGGTTTGTATCTTACATACATAAAGGTTAGTATCTTACATGCATATAGGTTATTATCTTACATACATATAGGTTAGTATCTTACATACATATAGGTTAGTATCTTACATACATATAGGTTAGTATCGTACATACATATAGGTTAGTATCTCACATACATACATACATACATACATACATACATACATACATACATACATACATACATACATACATACATACGTACATACATACATACGTACATACGTACATACGTACATACATACATACGTACATACGTACATACGTACATACGTACGTACGTACGTACGTACGTACGTACGTACATACATACATTATGTGGGTCTAGATACACAAATTAATTATCCCCGTGAGGCGTGGAGGAGACCGTTAAATGACTATGTCGTATGATTCTACACGAAGACTATATCTTATCTATGAGATAGGTGTCAAAATGAGCTGTCAGGGGAAGTAATCACAGCATCATGTAGGTTTTTGTTTGGTCATTTGTCATGCTGACGCGGAGATAGTTCTAGAATCTGGCTTCGGCAACATCTGGTAGTGTAGCCGGAGAATGCTTGACTATCGGCCCAGGAGTCATGTGTTCGAATCGGTTCCGAGAAGAGGATTTTGTGTTTAAATTTGACTTGAATTGCCAGGTCAACCCAGCGTAATATGGTTACATAGAAATGCTATAGGAAGCAAAGACGACACGCGCTATATCGACCACATCATCCTTCGAGCGCCATTTGGTGTATACGCATATAAACCCGTGACAGGTTTATGAAGAGATAACTTGAGTATCTATGAAAAGACATGCCAGAACTACTGATTTAATTATTCATAATTCGCATATTTAAATATCAGTATCTATTGTTACCTGATCAATAACTGTAGCAGAGAAAATATGATTCTAAACATGCTTGTCTTGGGGATGATTTTAACTGGCATTTTGTCGTCTTGAAGAACAGTTTATAAGCTGGAGCTATACCTCTCCTTAAAACGCCTGGACTGAGTTTAAAGAACACGTGTTGCCCATGCAACACGATCACTCTCTCAGCCTGCCTTGTTTACTCCAGAGAAAAGGTAACACCAATATGTCAACTAGACAAGCTGCAGAAACTGCCGGATCAGCAAAACAATGCTCTAAGTGTCCGCCTGTCGGAGCTTCGATCCTAGACTAGTTGACGACCAAGGCTTAGGGCCTGGTCTGCCCTGCTATGGCATTTAGTGTTTAGGCTGCATTTCCTCGCATCAGGTAAAGCTTGTACTCACCCATTTGCGCTAGGGCAGTGGTTCTCAACCGGAGGGGAATTCCCCCCCCCCCCCCCCCCGGGGATTTTAGAGTTTCCATGGGGGGGGGGGTTGTCACCGCCTCACCTTTAGAGACATTATTTAGAGGGCTACAACTCCAGCCCAAGGGAGAGAACAGTCACTCAGAGCCCGAGTAATCTAGAGCCTTCTAGAAGGACCGGTCATTGAGTCCAGGGTTCCGTGGACACTGATGTGGCCCGCCTATTGCGGGGTCCACGAGGAACTCGGACAGAGTTACCACCCGTGTCGGATTGGGACACGTGTGGACCGGCAGAGGACAGACGGACTTGAGAGAGGCAACAGGGCCTGCCTTTGAGGGACTCTATAGATATCAATAGATATATAGACATAGGCTAGATAGTTTGCTAGACTGTTGAATGATACTTATGTGTTTGATGTTCACTATTTGTGATATGTAATATCGCGCGGGTCTGTTTACCCACTGCGCCAACGCATACTGTATATGTAAATACAATAAATATTCGATCTCATAGCGAACAGATTTATTGTTGCCTGTATGAACCCAAGTTTAGTTACCTAGATACGAGCAAGACTATGACAGGCTTTTTGGGGGCTAGTTTTCCGGTTTTGGCATAAAATCTATTGTGAAATAACTATTAATTGCCATGTAAAATCACTAAATTGATTTATGTACCATAAATGGTTAACGTTACAAGTTAAAACATTAGTAGCTATCTAGCAATAAAATAGAATTAATCTGAGTCCCTCAGCAGTGTCTCAGCAGTGCCTAAGCAGAGTGCCTCATTATTGTGATTTGTAAACTATTTTTGACATGACTGTGACATTTTTTGACTGTTATTAATGTTTTCTCACTCTACGAGCAGATTGATCCGCGAATAGTGGCGCGTGCAACCTATGTAACCTTTACAACAGTGGCGAGATTACAAGACAGGCTTTCTGGGACAACATCGGCGAGTTCTCTGATTGAAAGCTAAGTTCATGTCATACCCATTGTAACTCTAAGCTGTACTCCTCATCTTTCATCGATGTATTATGTTGTTTCATATTGATTTGGTTGCACATTCATGACCTTGTCACCAACATAACCTTGCATTTTGATTTACACATTAATAATTAAGGGAGTTAACCAAATTTTCGACTACACAACATTTTTTCTAAGGGATTTAACTTTATAAACATTACAAACAAGTAAAACACAAAATGTCTACCTTAGATAAATGCATTGAGCAAGGAATAAAGTTAGGTTATAAAGAAGAGAAATTGTCAGAATGGGCACAGAAAACGCATGCAGAAAACATTGCCCGTGAAGAAAGAGCGATAGAACGAGAGGAAAAACAAAGGAAAATGCAAATGCAGGCAGAGGAAAAGAAATTGCAACTTGAGGCAGAAGAAAAGAAAATGCAAATGCAGATGATTGCAGAAGAGAAGAAAATGCAAATGCAAATGGAAGAGAAGAAAATTCAATTGCAGGCTCAGGAAAAACAGCTGGAGCTTGAGGCGGCGGCCAAACAGGCCCAATTGAATGCCGAAACACAAATAAAATTAAAACAGATGGAGCTTGAGTCTACGCAGAAATATCGATAAATAAGCTAAGAAGCAAAGAGGAAGAACAAAAATATAATAAGTATAAAGGCCTCGTGAAGGCGTTCTGCTCAGGAGATTCCATCAGCGCCTACTTAGAAAATTTTGAGTGTCTCATGGCCTACCATAAGATCATTAAATCAGATTGGGCATTTATTCTAATGAGAAACTTAGCTCTTGAACCACTAAAAGTAATAGAGACAGTACCACAGGAAATGCGAAAAGACTATGATTACTTAAAACAACGCATTCTCCAACATTTTTCTTTAGATACTGCAGGTTACCAACAACAATTTGCCAAATTATCACCACAACCAAACCAAACCTTTATAGATTATGTCAGTACAGTCCAAGACGTATGCACAAAATGGATCAACTCGGCTAAAACCAACAATAGCCATGACAAACTTAAAGAGCTTATTATTATAGACAAAATAGTTAGCACCACCCCCACACCTTTTGCCAAGTTCTTAAAACAAATGGATTGCAAAAGTATTCAGGAAATAGAGGCAAAGGGGAATGCATTTTTCACAGCAAATAGGGATATTTTTCAGCTGAACATAAGTCACAACGATACAGCAGCTGCAGTAGTGAACACCAAATACTCCAAACAAACAGAGAGTAAATTCAAACCTCGCTCCAATGTCAGTAAACTTGTT
Source organism: Cepaea hortensis (assembly GCA_963921405.1). Classification (NCBI taxonomy): domain Eukaryota; kingdom Metazoa; phylum Mollusca; class Gastropoda; order Stylommatophora; family Helicidae; genus Cepaea; species Cepaea hortensis. Next base: position 73,407,699 of record OY992883.1, on the reverse strand, counting down.
AAATGCCAGTATTGCGGTTTGAATCACGACAATTGCTCTATGTGCGACAAATCGCCGAACTACCCTCACCACCTCAAGATGATGGTGGAGAAACAGAAGACCAAACGCAATGCTTACCAGAGAGCGGTCAAATGTTTTTTTTTTGCCGCAGTTTTGGCCACTATAGTCGCTTTTGTGATGGCCGAAAGTTATTGAAACAAGCCAATGCCGCACTAGTGGAAACGTCGTCAGACGAAGAGATTGAATCACTGAATGATTGTGATAATCAACACGACAATGAAAGCGAGCTTGGAAATGCTGTACAAATTATTGACACCATTACAAACAGTAAGTGTAACACCTGTACGAAGTTCCAACTTGACACAACATTACTATGTGGCCACACTATCCCTATTTCAAATGAAACAGCCAACGCTGCTTTGTCATCTACAGGTAAGCTAGTTTTTTCTACAGGGTTTGTAAACAACAAAAAGTGCACATTAATTCGTGATTCCGGCGCAACGCTCTGTGGGATAAAGAAAACATTAATAGACACTAAGGACTACACAGACAAACATGTGACTTGTCGCACATTCTCAGGTACTATAGAGAAATACCCCCTTGCTCTGGTCGAAATTCGAACACCGTTCATATCAGGACAAGTATTGTGCGCAATCCTTGAAAATCCAGTCGCTGATATTATACTTGGGAATTTGCCCAACATACGAGCATGCTCTGAGAAGGAAATCAGAGAGTGGGAGCATAAAAACGGTATTTCCCCCACAAACAGCGATGCTATAGAGAAACACCATTCATGCTTGTCTCAATCTGCCAAAAGACCAAGGGAGACAACCACTGAGGTAATTCAGAAAGAATTCACCGAGGTGTACAATGCAGGGGCGGTGGAATCTGTAAGCGATACGACCAAATTAAAACCTCGAATTGAGGATCCTACTGATGTACCAAGTACCAAGCCTGTAAATGTGCAACAAAACACACAACACACAAATGCAATAACACGACAGACAACCCATAAAACCAACACTGACCAACTACAGGAATCATTAGAAATAATAGCGCCAAACTCAACTAACATCAATTTTGGAAATGAACAGAAAAATGACCCTACACTTGCACCATACTTTAGTTAGTATACAAGTTAGTAGGACTTAAACCAAAATTAACAAAGAACGCATCGTGGACATTTAGGCTACAGAACAACATCTTAACTAGATTTTACACAACAAAGCAGACCACGATACAGCAAGTAGTGTTACCACAAGCACATCGAAACAAAGTTCTAAAAATAGCCCATGACTCCCCTTTTGGAGGTCATATGGGGTATGAAAAGACCAGGGCTAGGGTCCTCACTCAGTTTTATTGGCCGAAGTTTTGCCAAGATATAAAAACCTTTTGTAGATCTTGTGATATATGTCAGAAACTGGTGAAAAAGGGGAAAAACCCTACAGCAGAAGTCCAATCAACGACAACTGCCTCGAGGCCGTTCCAAATCGTGGCAGTTGACCTAGTAGGTCCGTTAAATCACATGTCAAATAGGGGTAATAGATTTATTTTTACTCTTATTGATTTATGTACAAGATGGCCCGAAATGCTTCCATTAAGATCTATCTCCTCTAAGGATGTAACGGACATATTACTAAATATTTTCTCCCGTTTTGGCTTCCCGGAGAAAATCATTTCTGATAGAGGAACCCAGTTCATATCGAATGCCACCCAATCAGTAACTAAGTTACTAGGCATCAAGCAATGTTTCACCAGTCCCTATCGACCGGCCGCAAATGGCATCTGCGAGAAACTAAATGGGGACCTGAAACATATGCTATCTAAAGTGACAGCTGAAAATCCAGCCGATTGGGACATACTTCTCCCAACGGTGCTGTTCGCATATAGAGAAGTCCCACAATCAAGTACCGGGTTCTCTCCCTTCGAATTGATGTATGGAGCGAACCCAAGAGGACCTCTCACCATTTATAAAGAGATCATATCACAACCTGTAGATATCCAACTTCCCATTTCTACCTATGATTTGGTCACTGATACCAGAGACAAAATCATACGTTCCTGTATATTGGCCAGAACATCACTACAGGAGAAAGGTTTTAAATACAGGCAGTACGCCAACAGAGGTGCAAAAACAATTGTGCTAAATCCAGGTCAGGATATTTTACTACTCCTACCTGACAAAAGAGATTTACTGTCAACCTCTTGGCAGGGACCTTTTAAGATCATTAGAAGAATTTCAGAAGTAGATTACGAAATCTCATTAAATGGAAAGCTGAAAATATTCCATATAAATATGTTGAAACCATATTATGTTAGACAGGACAATGAGACAAATGAACTGACTCAACGAACTGGTGACGGAGACGAAACGACAATTTCCCAACGAAATGACACCTCGACAAACGAAGCATCGTTAACGACACAATCTTACGACGACGAAAACGACGGAGACATATGTACATTACCGACAATCTGTGATATCGACAGCGACGACAAATTTGACGACATATTGACAACGATTGATCTCAACGACGACGACAATGACATTGAAGACAATTTACAAACAGTAGCATCTGTGATAAATCAGACAGACGTGGACAACACTGAAATCCCTGTACCAATCATGACTGACGACGGAAGTATAAATGACATACATATCTCTGACACTTTGACACAACAACAGCGACAAGACATTTTGACTATCCTTGACGAGTATAAATCTATCTTTTCTAACAAACCTGGACGCACTGATAAAATAACACATTCAATTGTGCTGACAGATCTGAGACCGGTCAAATGTAGACCATATTCTATTCCTCTCCATTACAGATCTAATTTAGATAAAGAAATTTTAGATTTAGAGAAGAATGGCATTATTCAAAAATCGATGTCTCAATATTCTTCACCGATTGTTCTGGTGAAAAAGAAGGTCCAGACAATCCGCTTGTGCATCGACTATAGAGTATTAAATACAAGAACAACAACGGATGCAGAGCCAATGAACAGCTGTGAAGATCTTATCTTAAATATGGCTCAATCATCCTTATTTTCCAAGACCGATTTAGCGAAAGGATATTGGCAAGTTCCACTACACCCTTCTTGTAGACATATAACAGCATTCGCAACACCTCTCGGTTTGTACGAATGGCTATATCTTCCGTTTGGTCTCAAGAACGCACCGGCCACATTTGTAAGACTAACAAGATTTTTATTACACGGAATTAAAGATGTAGTAGCCTATATTGATGATATATGCGTCCATTCTTCTGATATGACTTCTCACCTACTTACACTCAAACAAGTCTTCAACCAAATCTCTCTTTTTGGACTTACGATCAAACCTTCCAAGGTTGAAATAGGTTATACACAAATAGACTTCCTTGGTCACAGAATTTCTGAAGGCAAATTGTTGACAGATGATAAAATTGTTTCTAAGATCCTTAATCTAGAAGTGCCTACCACCAAGAAACAGATTAGAAGTTTACTTGGCCTTATTAACTATTATTCTAAATTCATTCCACATTGGGCAGAACTCACCTCAGTCTTTTCCGATATGTTAACTAAAAATCATCCATCAAAAATTTGTAAAAGTACCAGCTTAGATGATGCAATGTGTAGATTGAAACATATTTTTTCTAATCCACCAGTCTTACGATTACCCAACATAAATTTACCCTTTATTTTGACCACAGATGCGAGCGCTATCGCAATAGGAGGATGTTTAATGCAGGAAATGGATGGAGTGAGACACCCGATTCTCTACGTGAGCCGCAAACTAAAGAAGGCAGAGACACGTTATGCCACAGTGGAATTGGAGGCTTTAAGCTTATTGTTTTGTATATTGAGATTATCTAAGTTCCTCTTAGGTAGTCATTTTGTGGTCCTCACTGACAGTTCGCCATTATTGGTCCTTAACCATGGGTCGCCTAAAAACCATCGGCTACAAAGATGGTGTCTTCTACTTCAAGATTTCGACTTCGAAATCCGCCATATCAGAGGCACCGACAACATTATGGCTGACCTATTATCACGGCAGATAAATGCGCCAGTAGAATGACTCTTATCACATCGACCATTAGCCATACTATAAACTGTGATACTTTTAGTCGGTTGCATATAACAGTGTAACTCTATACCTGCTAGAGTACTCTCAGTGATTAAGTTAATTACGACACCCACGAACATGATACTTGAAGAGCTATACATTAAGAACTATACTTTAAGAGCTATACTATCAAGTGCCCAAGCTCTAGAACGATTCCAGCAAGAAACGTTAACTGTGTGTCAACCAATAAGATCAACCAGTGAACTGACTCCGAATTCTGTAAGAACACGTTATATGGGACATTGAGAACATTCCATACTTGCTGTTACTACGAAACTTTACAAACAGCCGAAACAGAACGACATCGACTACAACACTCAAGAGACAGCCATATTAACTTTAACATTCATGGCATAACACGCTAACAACAGGAGGACAACGCACACATCATCGTTGGATTTAATTATTTAATTACTTAATTACTAGATATGTATTATATTTGCATTAATGATGTATATAAAATGTGTTAACCTGTAATTTGTACATATTCTAAGTTAATATTACAGGCGGTGCTATTCATAGGCTAAAGAACCGTCCTATACAATTGTCTCTATTTAAATTATAACCTATTTTTCATTCATCGTACAAAAAGTACGTATTTTTGTAAAGGGCAAATATCGCCTTGCCCACTTTTTCCAAGGGCAATAACACTTACCTCAACTTTAATTATATATTTTAACCAAATACTATTTTTAATGAAAGGTGAGTGAATGACTGTGTGAATGGATTAAATGAGAGAACGATACACTTGGCGGACAAATTGTACGCAAACCGTATTTATTTTAATTTGTCTGCGTCTTTCATGTAAATTGCATGACTTGTCTAATTTGTGAATACATGTGTAGTACTTAGTTTAATAGTCAGTTAATATACTTAGTTTAGCAGTTAGGATACATCTAAGCACCACTACTTGGAATGCCTGATCATGCATTTCATGATTGAGGTTATCCCAACTCGTGACGCTTGGACATAAGCCATACATTCAGCATACACTTTACACAAAACTTAAAACTCAACACTATCAATTTAAATTACATTCACTTTATTAGAAACAGCAACTTAGTAGTCAACACACTAACAAGCCAACAGGAACACATGTAGTCTGAGGGGGATAAAATAACAAGGTAACTACTTATTTAGCATTATACAACATACGAGAGTAAAAGTGTATTGAAATGCACACACAAATCAAGATTTGAAAGTGTACTTAATTAGCCAGGACTTCGGTCTTGTTAACTCTCTTTAATACAGAGGTTAATTGTCTGGGTACCAGTTGGGTACTATTGAGAAGGGCAGGTTGTAAATACAACTACTGAAACGTCACGTAACTTCGGTCTGATAAGCATTATTAAGGACACAGGAGACAGAGTGATCTCTTTACCAAATCAGAGAAGTGGTGTATGGGAGAATACATGAGTTTTAGTGCCAGTATGTAGGTTACCAGGTTACTGTCCACCAAACTACAAACACCAACTTTATGTGATTCGGTGACATAATTAGAATATATCTAATTACCCTATAACAAAACGTCACCAGGGGAGAAGGGGGAATCCTGTCACCGCCTCACCTTTAGAGACATTATTTAGAGGGCTACAACTCCAGCCCAAGGGAGAGAACAGTCACTCAGAGCCCGAGTAATCTAGAGCCTTCTAGAAGGACCGGTCATTGAGTCCAGGGTTCCGTGGACACTGATGTGGCCCGCCTATTGTGGGGTCCACGAGGAACTCGGACAGAGTTACCACCCGTGTCGGATTGGGACACGTGTGGACCGGCAGAGGACAGACGGACTTGAGAGAGGCAACAGGGCCTGCCTTTGAGGGACTCTATAGATATCAATAGATATATAGACATAGGCTAGATAGTTTGCTAGACTGTTGAATGATACTTATGTGTTTGATGTTCACTATTTGTGATATGTAATATCGCGCGGGTCTGTTTACCCACTGCGCCAACGCATACTGTATATGTAAATACAATAAATATTCGATCTCATAGCGAACAGATTTATTGTTGCCTGTATGAACCCAAGTTTAGTTACCTAGATACGAGCAAGACTATGACAGGCTTAATTAAGATAATTTCAAGATCGCATTAATACAAAAATCGACTACTTGATATTGTTTTTCCCTTCATACTTTATGGCTCTGTACGTCTAACTCGTCTGAAGTTCATTTTATAACGTAAGTAGACCCGCAAATCACGTTTTATGTAGACGTCTAGACTTGTTTTAGTATGTGCTATTAAATTTAGCTTCCATTATTACGTATACTGTGTAGGGGCGGTGGGGGGGGGGATTTTACTATGGAAATACAAAAGGTTGGGGGGGGGGGAATGACGTTCTGAAAATATGGTGAATGGGGGAACGGGCCAAAAAAGGTTGAGAACCACTGTGCTAGGGTGTCGGGTTTGATGAGCGCTGCCCAATATTCGGCTCTAACAGAAAGCAGGTAGTACCGTCTATTGTCAAAGGGTAGCTCAGTCATATCTAAGATCTCACAAAATGTGGTGGGGGTGGTAGTGGTGGTGGTGATGTAAACACTGACAATCGGGATATAGTCAACTGCATGGCGGGGATTAGATGCTAGAACAACCCATTTTCTATGAAAGGCATTAAGCGATGACTGGTGATCCCCAGCATTCCCACCTCTATTAATAATTTAATAATTTGTCGTGGAGAAGATAAGATCAATAATAACCACAACTGTTAACTAAGGACCTGAGTCACTTAAGAAAACAATTTTTAGAAAATACAAAATAAATTGTATTTAGTGCTCACGAATGGAACTGCGAATTCAACAAGAATAAATGTTCTTTCCACCCTCATGGGCAATATTCTTTCAAGAATTACCGAACGATCATCTGTATCGTCAGGAATGGTACTAGAATGATGGCACATTTACTGTTCTTACTACTATTGCAGAACCGGCTCCGTGGCCGAGGAGTTAGCAGCTTTCTCCGCTAACTCCGAATACTCTCGTCACGTGACGCGACGAGAATTAGCAGTGGTTCGAATCGCAAAAGTGACTTATGAGAGTATGGAGCCGGTCGCTCAGAAAGTCGTGGCGTGCTGATGAGCGTAATCTAGCCTAGGAATCAACATACAGCTGAAAGATGCTGGTGTTGACCGCAATATCCTGAAACAGGATGGAAACGCGGGAAAAAAAAAAAAAAAAAAAAAAACTACTATTCATCATCATCATCATCATCATCATCATCATCATCACCACCATCATCATCATCATCATCATGTGCCATGCAGATAAGCATCGGCGGTCATGTTTCGCCATCTCAGGTAATCACCAGAGTTGTGGATCAGCTCAGGGTTCTTGTCTCGACCATACCACGTGGCCAAGCCATCCGGGTATTTACTTATCTACCTTACCATTGTTCTTTTCCCCTTCAATCTTGGCAATTGTCACCAAGTTCACCAACTTATTTCTTCTCATATCGTGACCAAAGAATGTTTACTGTCTACGTCTAATTTCTCTAACCAGTTTTAGGTTTTAATTTGTTTCTTGTAGGACTTATTCTTTGGTATTTTTGTATGCCCTTGGTATTCTTTGCATTTTCCTCGGAAACCACATTCCCACAGCCATCTGTTGTCTTTCAGCTTGTCTGCTCATTGTCCACGTGTCACATCCATGCAAAAGTACAGGTTCTATGGAGCACCTCAACACTCTTTTTCTCGTTGCAAATGACATCTTTTTTATTTGTCAGTATGCTTTTCATCTTGCAAAAGGCTACCTTCGCCATGGCGATTCTTCTTGTAATCCTCTCAAGGCTTCTCCCATCAAATGTTACGACTGTTCCGAGATAATTGTAAACATTCACTTACTTAAGAATATTCCCATTTACTTGTACATTACATTGTGGCATTTCCTTCTTCCTAGTGACAAACGTAATCGTATCTTATTACAATTTGATTCTAACCCCAGTTGTTCACTGTGTGCAACAACAGCACCTACTAAATGTTGCAGATCTTGCTCATTGTCTGCAATCAATACTGTATCATCTGCATAACTAATTTTATTGATGTTACATCCTCCAGTGGTGATTAAGTTCATATCTTCTACATTTATGAAAATATTTTCACCGTACAGGGGAAAAATAAGATCTGGAGAAATTACACATCCCTGCCTCACACCTCTCCTAATAGGCTGATATTGACCTATTCAGTGTGCACGATTGTTCAGAACTACAGATGGCTAACGACATGATCGTTCGTCAGAATGAGTGGACAAATCACAGGTAGCTCCGTATTTGAACATGTTATTGTAGATAGTATCCATTATTTGGAATAACTAATAATTCACTTAAAATGTCAAATGTTCTTTTAAACACGTTTACATTTGATGACCTTTAGTGTCAAAACGCATTCCCAGTAAATACAGCAGTTACTGTATTCAGTTACAACTTCATTTCCAGTAAATACAGCAGTTACTGTATTCAGTTACAACTTCATTCCCAGTAAATACAGCAGTTACTGTATTCAGTTACAACTTCATTTCCAGTAAATACAGCAGTTACTGTATTCAGTTACAACTTCATTTCCAGTAAATACAGCAGTTACTGTATTCAGTTACAACTTCATTCCCAGTAAATACAGCAGTTACTGTATTCAGTTACAACTTCATTTCCAGTAAATACAGCAGTTACTGTTTTCAGTTACAACTTCATTTCCAGTAAATACAGCAGTTACTGTATTCAGTTACAACTTCATTTCCAGTAAATACAGCAGTTACTGTATTCAGTTACAACTTCATTTCCAGTAAATACAGCAGTTACTGTATTCAGTTACAACTTCATTCCCAGTAAATACAGCAGTTACTGTATTCAGTTACAACTTCATTTCCAGTAAATACAGCAGTTACCGATTTCAACTAATTTTCTATCATTATTCTAGTGGCTATGGCCTTCATTGCAAATATCTTGGGAAGTAATGGCGGCCGGCGTGATACTGAGCACGTCATTCACCGAGTGCTGTAACAACGAGCATCTAGCACCATATGCGCTGCACGTCATTCACTGAGTGCTGTAACAACAAATATCTAGCACCATATTCGCTGCACGTCACTCACTGAGTGCTGTAACAACAAACATCTAGCACCATATTCGCTGCACGTCACTCACCGAGTGCTGTAACAACGAGCATCTAGCACCATATGCGCTGCCCGTCTTAAGGTGTGTACAATGATCATTTATGTGTGTGCGTGTGTGTGTGTATTGTGTGTGTGTGTGTGTGTGCGTGTGCGTGTGCGTGCGTGTTGGATTCAAGACCATATTTTCCTCCGATAGCCTTTAATTGATTGGTGTAATCTATGACAACTAACAGACATAGAGATTAACACATTACGATAATCCGCTGTTTATAAAACGTCATCGCGTTGATACCTAGCCTTACATTTTCACAATCATTTGTTAATATTCATTTAAATACTTTACATGTTGGTTCTAAACTATTGCCAATTTCACCATGCATTGTTAACTGTATTTATAATACTTTTAATATATTAATTACATTTCTTATTGGCGCAGAAGAACAAAAACTAAATGCTGTCGCATAATGGGTGCCTTCCGTTAGTGCGACCAACACACGGAAACTTTTATGGTTGCATTGATCTGGACATGCGGAATTCTCTGACAATGAGACATCGGATTGGCTAGCTTCTAGCCCGCTTTAATTTTGCAGTTTAACGTACAAAAGTGCGCGGACTTAAAGAACACACAATACTAACTGAAACTGGTGCTACATGCCAATTGCGTGGAAATATTAGAGGTGTATCAAACTAGAGGTGTCGCTAATGCCTGTGTTAACACGTACTGGAACTGACAATGCCAAAATGCAGCAATAAGACACGGCACATTTACTAATTCCCGTCATGGTATTATGGCCCTTTTCGTGCATGACCATATTTGATAGGGCGTGATGCCTTCATCGTTCCTCATAAACAGGTAATTAACTTATAAATGTATGTTCTCCACTAGCCCACTCTGTTGTGGAGGGGTATGCTGTGTCGGGATTACTTGGAGACCTCTGTAACCAGTCACAAGATGATGTGAACTCTGCCAGCGAACGGTCTGCCACCTCCAGCAAATTAACATTCAAGCCTAAGACAACTGTGGCAACAAGGAGAGAAACTCGGTTTTGTAATGCTTGAATTTAGTCTGTTATATACATATTAACTTGCTTAATTTATTGTAAAACAAAGTATACCATTGCAAGTACTTATGCTATGTTTATTTGAAACAGAACGTGGTATTCTAAATCAATTCAAAGAACAAAACATTGTGATTACCTGAGCAGGGTAGTTATTCAATATTCCACTGTGTTTATAAATCATACATCCATACTAAGTGCTTGAATTATATAAAATATTCTCCGACTGTAAAGCTTGTACCAGGATAAAGAATCATCATCATCATCATCATCATCATCATCATCATCATCATCATCATCATCATCATCATCATCATCATCATCATCATCATCATCATCATCATCATCATCATCATCATCATCATCATCATCATCATCATCCTCATCATCATCATCATCATCCTCATCCTCATCATCATCATCATCATCATCATCATCATCATCATCATCATCATCATCATCATCTGGATGTTCCGCGATTACTAGATGTCGTGGCTGGTCGTGAGCATGTCTGTGTGAACGAGTTACTGTAGTCTATCGATGAAGGAGTAAAGCGTTCTAATGCATAGGTGGTACTGCTGTGTAGAGCGTAGATGCGGCTATTCTGTGTGTAAGCTGGTGGTGAAGTGTCCAAGACACAATTGCGTTGTTAATGAACGCAACTTGATGACGTAGCACTTGTGCGTTTGTAGTGCTACATCGTGCTTTTATTCAACTAATGTTCTATTTATGTTCACTGATGTACGTGCACATCAGTTCACTCTCTTCCTGCTTGTCATACGGCATATGACAGTGACACAGTATGTGGTTTTCTCATATGTCTTTCTTTCGGCAGTGCTCTTTTCGCGAGTTCTTCTAATACTTCCTTATAAGTCATCTTTTTCATCCAAGAAACATTTCTAAGACTTCCGAAGATCTTTATTTCACATACTGAAATGTTTTATTCTCATTAAATCCCCAATTTCCGCTTCATGCAATATTCATTGGCACCTTGCCGTCTTGACAGACGATAGTTTGTGCTTTAAATATAAATAACTTTTTAATTAAAAGCTTTAAATAACTTTCAGGGACGCAGAGGTGTTTCCAAGGCACCAGGGCCGGGTTATATACTGGCCAAGACCTATTGACGCGTCCTCGTCGAGCGTCCTGGGCAACAGGTCCCTTCGGGGTCCTGGCTAAAGTCAGTAGGATCGCCGATTCCTCCGAAGTCGGAGAGTGTCTGCCTGTACGGCGAGGAACCACCAGTCTGCACACCAATAAGCCAGACATGGGACAACGGATACTCACGCAAAACTCAGGTCCTGTATGACATCACACTGATGTTGGACAACAGGATGCCTTCATCCGACATACAGGACTTCGCGTTGGAGCTCAAGCCAACGAACACAAGTAAGCAAGCAAGCAAGCAAGCAAATAACTTTCACCTATGGCGGTAGCGAATGTGACTGATAAGGCCAATTTGCGCTGTAAATGTCCGTTCACAGTGGGTGCATGTGAACACGTGGTCATTTCCACCATCATGCACCATCTTACGTCTCAAACGATCGGTGTGTGACTTATCTGCAATAATTTTCTCCTTTGTCTTTATTCCATTTCTGATGTTTGCCCTCCATGCAACACGTTCAGCGGCGACTGGCTCCCAGTGTGCATTATCAATGCTTGCATCAATCATGTCCCGCTTACACACATCTTTGTATCGTAGTAGAGGCCGACCCTGAGATCTCTTACCCATCTGTAATTCACCAAAAAAGATGTCCTTTGGTATTCTGCCATCATCCATCCTCCTAAGATGTCCTATCCATCTAAGTCTACGAAGACTGAGCATGGAATAAACCGTCACACAACCTGATCTTTCCAATACTTCAGTATTTGTGATTTTGTCTTGCCACTTAATACCAAGAATTCTTCACAGACACCGCATATGAAAGCTGTTTAAACGTTTCTCTTGGTGTGAGTAAGTTTCACTGCCATAAAGAAGAGTACTAAGGACACAGGCTTGATAGACAAGGACTTTTCTTTTGGCAGTATGCTTCCTGTTCTCCCAGACTCCTTTTCTTAACTTATTCATTGCTGTTGCTGCCTTACCAATCCGGATGTTGATTTCCTGATCTAGGGATAATTTGCTATTTACCACTGATCCTAAATATGTAAAATTGTCTACCATCTCTAGTTCAGCATCGTCAATAATGATTTATGGTACCCCATGTGCATCTTGTGACATAATCTGTGTCTTCTTTTTGCTAATTGTTAAACCAAATTCAGAACAAGCATTGGAGAATGCAGATAGTAGACATTGTAATTCTTCCTTAGAGTGGGTCGTAAATGCAGCATCATCTGCAAAAAGCAACTCTGTGATCAGTACCCTCCTAATAATTGGTCTTGTCCTTCAATCTCTGAGCATTGTAGAGGCCGCCATCTGAGCGTGAGTGAATGTATATACCACCATCCTAATCAGAAGTTGCACCATCAAACGATTCCACAATAGATAGAAGAGTTGGTGGGCAGGAAATCTTCTTTAGTGCCTTGAACAGACCCTCACGACTGGCCAAATCAAATGCCTTTGTGAGGTCGATGAAGGCAATAAACAGTGGTTGATTCTGTTCACGGTATTTTTCTTGCATTTGTCGCAATGAGAATATCATATCAATGGTAGACCGGTTCTGTCGAAAGCCACACTGTGATTCTAGGTAGACTTGATCTCCTAGGACTTGAAGCCTGCGCAGAACGATTCTGGCAAATACTTTTCCAACAAAACAAAGAAATGAGATACCCCTTTAGTTGTTGCAGTCGCTCCTATCGTCCTTGTTCTTGTACAGTGTTATTATGCTTGAATCTTTGAAATCCTGTGAGACTAGTCCTTCTCGCCAGCATAGCTCTATTAGCTGGTGGATCAGTAAAGTGAGTGTGCCTTGCCCACTCCTGATAACCTCTATTGGAATCCCATCCTTACCTAGAGCCTTGCCAGATGCAAGTTAATTTATAGCACACTTAACTTCTGTTATGGTGGGAAGTGTGCCCAGATGGCCAAGAGTTGGTAGAGCCTCTATGGCGTTGAGGGCATCATCCGCTAGTTTGGTCTCACTTGAGTAAAGCTCCAAATAGTGCTCTACCCATCTGTCCATCTGCTGTTTCTTATCAGTGATATTGCCTCTCCATAGCACAAAGCCTGGGCTAAAATATAGAGATCATGTGTTGCCCATGCAGCATGATCACTCTCTCGGCCTGCCTAGTTCAATCCAGAGGAAAGGTAACACCCCTACATCTGGAACAAGACAAGCTGCAGAAGCTGCCGGATCAGCAAAGCAATGCTCTAACTGTCCGCCTGTAGGAGCTTCGATCCTAGACCAGCCGCCAACCGAGGCTTAGGGCGTGGTCTGCCCTGCCATGACATTTTGTCTTTAGCTTGCATTTCCTCGCACCAGGGTAAGGCTTGTACCCTCCCAATTGCGCTCTTCCGATCGAAGCCGTTTGCACAATGTGGGGTGTCGGGTTTGGTAAGCGCCGCCCAACGTTCGGCGTTAACAGAAAGCAGGTAGTACCGTCTACTGTTATACGGTAGCTCAGTCATATCTGACTAAGACCTGACACAATTCATGCAATAGTCTTGAGCAGGGGTGGGCAAACTACGGCCCGCGGGCCGCATGCTGCCCGCCAAGTGATTTTATGCGAATAAAAATTTTAATTCGCTTTTAAGTTATTTTGTTGAATTTTACAGAATTTCATGTACTGTTATGATGAGTGTCAATAACAAACGTAAGATTGAAGATGAATGCCGTGTTTTTAATGATGAATGGACAACTAAGTACTGTTTTATAAAAGTTGGTAGCAAATCAGTTTGCTTGTTTTGTCGTAAGTCAGTCGCTCTCTTCAAGGAGTACAATTTAAAAAGACGTTATCAAACAAAACATTCCGATTTCGGATATAATTTAACGACCGAAGAGAAGGAAAGGAAATGCCTTGAGTTGGTGAAAAATTTGGAGAAATAGCAAACTGTTTTCACTAAACAGTCTTCAGTTCAAGATGCTGCAACTGAAGCTAGTCTTGTGCTGTCACACAGAATTGTAAAACAGAACAGGCCATTTTCTGATGGCGAGTTCATCAAGGAATGTTTGCTAGATGCAGAAAACACTATGTGTCCAGAACAAAAACCAAAACAAAACAAAACAAAAAAAGATTTGACAACATTACTTTATCAAGGAGAACTGTGGTCAGGCGTGTTGACAAGAACAGTGACAATTTAATGCATAAACTTCAAGATGCAAGTAAACAATTTTTGTGGTACTCTCTTGCATTGGATGAGAGTACCGATGTACATAATACTGCCCAATTATTGATATGTATACGTGGAATAAACACTTCTTTCAAACTCACTGAAGAGTTACTGAGCGTTGAGTCACTCAAAGACACATTCACAGGCCATGATATATTCAATGCTGTTACTAACTGTATTGAAAGAACTGGGTTGGTTTGGAACAAGATGGCAAGTGTTACAACTGACGGAGCTCGTGCTTTGACTGGAAAAAAATGTAGGTCTGGTAAAGTTGATAAGTGATAAGATTAAAGCAGAATATCCAGACCACACATTATTACCACTTCACTGTGTGATTCATCAAGAAAGTCTGTGTAAAACTGTTTTGAATATCAAGCATGTTATTGACCCAGTTTTCAGTGTCATCAACCTCATCAGATCAAGAGGACTTAATCACAGACAGTTCAAGTCATTACTTGACGATTTGGAAATTGAACATTCCGATGTCCTTAACCACACTAATGTTCGATGGCTGAGTCTCGGCAAGGCGTTGAGACGAGTGTGGGAACTCAGAGAAAAAAATAGTGATGTTCCTAGAGATGAAGGGCATTGCATGTGACTTTAATACTAACATTGTCAATAAAGAGTGGCAGTTAGACTTTATGTTTGCCATTGAAATTATGGAAAGGTTAAATGAACTGAATGTCAAACTTCAGGGCAATGTTGTGTTTGCACATGAATTGTATGTATATGTAAAATCATTTCAGGCAAAACTCTCACTGTTCTCCAGACAAGCAAGTGAAAAAAGATTTTGTCACTTCCCTTTGGTGAAACAAGAAACCATTTCTGGTGAAATGACTGAAAAATACAAAGCCCAATTAGATGCATTGATTAAAGAATTTGGATGGAGATTCCAAGATTTCAAGAAATTAGAGCCATAGTTCAATATTCTCAGTTCACCTTTTAGTGCAGAAGCTGATACAGCCACAGAGGACATACAGTTGGGGCTGCTTGACTTACAAGCAGATCATGACCTGAAAGAGAAATTCAAGACAGATGGTTTGCTGGATTTCTATGGATCTTTATCACAAGAATCATTTCCCAACTTAAAAAAACTTTGCAGCTAAACTTGTATCATTATTTGGATCAACATACATTTGCGAACAAGCATTCTCTTGTTTGAAGGTCAACAAATCTAAGAATAGGTATTTATTGTCGGACTGTAACTTGCACGCTGTCATGCGAATTTCAACAAGTAAACTTGCTCCAGATTTCAAGAATATTGTCAAAAATTGCAAGCAGTTAAATACATCACATTAGAAAGCAACAATTATTGTGACAATGTAGTCGGTTTGTGTCTAAATTAAAGCCATTATAGATAATAAAGAATATTTGTTATAATAACAAGCTGTAAAATCGTGTTAACAAATTAGTAAAAGTTTTTGTCCATATTGTCAAATATAATGTATAAGTGTATAAGTAAAATAAAATTGTAATAATTAGTTATTTATACTGCTTAATATCCTATAAATAATTAATAATTACATATTGTGATAGGTTGGTGTAAACAAAGTGGATATATATATATATATATATATATATATATATATATATATATATATATATATATATATATATATATATATATATATATATATATATATATGCGGCCCGCCAATAGCTTTACATTTGCCAATGCGGCCCTCGGCACGAAAAGTTTGCCCACCCCTGGTCTTGAGTATAAATATCAGTTTATTCTTAATCACGGAAATAGTTTCCACACTGTGTAGTAGTTATGATTATAAATATGTTATTCTCAACCAAACGCATATCAATGGGGTGCGGAAGACAGGTACTGTAACTTCACATCTGCTTAAAGGTGTATTTGATGCAACCAGGTCATGTTTCAGCACGACACTCGGGGACAGGCACGGATTAGGCCTAAGATGGTAGTTCTAGACACATCATTGCTAAAAGACTCCAACTTAAAGCTCATAGGGAGAAACCTTATTTCAGCTTAACATGCCAGGACAGGCACGGATTAGGCCTAAGATGGTAGTTCTAGACACATCATTGCTAAATAAAATAAAATAAAACCTAACCTGCGACTGCACTAGCCAGGCGGCCTTAATTCCTCAGGCGCAACCCCCCCCCCCACACTGTCCTGCACCACCGTAACGTACTATAGGCAGTAGATGTCAGTGACAGTAACAGTGACAGACAGTTCACTTGCAATTCAGTTCAGTTCAGTTGTGTCTTTACTTTATCAAATTTTATTACAAAGTTAGTAATCTGTCTTATCGATTTTATTATAAAGTTAGATAATCTGTTTTATTAGCCTTTTTACACTGATAGATGAAAGTGATTATGTTTGTCAGCCTTGTTGTTTATTTATTTAGTTAATATTTTCGTTGAGTCATGTTCAAGAAATTATTTATATGTATACTTTTCTATATGGACGTAAAACAGGTAACACTGACTGGGATCTGCATAACATCAAGCTGTTCTATCCGGAAATTCCATCACATGATCTCCCGCTAATTAAAACTGCAACTACAGCAAATCGGATTTGTTTTTAAACAATGGGAAAAAATTATTTTCACTATGGTGATTTCATTGTATTTGGATCCACTATAGTAATTTCTATTGCGATAGGAATCTACTATGCATTTTCCGGAGGCCGGCAACGAACAACTTCAGGTAAGGCTAGTTTTACTTCTATCAAATGTCTTTTACAAGTATCATATCGTCATATGTCGTTTCGCTTAACAGCGTCCGCTATAACGGTATTTTAAAACTATATTTATGTTACGTACGCAAAAGGTAAAGAACGCATTTTCTATACTGATGTGGAATATTTGGTATATGGTGATATGAAAATATATTCTTTATCAAGCGACAATCGAAGGCCGAAACATAATTACTCTGGCCACTTAGCATCCCAGATATTATTTTCGTACAAGTTGATAATGTTGAGTCGGCCCCGGAGTTTTTTTATCCTCGTAAATCATTACGCCTTGATATCCAAAGTTCAAACGATTTGAACCCATAATATTTTCATCATCTCACATATCTCTGTACCGTTATACCCGGACTTCATTGGGGCTTTTAATGATATTCACAAGTCTTGTAAACACCTCACTCAATTCAGCCGTCTGTGAGACCGAAGAAATACCAAAGACTTGAGGGAAGGATATCTGACTAGACCAGTGTTTCCCAACCTTTTTTGTGCTATGCCCCACCTAAGCCTTTCTAAAATTCTAATGCCCCCCCCCCCCCCCCCCACATGCATCATTTTTAATATTCAAAAATTGAAATGTTCACTAAAGAAACTTGAATTTTTTTTTTTTTTTTTTTTTTTTTTTTTTTAGAACGGCTCCCGATCCTAGCCAAAGGACTGATAGGTTTTAGGAAGAAATCACTAGCTAATTATTGAGCAAACACAGTAAGTAAATTTTCAAAACATATAATGGAGAACTGAAGTTCAAGTACAAAATAATTTTAATGAAAGAGTTTTCTATATTATTTTAATTATTAGTAATTATTTAAATTTAGTGAGATCCTTGCGTTTGATGCTTGCTGCAAAGAGATTTTATATCAGGTTCCAATTTAGTTAACTTCAGTCTCAAGTCTCCCCGTTTGTAATATCCAGCCGATTTCCTCCATTTTTGAATTGCCCCCCTTAACAATCGAATTGCCCCCCAGTGGGGCGTGGGCCCCACGTTGGGAAACACTGGACTAGACTATCATAAAGGGATCCTGCAGGAGAGCGGAAATTATACAGTAAATGTTATTTTAAATTACCCGGCAAATATTAAGCAGGATTATTCTGGGAAGATTAAGTGATCTCACTGACAAATAACTAGTTGATGAACAGACAGGCTTTCTACCAAACAGATCTTGTCTTGATTAAGCAACTATAGTACGCATAATAAAAGAGCTAAGCATGACCCTAACTCTCCACTCTTCATTGAATTTATAAACTATGAAAGGGATATGACAACATTAATAGGGAATCCCGATGGAAATCGATAAGGCACTATGGGATACCACATAAATTAATTAATACAGGGTGTTTGTAAAGTCTCGCTACACTTTGTATGTAGAACAAATTTAAAAAATGAAGTACACGATGTCATCTAAAAATGTGCTAAAAAACTCTTTAAATTAGTTACAATAGTCACTGCTATGGTCAAACGCTGTTTTCGGAAGCCGGAAAGTACCAATGAAGTATTCATTATAACAGGCTTTCAAGAAACCCCATAGATAATAATCTAATTGAGTTAGATCTGGAGAACAAGCAGGCCAAATGTCACGTGATATTATGCGATTTACGAAAATTTCTTCCAAAAAACGCAGTGATGCTCTAATTATGAGTGCGGCTGCACCATCTTGATGGAACTACGCTGCTTCAGTTTCAAGAAAGTCAAGATTTTTTGGGGGTACATTATGAAGTGAAATAAACTTAAATATTTAGAGACAAATGGGAAGACTGATGGAGCAAGGGCAAGGGGAAGACAGAGAGATCAAAAGATTGATGGCTTGATCTCATGGCATATTGGTGGCCAGAACACATACCTGGTCAAGCTGTTGATGACTGAAATTGTAAACCTTGGCCGCCTACACTTATGGGCATGCTACGTGTTAATGAATGTGTCTAGTTTCTTTATTTATGTTTCTGTTGTGTTTGTGTTTATTGGCTTTCGCATGTTTCTTTTTGGATTTATAGGTTTATGTATATATCTCCCCCCGCCCCTCTTTTGGGGTTTATGGGTATGTACACGAGGGAAAGCCATTAAGCAACGGGAACTTTACAAATAACATTTTCGTAATAGTGCAAACCAGACAATTTGTGATTTAATTCTTATTAGTCCCCCTACCTGGCAACACACTTGGTCCACCTGACCACTGGCTTGTTGATGCCTTCAAGGAAACAGTTTTGGGTGTGGTTTTAAACCAATTTTACACCACCCCCATTACCAAAATTGTCATCTGCAAACCTCTGATCTCGTAAATGTTCTTTCGACGGTCCAAACAAGTAAACATCCAACATATAGAAGAGATAGTAGTGGTTGACCCAGAGAAATGGCTTGGACTAATGTCATCAATAGAATTAACCAAAAACATCGGTGACCGGGGTCTTTACAGAAACAAGAACACGCACGCCCCTTAGCAAGAACCTGGTTATGATGATATCACGTGAAAATGCACGTCTGGTTCAGACAAAGCCACGTCCGTAGAATCAAAAATATTTGACTAACTCACGAGCAGATCAACTGGAATACAAATCGTGACAATAGGAAAGTTGGTTATATATATATACCGAACGTTGTGCGGTGCTTACCAAACCCGACACCCCACATTGTGCCAACGGCTTCGGGCGGAAGAGCGCAACTGGGAGGGTAAAACCTTACCCTGGTGCGAGGAAATGCAACCTAAAGACAAAATGTCATGGCAGGGCAGACCAGGCCCTAAGCCTTGGTTGGCAGGTGGTCTAGGATCGAAGCTCCGACAGGCGGACAGTTAGAGCATTGCCTTGCTGATCCGGTAGCTTCTGCAGCTTGTCTTGTTCCAGATGTATAGGTATTACCTTTCCTGTGGAGTGAAATAGGCAGGCCAAGAGAGGGATCATGCTGCATGGGCAACACATGATCCCTATATTTTAGCCCAGGCTTTGTGCTGTGGAGAGGCAATAACTCCATCCCTGGTCTTAACCGGTCTCGGAATCAAAGCGAGAGGCAACTGTTAAGGGTTATAAGTCCCTGTCAATTGGCGTAGACATGGGGCGCCACGCGTTGCCTCTGACGGTGGGACACAGCTACAGGTGTCACTGATCAGCTACCGCCAGCCTCAAGCTGGGCAGCCCCGGGCCAACTGGGTGCTGATCCACCACAGCTTGCCTGCTTCAATGGGTGCTTGGGGCTAGGACAAAATCTGCATCGCAGGCTGTAAAACCAATGCACCATGGACTAATAAAAAGAAAAATAGAAAACTCAAGCTACGGCTTACAACCTGGAAAGCGAGAACCATGTGTCCAGGATTTTCTACTGACTTGACCAATATTGACGATGTGAGAAAAACGGCTGTGATTGATGCCGAACTCAATCGTCTTAACATTGATATTGCTGGCCTGCAGGAGACTCGCCTCGCTGAGGAAGGGTCACTCAGGGAAAACAATTACACCTTTTTTTTTGGAAGGGTAGGGGGCAGGCAGAAAAAAAGGCAACACGGTGTGGGCTTTGCAGTGAAGAATTCGCTACTGGGAATGATTGAAATTCCAGCAGGAGGTAATGAAAGACTATTATCCCTGCGCTTGGCAACCTCTTGTGGTTTTGCCACCATCATTACTGCATATGCACCGACACTCGATTTCTCTGATGATGTGAAGGATTCGTTCTATGAGGAGTTAGACTCCGTGATCAAGGCAGTTCCAGAATCTGACTACATTTATATGCTCGGTGATTTCGATGCTCGTGTGGGCAAGGGCTCGAGTTCATTGCCAGTGTGCCTTGGAAAATACAACATCGGTAGCATGAATAAAAATGGGCATATATATATATATATATATATATATATATATATATATATATATATATATATATATATATATATATGTGTGTGTGTGTGTGTGTGTGTGCGTGTGCGTGCGTGCGTGCGTTCGACCACCTAATCTTCGTGTTCGACTAATAGCACGCGCGTGCATGTGTGTGTGTGTGCGCGCGTGCGTGCGTGTGTGCGTGCGTGTGTGTGTGTGTTTGTGTTTTTGTTTTGCCCGACTAATATAGTTGCACGGAAAATCATCTGTGTTGGATGCCAATTCCCGAGCTTCTAAATTTAGGGTAGCCAAGATGGCCAACGGTGGGCGCGCTTACAAAACTGATAGCGAACTGGGCTGTATATCAAGAGTATGGTCGGGCGAGGCATCGAATCCGCCTGGGCTCGTCTCTTTTCAAAGTGAAGGAAAGACTGACCACCTATTCTTCCTAGCTCGCAGGCCTACAAAATATGATGAGGCTGTCACATCGCAGACCCATAGCTTCGGGTAAATTAAAATTGATTAATTAAGATGGCCAAAGCCATACAACGTTGATTATTTCAAGAAAAGAAGAAATAATATGGTGATGGTTTCCATTGATCATGTAAATGTCCTTAATCTATACAGAATATCTGGTCGGAGGCAGGACCATGTCATTTGCTCCTGTGGCCATTTCCCTGCTGGTCAGTTTTGAGTCGTCCATTATGATGCTGGGGACACCGGCCGAGGCCTATGTCTACGGAATCCAGATAGTCCTCTCGTCATTTGGCTTCCTGGTGTCCCAGCTATTGAGTATCCACATCGTGGTTCCGCTTCTGCATCCATTAAAGATCACCAGCGCTTATGAGGTAATTGGACAATGTTCACGATAAACTGGCTACAATTAACGCGCATGTGTGTGTGTGCGTGTGCGTGTGTGCGTATGTGTGTGTGTGTTATGTAAACTCCACAGTGGTAGAAGTAAAACAGGAACTTCTAATCCCAAGGTGTCCCCTTTCCACGAATGTTTCGCCCTCTTTAACGTCTTTACACTCCCGGAAGGGGGACCCGAGTTGTGATTCCCATGTGTCTTTCTTCTGTCGAGCATCCGAACCCTATACTCGAGCTTCAAGAAGTGTATACCGTTGATGCAGTCCAACGAATGTGCAGCTATGTGTGAGTACCCTAAAATGTTAGTTACATATCTTTTAAAGGACGTTGTAGTCAACCTTAACATATTTAGCTGTTTGTGATTTTTTGGCAAGTTTATGTTCAGTAGTTTGCCATTGCTTTGTGAACGATCGGCTCCCATACCATTCTATGTAAATCAGCATAAGGCGGTCTGGTGCCAAATCGCCCGCAGCTGTGCCTCGAACGCAGTATGCGGGATTACCAATTGCGTCCATAACTCTTTCGCCATAGACCCTAGAGCGACCATGAATACAGGAAGGCGAACGTCATGAATCCAGTCCATTTTGATTTGCTGACTTCTTAAGGCGTCTGTTCACTTAGCCAGAAAAATAAAACAGCCAGCAATCTTCTTTCTGCCGGTCGATTGGCCTCTGTCGCCGCCTCTATACTGGACGGCCTTGTCGCCATGTTGCTTTCTCCGCACATCATCTACAGCTGACGGAGCTGCCTTTCTGCGCGTCCTTAGAGTAAGCCAGTTCTTTCTCTAGACTATGTCCATTTTGGCTGAGGGTTGAGTCCTTCCTCCCATCGCCATTTCTCTGCAGCTGAAAACTGCCCACACCTGGCGTCTGGCTTGGCTGCCAGCGACTCTGCAGCGGTGGGACTTAAGACGACAGTTATCTACCCTTCTGAGGGGTGTCTTCAACTCCGCAGCGCCCACAGCTCAAGTCGACCTACACAACGGAATGCTAGTCGGGTTGGCATGTGACAGAAATGATTGTTTTCGTTATTAATTGGGTTGTCGTACCTGATTCTTTTGCGCTCTGGAGGTAAAACCACGGATCATCTTGATGTGTCGATTTGTTCCTTACATCATTTCGAGTGTTCCATAGGCAGCATAAGGCTTTCTTCGCAGAAACGTGCCAGTCGGTTCAGCGCCCGAGTTGTCAGCTGTCCCTTTACTCCCAGATGCTTAAGTGCATCGTAAGGCAGACCTCCTGCCTCTAAGGCGAATAGTCTGACAACATGGCCATCTTGCCACAGACTGATGAGCAGAGTCGCGGAACTTTTCCATATTGCAGATGCGATGCTCCCCGATTTTAGATTCGTACAGTACGGTCAACTCAATCAGCGTCAACTGCCGATCCGACGAGAATTGCAGCACAATGCGTGGTCCTTTCAATGACTTCCGGATTATGTCAGGAATTCGGCCATGGCCCTTTAGGTCTACCGCCAACTCCAAGTCTTTCGCGCTTTCGCGGATGAACGGCAAGTTTGCAGGGTAGTTTATATTCAGCTTTCTGTCCAGCTTTTAGGATGTCCATCATCTCGGCTCTAGCTACGGTGTTCTTGTTAGCCTGAAAGTCTCGCTAATCTACTGTGGCCGCCAACTCAGCGAGAACTCCTGTGACACTCAGCCACTGTGACACTCCTGTGACACTCATACGTAATCCCCAATCAGCCTTGCCTTGGGGATAAATTCCATACGGACAAAACGTGTTCACTGTATCGTAAGATTTTTCCCGCTTGGCCAATTTGATGGTAGGACACTGCAATGCGATCAGAAGGTGAAACGTAGTCGCAGTGGCATCGTATGATATAGGTCGTTCCAGATTTGGGACTTTTTCAAAGCCTCTTCCCATGACACCAATTAGACTTGCTGGGACAGTTGTCCGGGATTTTGTGTTCTCTTGTAATTTTCTCCATTATGGATTTCTTGTACCATATTTCTGCCTCCCCCGGTACACGCTTTAAACCACCACCGGACGTTGCTCTGTCCGAGAGCTTCTGTCCACCTATACCCCACTGCATTCAGGTCTACACCATGATGGTCATATGTCATCACAGTCTCATAGCAGGAAAATGCAGGAAAAAACATATCCCATCACTTTCTTCAATTCTTGGACACAGTCGATAAGACTGCTATCTTTATACTTCCTGTATGTTTTTAACGTAGTCGCAGACAGCGTGGTCGGGGGCGGGGGGGGGGGGGGCGTTCACGTAGCATCATCGCATCGACAGTTCCGACTTTAAATTTCTCCATGACTGACTTTAAATGTAGCTTTGCCTTCCTGCCGCACAGCGTCAATTCTGACAGACCTGGCGATGCTCCTATCCACTTCATTATGGCTTGGTGACCTTCCTCTCTATCGCCTCTACCGTGCTATTGTTTATCATATATCAGGAGATATAAGAATTTAGGAAATAACATAAACTGGACACACGGGACCTTGAATTTTTCTGTCAGTTGTCACTAGTTGATTAGCTTGCAGAGCTCTCTCCACTGCCTCCAGTATTTGTTAATACATTCTCGTCCGTTAATGAGGCATAGTACACCGAGACTTTGATCAGTTTCTAAACCACTGTATGGATTGCCTGATTAACCAACATGAATGCGGTTGCCGGCAACTTGCCCTAAACGATATACAGATTTTTGGGTTTTTTAGGCTTGAAGCTCATCCTGTGCCGGCCAGTCATTTGATGAAGTCATAGACGCATGGTGCAGACATAGTTATACTCTGGGGGGCCAGGATTGTAGTGTTGCCCATGACAGCTTTCACGGCGGCATCCTGCACTCTGTGTGTGTGTGTGTGTGTGTGTGTGTGTGTGTGTGTGTGTGTGTGTGTGTGTGTGTGTGTGTGTATGTGTGTGTGTGTGTAATATCTCATACGACATAAAGTATCTCACATATGTTGCGTCATGTGATTATTTTGCTATTTTCAGTACCTGGAGCTGAGGTTTCGATCCCGCTGGGTGCGGCTAGTGGGCACTCTCATGGGCATGTTGACTTACGTAAGTACACTCCCGTCTTTGTCAATGTTGACTTACGTAAGTACACTCACGTCTTTGTCAATGTTGACTTACATAAGTACTCTCCCGTCTTTGTCAATGCTGACTTACGAAAGTACTCTTTCGACTTTATCAATGTTGACTTACGAAAGTACTCTTTCGACTTTATCAATGTTGACTTACGTAAGCACTCTCCTGTCTTTGTCAATGTTGACTTACGTGAGTACTCTCCTGACCTTATCAATGTTGACTTACGTAAGTACACTCCCGTCTTTGTCAATGTTGACTTACGTAAGTACTCTCCTGACCTTATCAATGTTGACTTACGTAAGTACACTCCCGTCTTTGTCAATGTTGACTTACGTAAGTACTCTCCTGACCTTATCAATGTTGACTTACGTAAGTACACTTCCGTCTTTGTCGATGTTGACTTACGTAAGTACTCTCCTGACCTTATCAATGTTGACTTACGTAAGTACACTCCCGTCTTTGTCAATGTTGACTTACGTAAGTACTCTCCTGACCTTATCAATGTTGACTTACGTAAGTACACTCCCGTCTTTGTCAATGCTGACTTACGATAGTACTCTTTCGACTTTATCAATGTTGACTTAATGTAAGTAATCTTCTGTCTTTGTCTGTGTTGACTTACGTAAGTGTTATCCCTTCTTTATCACGCTTTTATGGTGTTAAATTGCAGCTTTGTCATTCCTGTACCATCATGGTACATTGAGAACACGATGCTAGGTCACCATTCTCCCCACACACAGAAAACTGACCTCCCAGAAATCTGCTGGTACCTGGATCAAGCACGGAACCAAGTGGTCATTACAATAATTTTACCTCCATGGGAAGTCAAACTGAAGCCCATTGAGCGGGCAGGCCAGTGAAGATATCCCACGGTTTAAATTTATGAAAGATATTTGTGGAACTAGACAAAAGCATAAAAGCACAATGAAGTACATTGCCGGAAACTCGAATCTTCTTAACTGGAAAAAAAAAAGAAATACAATCCACAGTTCAAAAACACTCTAACACCCAATGTTGCCCATAAGGTTATTTTTTTTTTTAAATTTTTTTTTATTTTTGAAATTCAGAAGATTAAAATTTTTTGGAATCGATTTCATCATGTCCGAAAAGATTTGTTAGATTTAATTTATATCTGTAGGTAGTGCACTAAGAAGTATTGTATAGTTCACTGTTGATGACTGTTATAATTTTAAAGCAATTAAGATGTCTCTACCCATGACTGGAAATTTATAATTTACACCAATTTAGTTGTGATGGGATTGGTGTCAGCACTGTCTGAGACAAGACTTAAGTGTTCAATAGATAAAGCTAGGCTAACATACAAGTTGAAAGAGTCATTACTCTCCCTAAGAGAGGTAAAGTTGTCCTTTACTTTAGTAACTTACACGAGGGTGAGCTTCTCTAGACAATGCAAGCTCTTTGACCACCACCTATTTACTATAAGATATGTGTTGTGTTGTTTGTACATCAAGAATGACTCATTTCATCCAGTGGGGTTGAAAGTATGGAGCCGTAAGTTCTAAGATGGCTGATATGGCATATTTTGGCTCGAAATGTTCTTTGACAATGTGGGCAAAAAATGCTTGATGTTCCAGGAAGAGGATCTCTTGCAGTGGATTTTCTTTCCAGCCCTTTCTTCACAGCTCTTGCAGTCCTGGTTGCTTCACAAGTGACTGCATCCTTGCGTAATGATGTACAACACGAATGTCGGTCATTGGCAGCAGTCTCCCAACTGTCATGATGCATTCGAAAAGCTTTTAGTGAGATCTTCACCGTGTCTTTAAAGCGTTTCCTCTGTCCGCCTTGGGAGCGTTTACCATAACGTAGCTCGCCGTAAAAAAATTGTTTAGGGAGCCTATGATCTGGCATGCGAGTCAAGTGACCAGCCCTTTCACAGTCCTTCTCTGCTGACTGTATCAAAAGCCTTGGTAAGATCAATGAAAGTGAAGAACACTTCGAAGTTCTGTTCCTGACATTTCTCTTGCAGCTTCCTTACAGCGAAAATCACGTCAACAGTTCCTCGTTCTTTTCTGAGACCACATTGAATCTCAGGAAGAAGACCTTAGTCGAGATGGGCCGCGAGGCGATTGAGAAGAATTCTGGCGAGTATCTTCCATGCAATTGAGAGCAAGGAAATGCCTCTGTGGTTGTCACAGGATTGGCAGTTTCCTTTACGTTTGCAAAGTTGGTCTATTGACGCGTCCTAGAAATCTTGTGGCATGGTCTCGTTCACCCATATGTTTGTATAGACTTGACGAAGCTGCTCCATTAGAACCGGCCCACCTGCCTTGTATATCTCTGCTGGGATGGAGTCAGGACCAGGCGCCTTACCGCTGAAAAGTTGCTGGATGGCTTTGTTTACTTCCACTATGGTTGGCAGGTCATCAAGAGTATCATTGGTGAGGACTTGAAGAAGGCAGTTGATGGTTTCATCATCGAAGGAGGAGGTTGCAGAAATGCTCTCCCCAGCGTTGAAGGACTTCTTTCTTATCGGTGACGAATGTTCCCCCATCTGCACTGAGGAGGGGAACTATGCCTGGTGATGTAGGACCATAGACCGCTTTCAGTGAGTCGTAGAAGTTTTCCATATCATGTCTGTCAGCAAAGCCTTGAATCTCATCAGCTTTGTTGCTCACCCAGGAGTCCCGCATGTGCCGAAGTTTCCGCTGCACTAACCTCCGGATGTTATTGAAGGCATCTTTTTTTTGGTTAAATGTTGACTTCGGGTCATTCAAATATGCCTTGTGGAGAAGATGTTTCTCGGCCAGAAATTGGTTGATGTCTTCTGAATTTTCATCGAACCAGTCTTTATGCTTTCTGGGAGGGGTGGGGGTGGGGGGGGGGAGGAAGAAAGGGAGGACGGGAGGGAGGGTATTGTAAATTATGTCCTTTAGGGCTCTCCATTCTGTTTCTGTATCCTGTTTAGCTTCAGCATTGAGCTTGAGGCTGTCCTCCAGCATATTTTCAAACGACAGCTGCATTTTTTTCTGTTTAGATGGGTGACATTTAGTGTGTTTGTGTTTGCACTTTTACCCTTTGAGGACGCCGTGGTGGTTTGATGTGTATGTTTATTTTTGAGATAATAAGACGATGGTCTGTCCAACATTCGGCACCACACATGGATGTTGTCACCCGAACGTCTTGTCTGTCACTCCTCCCGACGATGCCATGGTCACTGAGGTGCCAGTGTTTTG
This sequence comes from Cepaea hortensis, assembly GCA_963921405.1. Taxonomy (NCBI): domain Eukaryota; kingdom Metazoa; phylum Mollusca; class Gastropoda; order Stylommatophora; family Helicidae; genus Cepaea; species Cepaea hortensis. Next base: position 73,379,526 of record OY992883.1, on the reverse strand, counting down.
AGCGAGGGTGCATCCACGATGTCCTATTTCTCATGGGAAAACGGAAAATTGTGTTGGTAATCAGGAGATCGTGTTCGGCACATGCCTGAAGGGGAGGAGGAGTCCATTGCTGTTACAAATTCCGACTCCATGCTTTCCAATAATGCCACTCCAAAAGGTAGTGTCCGTGCCTACTCTGGCATTGAAATCCCTAAGGCGTATAAGTTTGTCTCCTTTGGGAACAGATGTAGATACATTGTGCAGCTCCTCATATAACTTGTTCTTGGCGCCATCTTGAAGGTGATATATGAAGTTGGATGAAGAATAACTTGCTCAATGAGCTGATATAAAGTGAGGAAGAGTTGCGCAATTCGTCGACCTCAGTCTATCGCCTGAGTCCATCTGAGTCCAGTTGCAAGACAGGTCAAGACGACTGGAGACGAATACAGGTGCAGTGGATGACCAGGGCGCTCTACGTGCCTTGCCGTGCTAATTACGTTCCACAACGCTTTGTAGGTAAACACCGTCTTGCCCGTTGAATCATCGATGATTTCTTCCGGGCAGTCTGCTGAATTCTGACTTCACATGCTGGGTAGGCATACCCTAGTTCACCCATTGGTTTGACACCAAATCGGCTACCCACACATGGTTTAGCCAGCCTGTTACAGCTGTTGCCCGGGGTTGGCTGCTGTCGCATGCTGACAGCTACTAGTGTCACAGGCGTGAGCTGGATGTCTGGCTTGGACCAGTGGGGAATGGGGCCTGAAAAGGGCATGGCAGTCATTCTTACCAAAGGTATACCCATGCCTGATATCCCAGACCTCCCCATATAAATCAATGGCAAACTACTGAACGTAAACTTGCCAAGACATCACATAAGATGTGTAGTCGGAGGAGCACACACGCGTTGATGATTCAACAAAATAAACAAACACAGACATACACGTTCGACTCAAGAAGGGCTTCATCAGATGCAACAGCAACAAGAAAACGACAACAGGAGTAAGAAGGCTGGGCATATATACGAGGGGGCTTCCAATGAAAACCTTCAAAGTGTGGATGAAATTACAATAACCATGCCATTGTCTTATAATCCATCAATATTGTTGTTAAGGATGACAAGGGTGTTAAGCACGTGACATCATGGTGCAGACCTAAACCGTGACGTCATAATGACAGTTTAAAGATGACCGCCTCACTTTTGACATGCACCAAAGAGGAGCAGCGTTCTGTTATCCGTTTTTTGATCAATGAAGCTCCAGTATGGTGATGCATGCCTGTCAGTCCAGCAAGTGTATGAGTGGAGTAGGAAGTTTCAAAACGTTTCTGTCGGATGAAGAGGTACAGCAGGTGGTGCATGAGTGGTTACACTGTTACATACGCAACCAAGAGCATCGTTTTTCGACATGAATACAAGCACTTTATCGGTGCTGAAGGACTTGTATTGAACACAGTGGTGACTACATCCAAAAATGATACATTTCTGTACATTTTCAGAATATATCCATTCACAAAAAAAAAAGGTTTTCATTTGAAGTCCCCTCGTATGTTAATATAATATCCAACAATGAAGACAAGTCTCTATCTGACCCGTCTCCGTGGCTAAGGGGTTACGGAAGCGATTCGTAAGCCAGCTTACCCGCGTTCGAAATACAACTGCGACTGATTTCGCGGCAGACCGCGTTGCGCTGGGTTCTAAAGTGTTGGTATGGGTGCCTGTCGTTCAGAAAGCAATGGCAAACTACTGAACGTAAAGTTGCCAAGACATCAACAACAGTGAAATGTTGTCACAGGAAAGATGCATGTTCTCACATCACTATGTTAACTTAGGAAAGATGCATGTTCTTACATCAGTATGTTGGCATAGGAAAGATGCATGTTCTTACATCAGTATGTTGGCATAGAAAGGATGCATGGCATCAAGAATGTTACTTGAATTGTTTACTGATATTGTGCCATAAGTTCTGAACACTGTTTAACCTCTGCACTGCTGTCTACAACCAAGTCTAGTCGAAAATGTCGCAAATCGCGTATCACGTGGAATTTGGCCTATTCCAGATTTAACTCCATTAGATTATTATATATGGGGTTTCTTGAGAGGAAATATTTACACAAATAATGTACACATAAGAAGTACTATTCAAGAAATAACAACAGACACATTGCAGAAGGTATTTGACAATATGAAGAGACGTGTACAGTAATGTCTTGAAGCACGTGTTTGATATTTCCAACACCTGTTATAATGAGTACTTCATTGGTACTTTCTAGCTTCCCCAAAACAGCGTTAGACCACAGCAGTAACTATTGTAACTAATTTAATGAATATTTTAGCACATTTTTTGAAGTCATCATGCACTTCATTTTTCAAATTTACATACAAAATGTAGTGAACCTTCACAAATGTCTTGTAGATGCGCACGTCTGGTGAGGAAATACGTATGGCATTGTAACTGTTCGAACCACTGAGTGTTGAGATACAGTGTTAAAATAATAACAGTACAGAGTGAGTAGCAGTTATGCAGGAAAATAACAACTGCTGGTATTCCCTGTGTGGGTGTTGGAGGATTGAGGTGTTGAACCATGCATCCTCCACGTCGATGTCGTACTTCAGCGTACTGGATAGTATTTATTCGACTGACAAAAGCCGTGACCTTATCTTAGACAAAAGGTCTTGGAATCTCCAGGTGATAACACACATCCTGCATTTCTGTATTCCAGGTCTGGTACATGGGCATAGTTCTTTTCGGACCCGCTGTAGCACTGGAGGCTGGTAAGTAGACGGTAGACCATATCAGTGTCATTGTTGCCTTCTGTACGGAACATCCGTCAACACAGTCGTTCTCAAACAGACAGGAACTTTCTATCTTGGACTTCGGCTTCTCGAGAAAGTGTGCAGGGATGTGGATTACAACCCAAAGTGTTGGTGCATTGACCTATCTACATAAGTTGAAAGTTAGTTGCACATCCTGTAGAAGACGGGACAGTCAACCCCAGCATTTTTTGGCAATGTTACGTTCAGTAGTTTCTCTCCGTGGCCAAAGGCTTGCGAACGCAGTTCATGAGCCGCTTACCGGACGTCCGAAACGCAGCCACGACCGATTTGTGCAGCAGACCGTGTCGCATTGTGTTATAACGTGTTGGTATGGGAGCCGGTCGTTCAGAAAGCAATGGCAAACTACTGAACGTAAAAACTTGCCTAGTACATCAACAGCAGCTGAAAAATGCTGGTGTTGACTGCAACGTCCTGTAAGGGATATGCAACATTTAAAAAAATAGTTTGCATTTGCTTTCTGAACGACAGGCACTCATCCCTTTGTATGGGAAACCAAAGCAAGGCGGCCTGCTTCCAAATCGCCCGCAACCGTGTTTCGAGGTATGCGGGATTACGAATTGCATTCTTAACCCCTTGGCCATATAACCGGATCTTCACAAACCTTCTCGGTAATTGCTGTCACGCCATCAGGGCTTGAGGGTGAATCAAGTGTTCCACGTTCAGTGCAACTTTGTGTTCTTTGATGAAATCAACAATAAACAGTTTGTTCCGAGAGAGTTTCCAGCTTTGGGTTTGTGATGTGATAGGGACATCACATTCTGTAGGCCTGAATGCACGGGGAAACGATGGCCAGTCTTTACCTCACTTAGCGAGCGACGTACGCAGGCGTGGAACATTCGTCCGACTGCGCTCATGACATTATGAACGTAGCTCCTTATAAACTTTGCTATCACACCCGTAGCGGGTTCAGATGTGAGATAACTGTACTAAAATGCTTTAGATCAGATGTGAGATGATTATAATACACTGCTTTAGATCAGACGTGAGATGATTATACTAAAATGCTTTAGATCAGACGTGAGATGATTATAATACACTGCTTTAGATCAGACGTGAGATGATTATACTAAAATGCTTTAGATCAGACGTGAGATGATTATACTAAAATGCTTTAGATCAGATGTGAGATGATTATACTAAAATGCTTTAGATCAGATGTGAGATGATTATACTAAAATGCTTTAGATCAGATGTGAGATGATTATAATACACTGCTTTAGATCAGACGTGAGATGATTATACTAAAATGCTTTAGATCAGATGTGAGATGATTATACTAAAATGCTTTAGATCAGATGTGAGATGATTATAATACACTGCTTTAGATCAGACGTGAGATGATTATACTAAAATGCTTTAGATCAGACGTGAGATGATTATACTAAAATGCTTTAGATTATAGGTGAGATGATTATACTAAAATGCTTCAGATCAGATGTTAGATGATTATACTAAAATGTTTTAGATTATAGGTGAGATGATTATACTAAAATGCTTTAGATCAGATGTTAGATGATTATACTAAAATGTTTTAGATCAGATGTGAGATGATTATACTAAACTGCTGTAGATTATATGTGAGATGGTTACACAAAAATACTTTAGATCAGATGTGAGATGATTATACTAAAATGCTTTAGATTATATGTGAGATGATTATACTAAACTGCTGTAGATTATATGTGAGATGCTTATACTAAACTGCTTTAGATTATATGTGAGATGATTATACTAAACTGCTGTAGATTATATGTGAGATGATTACACAAAAATGTATGTCTGATAACACCAACTATTACTTTAACTTTACTATTCTAAAGCCTTGTTATTGTTGCAAAAATGCAAAATTAAATGTATGTACATAAATGTATGGTTTGCCTCCTCTTTATTGGAGGTCACCGGTTGGAATCGCAAACTCGCAGGGTTTTACAATTAATCCGGATTTACGGGTCGACCCAGCTTAAAACAGGTACCAGAAATTCATGGAAAGTAGTAAAGGCTGCCGACGTGTTGTTGACATCAGCCACCGAGTGACGTTCGGTCCATGGAAATACGGGGCTAGCACCATATACCCAATGCGACTCAAGGCGTGTAAACGGGTCCTTTGCTTACTTGTACTGACATAACTGAAGGGCAGTCAGAACCATTCGTAGTAGAGACTTTCATAAGGAATAAGACGAAGCATGCACGTGAAAGTCCGTGTGTTACCTCGAAGCCCAAATGGCACTTGGCTTCCTATACAAACGTTTCTGAAAAACCAAATTTGTTATTTTGAGGAGGGGGAGAGGTAAGGAAATAATAAAAACCTACCACTCATGTCGTAATAGGCGTCAATTGAGGGTTGGCATGATAGTTGATTACTTACTCCTGTAGGAAACTAGCTACACAATTCAAGGAATCCTGCACACGTCTACGAAGAGCTTGGCGTGAGTTTGCTAACGGCTCAAGCTCCACTGAGAGAAGAAAGGCAGAAGGAAAAGAATATGAGTGCAGCTGAGATACTTTTAATACCTGTTTCTGTAGTTATTGTGCCTCGGCCGCTGACCACGTGAGACGGATGATGTATCTCATGACAGATGTTGGGTGGTATAATTCGTGCAGCAGGCGATGACGTCACTTCCTTTACGCCAATGTTCGACGTTTTCTGTAGCCCAGTGTATTCTCTACAGCTAGGTCTACCATTGACAGAGGCAAGACTAAGATATTGAGAAAAACCAAGGAAATGATAACCCAATCTTAACTTAATGAAACCTCACTTCAAGAGTGGAATCATATATTTTTTTAGGCATCAATCTAATCAGAGATTGGGGAGGAGCGCAGATAGTGATAATAAAAAAATAATACAAAAGGACGAGCTTCATGGCGATATGAGATTTATGGAAGTGACATGAAGTTAAGCATAGCACCAAACTTAGAATTGTACACTCTAGTATTAGATCAATACTACTGTATGGATCGGAAACACAAAGAACGATGACAGCAATTACTAATAAAATTCAAACATTCATTAGTCGATGTCTGCGCAGAATAGGACTAAAATGGTATAGCAGAATAGCCAACGTGAAGCTCATGGCGAGAACTGAACAAACAACTGTGAATCAAAAGTAAAAAAAAAACACTGACGCTGGGTATGACACACTTTGAGAAAAACGGAAAATAGTATGCCCTGTAACTCACTGGGACAGCGAAATAGAAGAAAACAAAGAAAAGGGAATTAAAAACAGAAATGAATACAGTTGGAAACCGAGGTGACAATTCTGAATAAGACATGGAGGGAGATGAAAGAGATAGCAAAAGATATGAGAACTTGGTGCAGGATGGTTGAGGACCTATACTCAAATGTGGGATAACGGACAGGAGGATAAGGAGCAGGAAGAGAAGGAGTAGCAGTAGCAGCAGCAGCAGCAGCAGCAGCAGTAGTAGTAGTAGTAGTAGTAGTAGTAGTAGTAGTAGTAGTAGTAGTAGTAGTAGTAGTAGTAGTAGTAGTAGTAGTAGTAGTAGTAGTAGTAGTAGTAGTAGTAGTAGAAAAAGAAGAAGAAGAAGAAGAAGAAGAAGAAGAAGAAGAAGAAGAAGAAGAAGAAGAAGAAGAAGAAGCAGAAGAAGAAGAAGAAGAAGAAGAAGGAGGAGGAAGAAGGAAGAAGAAGGGTTCCAAATGTTGCTGTATGTAGCCGGGGCGCAGTGTTGGGGTGAGCGCCCAAAATTGCTTAAATACCCCAATGGCTCCTGAATACATAACTTCTGCAGCAAAAGTCCAACTCCTGGCTTTCACGTGGCGGAACTGTTTCTACTATAAGGAGAAGGGGCGACGGCGAGTTTCTGGCGCCGAAAAATAACCAGTATGCTCTAGATGTGTATGCACATACATGCATGCACAGACACGTGTGTGCGCGCGTACACATCTACACTCGAGTGAGACCACAGTCTGCTCTAGCAAAGGAAAGGTACTGAAGACGGAGGCAACATCCAGAAGGCTCACCACAGAAATCAGGATGCCACGCAATTACGCAAAATGGAATATCTCGACTACTGCTAAATGTTATGGTGCTCGCCCTGCTTTGGACCCCCAGGCAGGTGCAGTGCTGGGCCCTATGTCTCGAAAGGGTCCAACTCCAACTACTGGAGGTCCTTCACAGATGTCCTGTGGAGCCAGGGGACATGAGAATAGAACGGCTGGCCATACTAAACAAAGACTTCAAATAATGCACTGGAATGCGGAGGGAGTCAGCAAAAAAAAAAAAAAAAAAAAAAAAAAAAAAAAAAAAAAAAAAATTAAGAAAGAAATAGAATTAGAAAACATCCTGGACCAAGAAAAAGTAAGCGTATGTTGCTTGCAAGAAACTTACCTCAACGAAAATATAGCCTTCAAAATCAGAGGCTACCAGTGTTTCCGATCTGACCGAAAGGACAGGCGAAAAGGTGGGATACTGACCCTTGTAAAAAACAACATCACTGCTTCCCAAATCGAAGTCTACATGGAAGGGGCTGAGTATCAGGCACTTAAACTTAAGACAGGCAAATCTGACCTACATCTGATCAATTACTACTGTCCAAGTGATCGCCCACAGGCACTGGACACACTACCATTAACAGAAAAAAGTGATTGTGTGTGGCGATTTCAACAGCCACTCGCAGAGTTGGGGCTATGATCACATGGACCAGAGAGGAGAGAGACTGGAAGACTGGCAGGATGAGAATAGATTCATCTTGATTAATATGCCGTCCGACCCACATACTTTCTACTCGAAATCATGGCACACTACAACTACACCTGACCTGGCTTTTCATTCACCAGACCTGGAGTGGAACATTACACGAATTGTTGGGAAACAACTAGGTGGCAGTGACCATCGACAAGTCTTTCTAACTGTAGAAAATGAGCTTGTAAAGTGAAAGCAGCACCCTCTTGAGGTGGAACTACAAAAAAGCAGACTACAAGAATCGCACCAGCATACTAGTTAGAAACCTGAACACCGAGAAAGACATAAATAAAGTAGTTGAAGAGTTTGGGAAATGCATACTACAGGCAGCGCGAGAAAAAGTACCAAGAGGAGCCCGTAAACAATATAAAACCTACTGGAGTAGTGAAGTGGAACAGTTGCATAATGATGTGGAAGTGTGTAGAAAGCAAGCAGAGGCCACACCCAGCCAAGAGCACCACAATAAATACCAGCACGCAAAAGCCAAATTTCAAAGGGCCAAGCTGCAGGCTAGACGGAAAAGCTGGCAGGAGAAAACGAAGTCTCTGAACTTTGAAAGAGACACAAGGAAATTGTGGAAGCTAATAAAACAACTTAACGATTAGGGCACAGGGAGGAACTCAAACATTGCACTACATAAAGATGGAAACATCTTAACAAGAAAACAAGCAGCTGACTATTTTGCGGACTCATTCGCGCAAGATAACAATATCAAAATTAGTCCAGAGAAGCAACAAGAGATTCGAGAGAAAAGGCAACATACAGGACAGAAGGAAATAGTACATGAGGTTCTGGAGGCACTCATCACAATCAGCGAAGTGGAGCTAGCCATATTAAAACTGAAAATGAGAAAGTCACCAGCAGCTGATGGTATCTCCAATGAAATGATCAGGAACCTAGAAACAGAGGCCAAAGCAAATCTGTTGCAGATCTTCAATAACAGTTGGACCTTAGGCAGTGTTCCACAAGCATGGAGAGAAGCAATCATGATACCCCTCCTAAAATCAGGGAAAGATAGTTCCATTGCCTCTAGCTACATACCACTTAGCCTGACAAGCTGTCTCTGCAAAACACTGCAGCGCATCATCAATCACAGACTGCAGTGGTACATTGAAAGTAAAAACATCCTTGTGCCACAGCAGGCTGGCTTTAGGCAGTGCTACTCTACGGATCCTACCTCTCTCAAGAAATTGAGGACGCATTCCAAGAGAAGAAGCTGGTGCTTGTGGCATGGATAGATCTGAAGAAAGCCTTTGACAAAGTCTGGAAAGAATGTCTGATGAAGAAACTGAGAAACTTCAAAGCAATGGAAGAATGTACAAATGGGTGAAAGGCAAGCATACTTGCACATCAGAAGAGCCCGAGTACAGATAGACGGAATCAAGAGCAAGAAAGTACTACTGCGTCACGGTATTCCCCAGGGCGGAGTCTTGTCCCCCACACTTTTTCTAATCTTCATCAATGATCTCGTTGCTAATCTACCGCATGGAATTAAAGCGGCAATGTACGCCGTTGACCTGGTTCTAGGGAGCACAAATGAACATGCATCAGTGGCCACCAGATTGCTACAAAGAGCTGTAGATACATTTGTTGCATGGGCAAATAGATGGTGTTTCAGCATAAACACTGACAAGTGCAGCACCACTCTGTTTACCCTCTCTCCAAAACAAAAGGCAGGGATAAATGGAACATCCCTAAGAGAAGATAAAGAACCAACATACCTTGGAGTAACATTTGATGGCAGGCTACATGGAGAAAGTACATCAACAAAGCAGTAGCAAAAGCCAGAAGGAAAATAGCCATCCTGCGAAAGCTAAGTGGAACCACATGGGAAGCAGGTGGGAAAATACTTAGCAAAGTTTACCAACAGAGCATACGACCACACCTGGAATACGGGTCAACTGCGTGGTGTTCGGCATCAAAAACCACACTACAAGAGCTGGACAAGGTGCAAAATCAAGCACTTAGAGTCACCACAGGAGGGATGAGATCAACCCCTATAGTAGAAATGGAGACGATGGGGAGGACACAAGCACAGAGAGAGCGCAGAGATACGAAAACGCTAATACAAGCAGAAAAGTTCCTCAGCTTTGAAGAACAGTTTTGAAAACCTAGCTATGGGGCGGTTGAAAAGAAGTAGTTTTATGCAACAGGCCAAACGACGCTGCAGAGAAACCACCGATCTGCCCACAGTTAGTATCCCCCTAACAACTATTCCAGAGCGAACTCCATGGAAAGATGAACATAGACTATCATTACAAATCCAGACAAAAGTGAGAGGAATATTTGGCAAGGAAGAACATAACAGTGTGCAGCGCAGAACAGCCACTCTCAGCTTCCTTGATGAAGAATAACCACATGACCTCTGGATCCGAGTCTACACAGATGGGTCAGCACAAAATGCAGTTCGAACTGGAGGAGCAGGAGTGTACATAGAATACCCAAATAATACTAGGGACACGGCCAGAGTACCGACAGGAAAGTACTGCCATAACTACGATGCTGAAATCGAGGCAATCAAAATAGCAGCAGAGAAATGACTAAATACCAGCAATGGTACACAACCTGTGGTGCTATTGACAGATGCAAAATCAGTACTCGAGGCGCTCCTGTCTGGGAAATTGCCAGTACTAAGGACACTACTTTCTGAATTTAGCAGTCAGCATAAGGTCACCATACAGTGGATACCATCCCACTGTGGAGTACCCGGAAACGACAGAGCTGATCAATTGACTAAGGAAGGAGCTAAAGGAGGACAACCTGATGTGCCCATTACATACCACCAAAAGAAAAGAATGATCAAATCAGTCAGAAAGCCACCAAGACCTGCTCAAGATGACTACCACGTTATGGACAAACCAGAACAAGTCATTATTCTGCGCCTCAGAACATGACACAATAGATTACGCAACCACATGTATACAAAATTCAAGATTGGTGAAACAGCCATATACACATGTGGATTGGCGTCGCAGACAGCAGAGCACATACTCCAAGACTGCCCAAAATATAACATATCTAGGCAAACCTTCTGGCCTAGAGAGACGACAGTGGAAGATAAACTCTATGGACCGCTGAGTGAACTAAAAAGACAGTTAAATTTATACAAGAGACACCATTGCGGTTATAGACATATTTCAAGCAAACGAAAGAAGGAGAAGAAGAAGAAGAAGAAGAAGCAGTAGTAGTAGCACCAGCAGCAGCAGCAGCAGCATCTGCTGCTGCTGAGGAGGAGGAGGAGAGGAGGAGGAGCAGGAGGAGCAGGAGGAGGAGGAGCAGGAGGAGGAGGAGAGTTTTCTATAATATCTTTTCTCACTGCTTCTACGAGAGTATATCTGCAGCCATATAGTTATTTTTGTGTGTTAATAATTATGTATCTTGTTTCCTTATCAGTGACTGACTTCCCTGTGTGGGGTTCCATCTTTGTCATCGAACTGGTTGCCATTATCTACACAGCTTTCGTGAGTACCGCTGTAATGTTTTTCTCTGGTCTGGTGGGGCTGCAGGTTTGTCAGTTAGAGCATGGTCTGTTGAATCTGGAGACTCGGGTTTCCTGTCCCAGAAAGGCGAATATCTTTATCTTTATAGGAAGTTCGCCAGCTCCATGGCGAAGGGCTTACGAACGCAATTCGTAATCCCGTTTAAGGCGTTCAAAACACAACTGCGAGCAATCAGGTAGCATTCCGCCTTGCGCTGATGTTAATTCAATGGTATGAGTGCCAATCTTTCTGAAAGCAACGGCGAACTACTAAACGTAAACTTGCAAAGAAAGTACAAGCAGCAAAACCATGCTGAGGTTGACTGCAACGTCCTGTAAAGGATATGCAACTAACTTAACTTATAGAAAGTAACATGTCAAGTGCCTTGCGACTGGTTAAGGCCACCGCGCGTCTTCACATCTTCCAATATCCAACGAAACACACACACACACACAAACACACACACACACACACATACACACACACTCACTCGTACACACACACACACACACACACACACACACACACACACACACACACACACACAAACGCACAAAGGGGACTTCAAATTGGAATCTTAAATTTCTGTTTTGCTTTTGTTTGGATGAATATATTCTGAAAAAGTAAAGAAGAAATGTATCATTTTTCGATGTAGTAATCTCTGCGTTCAATGCAAGTGCTCCAGCCCCGATAAAGTGCGTTTTATTCCTGTAGGAAAAAACATCCTTTTGATCGCGTGTGTAACCACTGATGCACCACCTGCTGTATCTCTTCATCATATCGAAAAGTTGTCCAAGCAGGTGGAAATCACTTGGGGCCAGGTCTGGCGAGTATGGAGGATGTGGTATACACTGAAAGTTGAGGTCTTCGATGGCTTCAACCGTCGCACTGGCGGTATGGGGTCGAGCATTGTCATGTTGCAAAAGTACATCTTTACTCAGAAGTCTACATCGTTTGGATAAACTTGCGGGTCGTATATGATTCCTGAGAAGTTCTGTATATACATCACTTTTGACAGTTTTCCCTCTTGGCATGTAGTGCTCTAAAATAACTTCTCATTCATCCCAAAAGAGCCAGCATAACCTTTTCTGCAGATGGCTGCGTGCGAAATTTCTTTGGTTTCGGTGAGGAATGATGGAGTCATTCTTTGCTATAGTATGTCCAGAAATGAATGCCGTCATTCACGATCAATTATTTTGAAAACTGTCTGTTGCATCGTTATGAAATTTTTCCTGCCGTCTTATATTTACCCCCACCCAAGGAATATGTCTTTGATAGGTCCAAAAGCAACTTAAATCATCGAAAACGGCGACATTTCTTTGATATTTTGGGGAAAATGTAGTGAATTCACGCTAACAAACTAGTCTTACAGTAAACCACGTTATTTCTGGTAAGGAAATACAAGGCGTAGCCAGATTCGTATGGGAGTGGGTGCAATAAAAAAGTAGCTTAAAAGTCGACAGGGTCGACTGCATTGCATTGGGTTTTTATCCCATATGGCTCAGTCTCTTTCCGCAGGGCGGAAAGCGTCGCACAAAGCACGAACTCCGTAGCTCCAGCGACGACCCCCGGGAGTCTCTGAAAAAATGCACTCGTGAAATGAAGGAATCGAACATAGAACCTTCGGAGCCCGAGTCAGACGGCTTGACCACTTCACCACGGAGAATCCCGAGAGGAGTGCAATGTGTAATATTAGTAAAGACAGAGAATTTACAGAGGCATGGGGTAAACAATGTGTAAATTGACAGGAAAGTAGAAGGAATATATTTCTTACCTTATTTTTCACTTCCTTCTTGTTTCTTCAGCTGCTGGTTAATAATTGTACACAAGTATTCATGTTACTAGGATGCATTTAGCTTTTTATATTGATTTCGTGAAAGCTTCCAAATAGCTGTGCGTTAATGTGCGTATGGAGTGACCAGAAATGATACCGCAATTTAGTCATCATGTGTCCATTTTTAAGGATCTCTTCAGCTGTCTGTGTAGTTTGTTCACACGTACACATGGGTGACAGATCCGCTTTGCGTCTTCGTGAAATATTGTCTACTTTGCTGTTTACTGTTCAGAGACGGAACATGATTACCTGTTTTGCACTATGAAAATAGTTGTCAGTGTCTCTGTGGTGGGCTTTCTTCTTAACGACCAAGATGTTGGTCCTCATTTCATTGTAGTTTATAGATTGATTCGTATGCACGTGTGTTGTCCCCTAATTTGACAACGTGTTTGCTCTCACGTTTCTTGATATGCCACAATATGTCAGTTTCCACAGCAATATTACTCTTCTGTTGGTATTCAATGTGTTTAGTGTGTGTGTGTGTGTTGTTTTTTTTTCAATACCAGTTGTTTGTCACCACTGAGGGCTTGCGGAATTGAAAATTCATCACTATGGAATACAAACTGTTGCCATTGACATTGTGCTGATACTGTAATGTTTAGGGCCTGCAATTCGTCTGAATGGTTGGAACAAAATATACCAGTAAGCGTGCACGCGGATTAAGGTCTGCGATCTGCTCAGACCTTAATCTGTGTCGGACGATTCCAGTAGGTTGATGACTGCTCTCGGTTGCATAAAATTCAATCCATCCTTTCTCCAATAGTCCTCTTCCTCTTTCAACACATGGTCCTCACGTTTTCCCAGTAACTTTTATCAATATTTAATAGCGCGGACTGGATTAGTATCTTGACGTCAGACAATTGGAACATTGTATTGTCAGCTGCCACCTGCCCTTTAATTTTAGCCCACACAAGTTCTATAGGGTTAAAATGAGATTGGTACGGCGGAAGTCTCAAGCAACCATGACGATGCTCTTCTATCAACTTGTCGATTTGATATTTCTTGCTTTTGTGTGGTCTGTTATACAAGGGACAACAATTCTAGCTAGAAATACCTTTCTGGAAATTGTATGTTTTCCATTCGGAGCCATATCGTTATTGCTCCCTTTGTGCTCGATGCTGTAGGTATTTTGTCTTCTTGGGCAACAACATTGATATCATGCATTGTCCATAATTGGACACGACGGTGTATCTAGGGATGGAACCACAGTATTCTCGAGCCAATCTCTAAATACATTACCATTCATCTTATTATGATAATCCCTATTGTCTGTATGCTTTGATACGAACACGAGCCCAGCATTCTATTGTAAGCCATTATGCGTATTACCAGCATGGGCCATGACCAAAAGCTGTCCTATACTACTGGGCACATATCGATTTATCTGTCCACCCACTGATTGCCATTCCTTATCACTTGTGTGGTGCGCATTGATCCACATTTCATCCAAATATACTATGCCATAATTTTATTTGCGCATTTCCCTTATTTCACGTAGGTATCGGCTTCTCATGGCTCCTAAATGCGGCTGCTCGCAAAGAATATTTCTACCTCCCTTGTACTTTCTAAAAGTGAAGATAATGTCCTTATAATTTTCCACAAAGTTGTTTTGGATAGCTCTATGTTATTGTTCTTTCTCAACCAAACCCTAAGATTTCTTACAGTCAATGTTTCTTTGGCATCCAGCATTTTTATAATGCTGGATAATCCTGGATATAAAATCCAAAATTTTTATAATATAAGGAGTCTCCGTGGCGAAGTGGTCAAGCCTTTTGACTCGGGCTCCAAAGGTTGTGGGTTCGATTCCGGGCCGCATCCTTCGGTTCACGAGTTACATTTTTCGGAGACTTCTGTGGGTCGTCGCTAGAGCTGCGGAGTTCGTGCTTTGTGCGATGCTTTCCGCGCTGCGGAAAGAGACCGAGCCATATGGGATAGAACCCGGTGCAGTGAAGTCGACCCTGTCGACTTTTAAGCGACCTTTTAAAGCATTTTTATAATAGCTCGCCTTATGACATCTTTGTCAAAGCTGTCTACAATAACCTTTCTACCTACCGTTTGGTTATTGCGTGGTGGTTTAATTCCAGATTCTTGCACCCATCGACGAAATGACCGTTTACTCAAACCCAATGCATGCACTGTTCTTTTTTCGGAATTTGTAATAGTATAAAACAGTTTCCTGCGATCAGCTTCTATACAAAAATATGTGTACAACTTCATAGCGATGCTTTGAAGTGTATACACAATTTCGCATTCAATCCCAATGAAAAATATTCACACATTTAAATGTTAGCGATAAGTGGTAAGATTAAAAAATGATAATAATAATAATAATCAGGTTCCATGAAATAACCCAGTTTGACGACACCTCTGAACAGTCCCAGTTTAAACATCGCGGTGTTCTTGGCATAAGGCCAATCCCGTGAGAAACGTAAAATATTCAAGATTGAACACTAATTGTCTGGCTACGCTGTAATACATTTAAAATTATGAAATCCATCTCTGACCCGTAAATTATATACCGCATATAAACAAACTTTGAAATCTGCTGTACAATCTCCAGAACAAACATTTTTTTGTTGGGTGGACATGATGATAAGGTTATATGCTAAATCTCATAATTTTCCCTCAGTTGGTTACTGAGATATGGATTTTTATATGGAGGCAAACAAATGTGAACGCACTATAGCTTTTTTCGTTTCTGGCTCGTGGTTGTGAACCCATATTTCATCTCCAGTAACAATTCTTGATAGGAAACCATCACCTTCTGCTTCAAAGCACCCCAACAGTTCTTGACAAGCAGCAGTGCGTCGTTGTTTCAACTCTGGAGTAAGCTGCCACGGTACCCATCTTGCAGACACTTTGCGGTACTGTAGCACTTGATGGATGATGTGGTGTGCTGAACCTTGACTGATATCAAGATGTGCGGCAATGTCACTCACAGTCAATCAGCGGTTTTCATATACGAGGCCTTTAACGGCTGCAATCTACTCTGGGGCCACTACTGGATGTGCCTGACCTGGTCGTAAACAAGTCTGTCACAGAAGTACCCTCGTATATACGTATATTAAGGGGAATTCAAATGTAAATCTCAAAAGTGTGATAGAAATTACAATACACATGCCATTGTCTAGTAACATGTCAATATTGTTGTTAAGGATGTTAAGAGTGTTAAGTAATGGCATCACGGTGCAGACGAACACGGTGACGTCATAAGACTAATTTAAAGGTGGCCGCCCCGCTTTAGAGATTCACCAAAGAGGAGCAGCATTATGTTATTCATTTTTTTTTTGGTGGGACGAGTGACGGGGTGAAACCTATAGAAATTCATCAGCTAATGAAGATCCAGTTTTATGATGCATGCCTGTCAGTCCAGCAAGTGTATGAGTGGAGTAGGAAGTTTCAAAACGGTATGTCTCTAATGTCGTGTGCTTACTGTCACAGTTGGTAGAATATCAAGGACAGGAAGATGTAATTTCCTATACTTAGGTGCTCGAAGACAAAGAAGCGCAACACTGACTTTTAGTGGGCCAGAGAAGAAAAAGACAATAAGAAGAAATAAAGAAAGAGCACTGTATATATTCTCCTCAGTTAACAAGAAAAGGGGTAGAGTTAGACAGAAGATTCCAGGAGTTCTTTGAGCGGGGGATATACTGTTGTATACCCCAGACAGAAGATTACACTGCTGGACTGTAACAAGATCAATGAGTTTACACAACAAACTACAGACTAAACAAAACAAATTAAGAACAACAAAATTAGACTTTTATTGACAGAACTGCATGATTCGGTGACAAACAGGCATCCTGACATGTCACACAACTGACATATACAGAAATGGGAACCTATGTTCCCACAGTAGATATCACTGCTGCCTAACATCGCTATGGATATGACCGAATACCCATCCCCACAAACCAGCAAGGACATGACAACAAAGGGGCCTCAATGTAAACAACAACAATGGTAACAACAGGTATGGACTCTCTATTGTTATCATCTCAGGATTCATGGACAGTCGGTACATACAGAAATGGGAATCTGAAATCCCACAGTTAGAGATAACTGCTGCCTAGCACTGACTACAGGGGCGGTCTCTAAATGACAGTGAGACCTCAATCATATTCAGTTGAGTCGAAGGGCACCCTCAATTTCCACACAAGACACCCAAATCACATAAGTCGACTGGGACCAGATACAGCGAAGAGCCATAACATAACGAATAACAAAACTATAACCCTAACAGCAGAGATATAGTGGCATAAACAGGTATAAACAGGTATACGAATGGGGATGTGAGTGGCCTAAACGACATTAACCAGAGCTGGGGCTCACGTTTGCTCTACAAACAACCATGGCCAAGGGTCACTACCTGCAACGCATGACAAAATACAACATCTAATTAATAATCATCAAAGAATCATTATTTGCATCAACACATATATGCATTCCCCATATTGATCACCCATGCCCATTTTTCCATGTGCATCCTTCGGAGCGATTAGGTCTGCAATTAGAACAACTGCCATTTCAACATCATGACACAATCTTAATGTGAGGGCGGATCATCCCGCGTTACAATGCTTGCAGCCTTTTCTGGCTTCTCATCTAACTCAGTTATTTACTTACAGAATACTCTCAGTTCAGGGAGGTCATTACCTACAGATCTCTGACCCAACACAACTCCTCATCCCCAACACCACAGGCTGACAATACCACCCATGAATGCCAATGGTACACAACAACACTAATCAACTAGTCAAAATCAACACTGAACACCACTCAGCTACACCGGTGTACAACGACTCTAACAGGACAACACCTACATCACCGATGTATGTAAACAATGTCTTTGTGTCACAAACATAGACATGGACTGTGTAAATTCACACCAACCACACAATGTTTCAACTGGACAACAATGATATGAATAGATTATAGGATATGCTCCACATAAAATATAAATGATAAAGCACACATATTCTACAGCCTCCTATGTTTTCCGTCAGCTCACCACATATCCTTAGTCTCACACCATATTCATCATCACAATCACCATAGTCATCACCACATCATAATCACCATATGATCACTCTCATCATAGCCATCATCATCCCAATCATCTTGGTTGACATCACTACATGATCAGCCTCAACATAGCCATCACCACAATCATTATCACCATGACAATCATCAAATGATTACTCTCACCATAGCCATCACCACAATAATCTCAGTGATCACTGTTTGCTCACCTCCAGTATCACATGCCGCCAATACCACCCATGCATGCCAATGCTACACAGCAACACCAATAAGTATCAAAATCAACACAGAGCACAACTGAGCTACACCCGGTGTACAGCGCCCCTAACAGGAACAACACCATTTGAACATGTATACAGGACATAAATAGGGTTCAATGCACCAACAACAATCAGGCACACATATAGGATATGCAATTCAATATGACATCACCAGGACAAACACCATTGCAGTGATGACAGCTAGACAACATCAATATACAAGTACAGTTCTACACATGACACCAGCAACAATCAGGACACAGGCTATAACATAAGCCACAGACAACAACTCAGACATATGCCATACATTGCCAAATAAAACCATCACAATATTACTCCCCGCTATGATCAAGCTCACCCAATAATACCCCAGATTCATTATAGTGCTCTACTCAGCACCTCTTGCTCTGGCTGGTCAGGAGACTATCCTTGCCTAGTTCACATGTGTCCAACCTGAGCAACACAGATCATTATCCCCATGAACACTATTATAATCATAAACCACCCTCATATGTTTAGTGTTCAACCTGGCACCTTCATCACTACACCCAGTCATGAATAATTATTATCATAGCTACATTTATCTAGGAGAACATAACAGTAATTGTCATCAAGCACCATATATCTATTACTTTCACCGTGCCACTCTACACCTTCGTACGCCAGCAATCACTATAGTTTTGGCGTTTTTGAGTCATGATAAGTCATCTGACTTCAAACACAATATAACATAATGGAGGCGTCTCTCATCCCCTGGCACCCTTTACTTTCCATTCCACATGAGACATCTCACTACCTCAATATATTATAATATAAATATACAGGTCTTCCCCTTTGTTGTGGGACGTTAAATCATAAACACATCCGTACCATGTTTCCAGTTCAACTTCATGTTCCTTATTGTAGACCTGACTGGTATAACAACCCAATTATGTACCTTGCCTCCCTCTTACTGACTAGTCCACCTGGAACAGCCTTGGTTACCCCAGGCCATTCAATCTACTGTTAATCTTCAACCTCACCATGCTACTATAATAATGGCATTATATTATATATATCCTTGCACACATAGTCTGGCCACCTCCATACAGGAATACCACCCAAATAGAATTAACCATAACCTAATATTTTATGCTACAGTGCCCCATATCTGTAAGGTGTCTGTAAGGTGTGGAATGCGCCTGGCCCTGCAGCCAGCAGGGTTAGGATCGGCTAGCCTCTCCCAGGAGGGGTGAAGAGCGAAAATTAGTAGCCTGCCGATGACCCGCAGACTACACAAGTCAACCCCCACCTCCACGTGGTGCAGACCGGGCAACCATGACCGCGAGGTCATGGGCTAACGGGGCTATGGCTCGCCATAGGGGATGGACTCCCTGTGGTCAGATTAGTGTCCTAAACCTGCGACTGGCCTAGCAAGCCGGCAGGGGATCTTCATACTGCTCGTAGAAAAACTAAGAAGTATAGACGGACTGACCCAAACGGCTATCGACCCGGCAATGTTAACGGACTACGAGATAGATCAGCGATTCAAAAAATAGGCACAATGAACGTCTGTGGTTTCAATAGTAAAGAAGAAGAGCTTATAGAAACAATGGAGAAGAGGAATATTGGTCTGATGGGAATAGCGGACACCAGAACAAAAGGGAAAGGATGCAAGGAGCTCCACCGCAGTTACACGTTTGTTTACTCTGGAGTAGAACAGCAAGAAAGGGCAAGACACGGTGTGGGAATAGTCATCGAACCACAGCTAGCAAGAGCAATACTAGAAATAAAATATATATCAGAAAGAATCATAACAGTGAGAATAAAAGAACAAACAATCACAACATATGTACAGATATACGCACCATGTAATGCAAACAATAATGAGCAAGAATGTGAGGACTTCTACGAAGACATACATGATGTGCTAAATAAAATAGATAAGCAGGACAACATCATAGTTATGGGAGACTTCAATGCAAGACTAGGACATAACAGAGGGGGCATAGAAAAACACCTGGGAGCATTTGGAGATCAGCAAAATGAAAGGAATGATAACGGAAGTAGACTGATAGAGCTTTGCAGCCAACACGATCTCTATATAACAAACACATTCTATAAACATAAAGATTCGCAAGTATACACCTGGTATAAATGGAACAATCTAGATACTAAAAGCCAAATTGATTTTATATTAACAAGAAATAACAGAAAGAGAAATATATTAGATGCAAGAGCAGTGCCCAATTTCAGTATAAACACAGATCATAAAGCAGTCGTTGCCACAATAAGAACCATTAGAAGAAGAAAACAAAAAGCAGGAAAATACATGCCATGCGAATCAGTAAACTTAAAAAACCTTAAAGACGAGGCAGTAAGGGAAAATTATGAGAAAGAACTAACTGAACTCTTTGTAAAATTACCTACGGAAAGAAAAACAGTGGAAGAAGAATGGGAGACGTTCAAATCAAGCGTTTTAAATACTGCAAAAATAACATGCGGAACCACGAAAAAATGCAAAACACGGATAAAGAAAATAACAAGTTGGTGGAACGCAGAAGTAAAGAAAGCGGTAAAAGAAAAAAAGGAAAAATATAAAAAGTGGTTGAAGAGCAAACAGGAATGTGATCTCATAGAATACAGAATATCGAGAAGACATGTGAGTAGAATAGTAAAGAGGGAAAAACAGAAAGACTGGGAAGAGTATGGAGAAACCCTAAATAAAAACTACAAGGAGGCAACCAGAAACTTCTACAAAAAGATAAGTGCAATGCGAACCAGAGGAGTACCCTTTGACCCAACTGAAATAATTAACAGCGAAAATGGAGAACCAATAAGTGAACAAAAACACATCCTAATAAGATGGAAGCAGTATTTCGAACAACTTCTCAACATCCCATCAGATGTCACAGGAATTCAAGAGACCTACACAGATGTCACCGAGGAACTAGAACCAGACATACTAAAAGAAGAAATTATAGAAGCCATCAGATTAGCCCCATTGAACAAATCACCAGGACAGGATGAAATACCAAATGAACTAATTAAAGCAGCAAGGGAAGTAGGAACAGCTTGGCTACATAGACTATTCAACCATGTTTGGGTAGAACAACAGACACCACGAGACTGGGGAAACGCCATAATTATCCCAATTTGGAAAAACAAAGGCAGCAAAAGAGATTGCACACAATACAGAGGCATTTCACTGTTGAGTCATACTGGGAAAATATTTTGCAAAATTCTTGAAAAAAGATTACGAACTACTTTAGAACCCCAGCTAAGCGAAACGCAGCTTGGATTTAGGAAAAACAAAGGATGCACAGACGCCATTTTTGCTCTTAGACAACTTATAGAAAAATCAATTGAATTCAATGAAACACTCTACTTAGCCTTTGTTGACCAAGAAAAGGCATTTGATAGGGTAGATAGAAACAAGCTGTGGGAAATCCTTAAACAATATGGAGTGAGTACACATCTAACAAACCTATGTAGAAGTTTATACGACAACAGTGAATGCATAGTGAGAGCAACTGGAGGACACTCAGAACCCTTCACCATAAGATCTGGAGTACGACAAGGTTGTGTCCTGTCCCCTCTCTTGTTCATAACATATATAGACAACATATGTAAAGAAACCAGCCAAGCAGAGACAGCAAGAATACCGCATGACGAGAACACAGAAGAAGAACCATCTGCAAATCTAACCATTAGAGAACTCCTGTTTGCGGACGACCAAGCACTAATAGCAAAATCAGAAGCTGAATTACAAGACCACATGAATAGTCTAAACGAAATGTGTAGGGAACATAACATGAAAATTAGCACAAGCAAAACAGAGGTAATGACTATAACTAAAGAAGAACAAACAGCAACAATTCACCTAAACGAACATCCCTTGAAACAAGTAAAGAGCTTCAAGTACCTAGGAAGTATAATATCATCAAATGGCAGATCAGAAGACGAGATCGAAAATAGGTGCAATAAGGCAAATCAACTCATTGGACAAATGGCACCAATACTAAAGAACAAACATGTATCAATAACTACTAAGAAAGCACTTTACAACACAATCTTCCTACCAACTCTGTGCTACCAATGCCAAACCTGGACAATGACAGAAAAAGAGAAAAGAAAAATCACAACAACAGAAATGAGGTTCCTGAGAAGAATACTCAACGTATCAAGAAGAGATAAGATCAGAAATGAAGAAATCAGGACTAAAGTGGGGGTTAAAGCTGCTCTAGATTTTATTAGAAAGCAGCAAGTCAAATGGTTTGGCCATGCAAGTAGGCTACCAGTCAACAGCATGCCACAACAGGCAATGACGTACAGACCAGATGGAAACAGAGGAAGAGGCCGACCACGTAAACGCTGGACGGAGGGAATAACAGAATCCATGGGAATGTCGATATACGAAGCCCATAACCGGGCACTCTCACGAAGTTTATACTTCACCTCGACACCGCAAGGTACAAGAGGAACATGATGAGATGAGATGAGATGAGTGCCCCATATTTTCCTCTTTACTGTTGTAGACAGCCCCGACCATTATTTCATTATTTTCTCTATTTTATGCTAGTGCTTCGTATTTTCCTCTTGTCAGAACACCGACTTTATAGAAAAATACATCCTCCTCTACTCTGCACTATGATACTACATATTTTGCCTACTGTACTGGATTCTGGACCTACCAAATTCTATAGAACTACCCAACACAGTACAGTATCGATATTTGATTACTTCCAATCCGTACTGCACTGTCTGCTACCTTAAATCTAAAAACCTACAAATAAACACACCATCGTATGAGAACATCCTTTCTCCTGAATCGTCACTGAATACCCCTGGTACTAGTTTTCTTACTACGTCCCTGCCAGTCTGCAGAGTAGCACCTTTACAGTCACTAATTGAAGCAAACCCATGTTGTTGTCATTCTGCCGGTTATCGACATTTTACAAGATAACTCTACTAATTTTAGTCAATCAGGAGCAGAAGAGCTCCTCAGACTCTGTAAAACTATAAACCGAAATACACCAAATTCTACCTCAACCCTGTGGATGTTATAAGTTTGGAGCACCACTATCCTACCTTTAATTAAGCTATCTAAATATATTTAACTCACCACGAGTGGGTTTACACATTGCCAGTCATTTTGATGGATTTCCTCGGTCCTTGTGTGTGGACCACACAAGCCAGTCTTGGTTAAATCTAGAGGCATTGGTGACTCCCTGCTCTGGTCCAGTGACTGGGGAGGGCTGGTTAAAGCCTCCCTATTTTATACTACAGCTATCTACATAATCGCTCCTTCGGCCACGGTTGTCTGGTTTGGAGAGACCGGGAAACTGACACGAACCTCTATTTATCAGTGTTTTCTGAGTAGCTTCCCGTCATACCCTAGGGCACTGCGAGGGACGCCGGTATTGGTAGCATCATCAACATAATGTGTCGCGTCAGGCTATCACATTACCTTCCTGTTTGTCGACCCCCGCCCCTTCTTCCAGGTGACCTTCCTTGCATTGCTGTTCTTTCCTTGAGGCGAAGTGTTGACAGCGAAAATTCTACTATTTGAGCTGCTAGTGTTAGAGTCGTGAGAGAGCAAACTGTTTAATAATATTCTTGATTACGTTATCACTAGCACACACTAGCACAGCTTTGAGGGAACATTGCTTCTGGCAGAAAAACCGAGACAGAACCATGGCTGGGCCAAAGTCCCACCACAGGGGTGTCAATCCAGGAACTCTTGTAAGACCAATATAAAACTATTTACAGTATGTATCTTTAAGCTGAACCCTTTTTGTAAATGTAGCATATCCGTTGCAGGACGTTTAGGTCAGATTATGTGAATGACATTTATGATGATACAAGAGAAGAACAATATGATCATCGGAATAATAATGAAGGACCATCAATTTTGACAATGGAAGTTCAGAATACTCTTAACCACATGAAAACTGGCAAGACCCCCGGTACAGATAAAATCACAGTAGAAATGATCAATGCCTTAGATGAATATGGAATAGACCAAGTCACCAGACTGCTGAACGCAATATACGATACTGAAGATGTACCTTCTGTATTATGTAATTCTATATTTATTGCAATCCCGAAGAAACCAGGAGCCTTGGAATGTGATCAACATCGAATAGTTAGTATAATGAGCCACATCACGAAGATTTTGCTGAGAATTATCATGCAAAGAGTTAGGAAGACAATACAACCCGAAACAGGAGAAGAACAATGTGGGTTTGTAGAAGGCAAGAAGGGTACAGTAAGTGCTGTGTATATACTGAGAACAGTAATTGAACGTTCTATAGAAGTAAACAAATATCTATATCTTTGCTTTATTGACTACACAAATGCTTTCGATAAAGTGAGACGTGTCGACATGATAAGGATACTTGAAGATATACAAATTGATGGGAAAGACCCTAGACTTGTAAAAAAACATATTGGAAACAATAAGCTGCCATCACAATTGATAACAATGTAGGTCAATATCAGGGTATGAGGGCTGGTCTGGTTCGCTAGATCAGTTCCGCGTCTAGCGTTCGTTGTCTCGGATGGCTGTGTGAGGTGCACCAAAATGAAATCTTCCCAGCGAACTCAAGTTAGCGAGGCAGGCGTTTCAAGAATGTAACCGCATCTTGCAGCCAGGGTCGTGGTTTGATTGGGCAAAAGAGCAAATTTGTACGACTGTTCGACAAAGTCTCGATAAGCGCCCACTCTCTCTCGATGAGTAGTGGGCCTGCAGTCAGTAAGCTGGTATAGCTTTTCGGTCAGTCCTGCCGACGTAGCTTGAAAGCTCGTCGGTAGGCGTCCAGTGGTTTTGCATGTATCACCATGTACCGGGAGGGCGCGCTTTAGCAATGCTACTCTTGACCTGCGTGTGCGTGAATAGTCCGTCTCGCCGATAGATATCTAGTTGATCCCATCAGTAGTCATACGTTTGTCGCTCGTCACTATGCTTGTCTCAAGGCTGAAAATTAAAGGAATTGACGGAAGGGCCGTTTGAACTAGGCTCTAGGCTACCAGTTGTTTTTGAGAGCCAATATATACAGGGATAACTCGCCTGTGGCAGCCTAACGTCCACTGCATATGTGTCCGTCTCCAGTCGTCTTGCCATGCTCGCCACTGGAACCAGATGGACGCGGACGAGAGAGTGAGGTCGAAGGAGTTGCGCAACCACTTCCTCACTATAATCCAATCTAAAGCGCAAGTCATTCGTTCTTCATCAAATTAAAAGATGCAATGAATGAATGGTCCTGATCATTCGTGATGGACGAACATCCATTAAAAGAGGTATGAGACAGGGATGTCTCCAGATCTATTTTCTCTGTACGGTGAAAATATTTTCAGAAATATAAAAGATATGGAAGGAATCGACATTGGGGGGGGGGGGGGGGGATACATCAATAACATTAGACGTGCAGATGATACAGTCTTGATTGCAGACAATGAACAGGACCTGCGACATTTAGTAGATGCGGTTGTTGCACACAGTGAGCAACTAGAGTTAGAATTGAAGAGTAAGAAGACACAGATTATGGTCGTCACTGGGAAGAAGGAAATACCACAATGTAATATACGAGTAAATGGGCATATTCTTGAGCAAGTTAATCGGTACAGTTATCTCGGAACAGTCATAACATCTGATGGGAGATGTCTTGAAGAGATTAGAACAAGAATTGCCATGGCGAAGGTAGCCTTTTGCAAGATGGAAAACATACTGACCAATAAAAAGATATCAACTGAAACGAGATAAAGAGTGTTGAAGTGCTACATAGAACCTGTACTTTTGTATGGATGTGAAGCATGGACGCTTTCAGTCAAGCTGAAAAACATCTGATGACTGTGGAAATGTGGTTTCTGAGGAAAATGCAAAGAATGCCATGGGCAGACAGAAAAATCAACGAACAAGTCCTTTAAGAAACAAATTAAGATCGTAAACTGATTAGAGTCACTAGATGTAGACAGTCAAATGTTTTTAGGCATGCTATTAGAAGAAATGACTTGGAGTACTTGGTGACAACTGGCAAGATCGAAAGGGAAGAGACCAAGGGGAAGACCGAGAAGTAAATACCTGGATGGTTTGGCCACATGGCATGGCCGAGATAGGAACACGGAGCTGATGCACGACTCTGGTGATCGAATGAGATGGCAAAACATGACCGCCCACGCTTACCGGCATGGCACATGATGGATGGATGATTGATGTTCTTGGCAAGATTACGCTCAGTAGTTTGCCATTGCTTTCTGAGCGACCGGCTCGCATTCCCCTGTAAGTAACCAACGCGACGCGATCCGCTGCCGAATCTCGCGCAGCTGTGTTCCCACGTGGATATACGGGTTGCGGAAAAAGTCGTTAACACCTTCGCTAGGGAGGCGGCATATTGAGCGCCATCTTTCTGCTTTAACTCCCTACAGTATTGTCGATAGGACTTTACTAGCCTAATCTAATCTCATCAGCCCGTAGGTGTCGTGTCGAATCATAACCTGGTCACACACAGATCTAGGCCTCGACGCAGATGTGAAGGTTCAGTGCGAGTCGTGCACATCCTGTTTTTGTCTCGGAGGTCAGAATTTGGTACACTGTCGGGAAAACAGTCTCCACATCAACCTATATCGGATAGATGAAAACTCCTTTCAGGGCACATACGACTTGAATACGAATGCATCGAAGTTATATAGCTCACAATCTTCAAAAGGATTCAGAATCAATCAACCACAGGGTGGACAGAACAGGGGTTTAGCGGCAACAAGATCGACTTCATTACATCAGGTTTTATCCTGTCTAGCCTTGTCTCTCCAGCTAACTGCCTGTCGAAAGTGGCCCACGGAGAGCTAACCGCCTGCCGAAAGCGTCTTACATAGAGTTAACCACCTGCCGAAAGTGGCCCACACAGAGTTAACCACCTGCCGAAAGTGGCCCACACAGAGTTAACCGCCTGCCGAAAGTATACCCCAGAGAATGAACTCAGTGGCTCCGACGATCACCTCAGAAAACGCTGCAGTGGACAAAAGAATGGCCGAGTCCGTAAACAAACTCACGATCCACTTAGCACGAGGCAAACGGTTTAACCACTTGGTCACTCTGAGACCCTTACCTTTTACAGAGAAGAAAACAAAAGCTGAGGTACTGGTTGCACTGTGTTTTACAAGATCACTCATCAAAACGATTTTATAAAACACACATGTTATGGGGACTGTCGTATATTCTGAAGGGACTGGGTTCACTGCTGTGCCTCACCCATATTCTAATTTTAGAAGTTGGGCCCCATCCTCTTCCAATATGTAAATAAACAAAGAATACGACCCTTGATCTTTTACAGACTCATTTTTGGTTGTTTTGTCTAGGAGTAAGTGGTCCTCTTATTGGGAAACAATGAACAAATAGATCTGACTATGCCTTTCTCACCTGAAATATAATAGCTCTCTAACCCCCATTCAATCTGTGAAAATGTCTAAAAAAGATTTCCTCAGGGTGAACCAGGTGCAAGGAAACATGGGCCATGAGCAGTTAAAAGATCCAGAGTCTCCTCTTTACCCTTTTGTTATAGAATTCATTTTTGAGCTAGTTTGTCAGATACTTAAGTATTTCACAAACAATGAAAAACATTGATGACTTGTCCACACAAACAAGACAGAGATTTCAACAGACAGGATGGACTGTAATGAAATTGGGAACTTCAATAACAGTGTATAAATTTATTGACTGGCCTGATTTTCTTTTGGCCTATTGATTGATCATTACACATTTTGGCACATCAGTTCATGGTGATAGTTACACATGTGGCAATGCAAATCATGGTCAATAATCAGTCCATCAATAAAGCATAATAATCAAAATGATCACAATGTCTTATAGAAAAGCATCTTTATGTGAGACTAAAGTTTTCTAATCATTCTTAGTACTCTATAAAAAAGGTATGTGTGTGTTGTCATCAGTCCTCTGGGTGGTTTTGGGTTTAAACATATGAAAGGTCACCTATGAGTGGTTGGAGTGAGTTGAGCCTGGGTCCATCGACTGCTGGATCCCCTTCAGTCTGTGCCAAAGCTACTCTGAAGGCTTCTCATTCTCTGGTCAGGGCCTGAGGTCTCTACCATCTCATGTTTGGGACATCTTCTTTCATCTGCCTCCCTCTTCTGGTCTGGTTTCCACCGTGGACATCACTGTTTAAAATTTACAGAGGTATGTACAATCCTACCAAAGTAATTTTTGCAGCATGTCATAAGTATGAGAACAACATAACAGAAAGAATAAGATCAGAAGAAGTGTTGTTGTGTTAATTTGTGTGGGGTCAGACATCATTTCACTGCATGCACCTGCCATCAGTTGGTACCTGCTGTATGCATTCTCTCAGTGTACTTTTGGTTCAGTGAGAAGGGTACAATCAGACATAGATAAGAGTGAGGATGTGTTGTTCCTTGGGTCATTGAAGTCAAGCAAATAATGCAAGATCCAGACAAGGACAAGAGACATTTTTACAAATGACATACATTACATCTTCATCATCTCCTTCAGTGTTGCATGGTGTGTTTAAATGTTTATCTGTACCTCCCAAATCAACTATTTGTCTTATTCGTCCCATTATCAATCATGTTCCTGTTCCTGTTGTGGTTGTGGTGTTGGGTGGAGTGCTGTGTTGAGTATTGTGTTGAGTTAACTTCTGTTGTGTGGGGTTTTCATAGTTTGTACCATTTCCCCCTCCATCTTCAGCAGTTAATATGAGTTTAACTCATCAAGTGTGTTATTGTTATGCATGTCTGTCATACAGAATTTCTGATGTGTATTTGTTACCAAAGTAATCTATACAAGATCATGACAACAATCCATTAGTAAAAAGGTTATTACTTAAAGTACCTCTCCTAATTCCCTCCTTCTCTTCGTCTTCATTTTATTCTATCACTACCATAACCAGTGCACATCATGTCCATTCTGTTGGCGATCACTATTTGACAATAGACCGAGGTTTTATTCACCTTGTGGTCTCGACAGATTAATCAGGCCGTCTATCACACTGACGTCTGGTGAAGCGTATCCTGTTTCTAGGCAATGCGTTTAGTGAGTGCTTTGACTAATTAAAATCTGTCACATACATACAATCAATTACTATCAAATACTATTATTTCAATGCGTAAAGAGGAAAGAAAAGATATAATCAATCTCTCAGCTCCTTAGATTGCAAATAGACAGAAATATGTACGTTTTCAAGTGAGGCAGTAGTTAATGTGCTCAAACTGACTTGTCTGCAGAAACAATTTAAAGTGGTTTTTGATGTAATGCATTAACGTGCGTTTGAATTTTCACCACAAACATTTTCCTGTGATAGATTGATGTAGTTTGCACACAGTAAAGTCAATAGTTGTAGTGAAGAATATCAGAGGTTGCAGGTTTGAGAAAGTTTGAGATGTCGGTTTCGCCGGGGAAAAAGGCTCAGTGTACCTAGAAGTGGCAGTCGTCAATTTTTACACTTCAGAGAGTTATTTTATCACTAATACACTTAATTTTTACGCACAACACTGGATACCTCTGCTGCACATGTCTGGGTATCACACTGATATGAAGATTGTCAAGCTTACCTCAGGTTTTGAATCAAACTGCAGTCATTGCACTCAGAAAGGACAGGTCTCACAAACTATCTGACCGATCGTCAGAGCTGAAGAAGTAGAAGTGCGCGGGTTTTGACAAAAGGGACGCTCACTTGGGCCAAAATTAAATCACGTGACTCCTTCCTACCACTAGTTTTGTTAGTTGCAGACGCTGTAATTTCTATTAATAGATGACATTCGTCTATCTAATGTGTCAACTGGTGTTAGATTCTCAATAGTGCGTTCAAGTGTGTGACTTCTCTGGTTCGTGGTGCGAAATTGTTGACGCACTGTATAATGATGGTTAGTGAATATGTCACAGGGACATATGAACGAATGAAAGCTTCAAAATGGACCGGAGTTAGTTAATTTGTTTTATTGAAAGCTCCAGAATGGACCGGAGCTAGTTGATTTGTTTTATTGAAAGTTCCGGAATTGACCCGGAGATAGTTGGTTTGTTCTATTGAAAGCTTCAGAATGGACCCGTAGCTAGTTGGTTTGTTCTATTGAAAGCTCTAGAATTTACCCGGAGCTCGTTTATTTGTTCTATTAAAAGCTCCAGGATGGACCCGAAGCAAGTTGATTTGTTCTATTGAAAGCTCCAAAATGGACCCAGAGCTAGTTGATTTGTTCTATTTTGGACCCAGAGCTAGTTGATTTGTTCTATTGCAAGCTCCAGATTGAACCCGGAGCTTGTTGATTTGTTCCATTGAAAGCAAAAAGACTGTAACACTCCTTGAGGCACACTGGTCATATTGTGCTAGACCCATATTATTTTAAACCGTTTGCAATCAGTGGATGATATGGCACGAATCGCACCGGCCGCCTTTACTTCCTATGTCTTACGCTGGTACCCATTTAAGGCATATATTGAAATATTAGCTTTGATGCGGGTTCGACTCCACGGGCACTGCGCCAACAGGCGAGCATCTGGGGACTACTCTACCCCAGCTCCCGCTGTGGTGTATAAAAACTAGGAAACGTCTGTTACGCTTGAGAACGTAACACTATATTCACAACATTATCAAAGTTGGTTAACTCAGTAAGTGCCATGGAATGATTAATCGTCTTACGCGACTTCCAAAAAGTGGACCACATAGACCTAACCGCCTGCCGACTTCCCATTTCTGCCATATGCTTATATGTCGCCGACATGTTGTTATTACGTTATAGTACAACATGTCTGCTACCATATTAACAACTTTTAAGTCATAACTTCCAGTCCCCAACATGGAGGATAGGCATTTGAACGGTTTAAGGCCTCTGGAGTTTTTATGCTTGTGGCTACCGTTTGCATTCGCATTTTCCTCATGCTGGACTGGGAGTGCATGGTTCCGTCGCCCTGTTACTGAGTTGAATGCGTGACGCGGCATCGTGGGCTGTGAATTTCACGTGGAATGCTGTTACATCTGTCCGCGGTTGTTTGTAGCTTGTATGTTCAGAATGAATACGGCCGGGCTGTCACAGAACTGACTGGATTGCCTTATGCAGTAATGTGTGGCTGCTGGGTTTCAGGTGACTGCCGCTTCCATCGCTGATGAACTGTATTTTTCGTGGAGAACTTTTGTGTTGGCATTCTGGCGGCGGCATTATGCACAGTGTACCTGTGCTGGCTGTTGGTTTGTCAAGACTCCTGTCTGTTCCACTTTTCACATGGGGCAGTGAGAAGCATTTTGTGTTATTTTCACTGACACTGGAACGGAGCATAATGGGGACTATCCGTTGTCGTGAAGTTGGAAGTGCGACTAACGACTAACTAACGACTAAAGCCATAACTGTGACACACTCCTACTTCTCATCTTCGGACATCCATGTTTGTTTGGTCCAAATCTACTGTGTGTTTGACACAGAATCTGTTAACATTAAACACGGGCGCCGTAGTAGCTCTGGGCTTGTCAGTCCAGTAGCCATGTGTTCGAATCCCCATGGAAACATAATTTTTAATATTGACTTGGGCACCCTAGTTTGATCTAAATCGCTATCAGGAAATGTCTTGGGGAGTCAAGGCGGTAACGTCGCATTGGCCCATCCAGTGCTGAATGCGCTACACAAATATGCTGCTAACACAACACCCTGCACGCCTCAGTGTGTTTACAATGGTCCTTGACTTGAGATAAAACAATATTCAAAATGTCTGATTGTTTTCATCGCCAGGGTGGGCTGAAGGCTGTCATCTGGACTGATGTCTTCCAGGCTTTTGTGATGTTTGCCGGCATTTTCGCCATCCTGATCAAGGTAAGCAGTAACAGACAGCGAAGCGTAAGGTAGCAATTAGATAACATTGTAATCTCAATGAAAACCGATTTCTGACGCTGAAACAGATAAACTGGCAACCATGCTGCGCCCAAGAAGTAAACTCTAACAGAATATACACTCAAGGAGACAACCAAAGTTGACTAGTGCACTATTGGAGAGTAGCCAATCAACACGGCGATTTATTTCATATTGAACTATCACCATCAGGTTAGTTTGTCCTCAAACTGGTGTTGCAATTGTTTGGTCATCTCACTTCACTACAGCAACATCAGGTTAGTTTGTCCTCAACCTGGTGTTGCAATTGTCTGGTTATCTCACTTCACTACAGCAACATCAGGTTAGTTTGTCCTCAAACTAGTGTTGCAATTGTCTGGTTATCTCTCTTCACTACAGCAACATCAGGTTTGTTTGTCCTCAAACTAGTGTTGCAATTGTCTGGTTATCTCTCTTCACTACAGCAACATCAGGTTAGTTTGTCCTCAAACTAGTGTTGCAATTGTCTGGTTATCTCTCTTCACTACAGCAACATCAGGTTAGTTTGTTCCCAAACTGGTGTTGCAATTGTCTGGTTATCTCTCTTCACTACAGCAACATCAGGTTAGTTTGTCCTCAAACTAGTGTTGCAATTGTCTGGTTATCTCTCTTCACTACAGCAACATCAGGTTAGTTTGTCCTCAAACTAGTGTTGCAATTGTCTGGTTATCTCTCTTCACTACAGCAACATCAGGTTAGTTTGTCCTCAAACTAGTGTTGCAATTGTCTGGTTATCTCTCTTCACTACAGCAACATCAGGTTAGTTTGTCCTCAAACTAGTGGTGCAATTGTCTGGTTATCTCACTTCACTACAGCAACATCAGGTTAGTTTGTCCTCAAACTGGTGTTGCAATTGTTTGGTCATCTCTCTTCACTACAGCAACAGCAACATCAGGTTAGTTTGTCCTCAAACTGGTGTTGCAATTGTTTGGTCATCTCTCTTCACTACAGCAACATCAGGTTAGTTTGTCCTCAAACTGGTGTTGCAATTGTTTGGTCATCTCTCTTCACTACAGCAACAGCAACATCAGGTTAGTTTGTCCTCAAACTGGTGTTGCAATTGTTTGGTCATCTCTCTTCACTACAGCAACATCAGGTTAGTTTGTCCTCAAACTGGTGTTGCAATTGTTTGGTCATCTATCTTCACTACAGCAACAGCAACATCAGGTTAGTTTGTCCTCAAACTGGTGTTGCAATTGTTTGGTCATCTCTCTTCACTACAGCAACAGCAACATCAGGTTAGTTTGTCCTCAAACTGGTGTTGCAATTGTTTGGTCATCTCTCTTCACTACAGCAACATCAGGTTAGTTTGTCCTCAAACTGGTGTTGCAATTGTTTGGTCATCTCTCTTCACTACAGCAACAGCAACATCAGGTTAGTTTGTCCTCAAACTGGTGTTGCAATTGTTTGGTCATCTCACTTCACTACAGCAACACGCTGTCAACAACAGCGAGAAAAAACAAAAGAATTTAAATGCAATATTGAACTTATACAAATGTTTACATGGGAAACTCGGGCAATAAGCAAACAAGCAGAGATATCTAATTGCAATGGAAATGTGGTTTCTGGGAAACTACCTTGAATGCCATGGGCGGAAAGAAAACGAACAAGACAGCCCTTCAGGAACAACTGTCATTAAACTGATAGATTACTCTTAGATAGTCATGATTTTTCTGGATATTAAGAGGACAAATTATCTTGAAAACTTACTGACAATTGTCAAACTCGGTGGAAACAGAGCAAAGGGACAAATACCTGGATGTAGTGGCCACATTGCATCGTTACAAGAACACAGACCAGCTCCAAGAGTGGAGATTTTGTGAAATGACAATCATCATTGGACATAATGATGATCTCTTAAATCACGGATCACTATTTGAAATTCCGTGCACTGACTACTTGGATACAACACAACTCACACGATAATTTTGGAGATAAAGGCAACACTGAATAAAAAAAGAAATAGCCGATAACATGATATCTAATTATGTTCTGTCCGGTGTGTAGGGTACCATTGACTCGGGAGGTCCTAAGGCTGTGTGGGACACTGCTTATGAAGGCGGCAGACTGAACTTCTTCAAGTAAGTTTCATTTTTTACCATTTCTGTTTTATTCTAGTATGGTGTGCAATTCATTTATTATCAGTTTATCTTTCTTAAGGTGTGCACTTATAATTTCGCAGCTATTTTGAAATTATTGTTTACTTTTTAAACACGCTTTTTATTTATTCAGAGGTTATTTTGTAATATTGTTCTGCACAGTGTCTTTTAGCGGTTTTCCGCTACTATTCTGGTTTCAAAATACATTTTTACAATGTTGACTAGCAGCTCGTGTCAATGTTTATTTTCATACTACGTTTTCTACAATATTTTTTTTCTAGACACGTTTATTACAGCGTTATCGATTCTATTAAATATTTATTGAATATGCAAGAAGTGCATATGTGTTGTTATTATAATTTAAACTACACAATTTCTATTGATTGATTGATTAATTGATTGATTGATTGATTGACTGACTGATTTAAGAACCGACATCACAGCATTCGGGGCACTCCCATAAGCGCTCCGTCCCCATCCTCAGAAGCCAGCGAAGAGTTCCAACCCCAATAGTACAAGTAGCAATCTGATTATATGTGCGTCTCACCTTTCCTCTAAGCGTCGAGCATCGGCCAGATCCCCTCGTCACTCCACGCTGTCGCATTCTTGCCAGACCATGGTGATCCATTTGCTCCTCCGTGGTGTACAAGGCCGCAACCACGTCTGCCTTATCATGCATCACTACTCCACCAAGTTTTGCAGAGCCAGCCAATCTGTGTGCCTGTTCATTCCCCAGCACACCAGCATGCCCCGGAGAAAATATCCAGACGATGCTTGCCACCCGTGACTTCCGAAGCGAAGCAAGCCACTCGGCACGAAGCTTGCCTGTCCTCACCCTACTCACCATGCTTTCTGAGTCAGTTACAATCACGATGTGTGTGTGTATCGTATTCTCCATCCAGCGGAAAGCTGCACTGACTGCCTACACCTCTATTCTTAAGCTAGATGTTGTGGTATCATATGCCAAGCTCTCCTGCACCAAACGTCGACCATTAGCCTTTGCCAAGAAACCCCAGGCACGTCTACTACCTCTCAACACCGAACCATCTGTGTAGATAATCACATCACCCGGGCGAGCATTACCCTGAATTAGTTGCTGGATTTCCACTTCCGTGGCCCCTGCTGCCCACTCCCTGCACTCCCGGCTCAGTGTGATTATAACTCTGCACAATTCTGACTGCTCCACTGGCACTCTGACCCACTCCTCTCCTCGCCTAATGTTCTAATTTTCTATTTTGACATCTTATAAGTCCTCTTGTTATAGTCCATGCCAAGTGGCGCTGGTGATTATGTCGACCCACATCCTTCTGTCTTGTGTATGTCAATAGTTTCTGATGCTCCTCATTGTCATGGTGTCATATTTGTCCGGCATCTTTTCTCACGGTGTCACTTTCCTTCTCCTACCCTCCAACTTTCCGGTTGTCACGACATACTCAAGCTCTGCTTTCATAACGTTTTCAATGAAAAGACTGTCTTCTTCTATGTCTTGCATGTTCAGTTGCATATCTTTTACAGAATGTCGCAGTCAACCCCGGTATTTGCAGCTGATTTTGATTTCTTGGCAAATTTACGTTCAGTAGTTTGCCATTGCTTGCTGAACGACCGGCACACATACCATGGTATGAAAACTGCTGTCAAATCGTCCTCAGCTAAAAAAAAGCGGTATGCGGGATTACGGATTGCGCCCGTAACCCCTTCGCCCAGAGCCAGCGTCTTGTGAGTGGCACCTTGCAGTCTTGACAGACCAAAGTATGTGAGTTGGAATGTGGCCAATATTCCATCACAGTGCCTGGGCAGAGCTTCAGAGAAACATGTGGTGCCCAAACGACATGTTCTTTCTCTCAGCCTAATCTTGTGTTTTCCAGAGGAATGGGTAACCAATACGTCTGGCACAAGATAGGCTGCAGACGCTGGCGGCACAGCGTCAAACCTCAGAGACCTCGCCACCACGAGCAGGTGGCGAGTGATGGCCAGACCCTGGAACCCAAGGGACCCGGCTTAGAGGCGTTCAGCCAAGTTCCATAGGTGAGGGCCTCGTACGCGCCCGGACCATAAGGACGCGCACATCTGTCAATCACAAGTGTCCGGACCTGTGTAAAGCGTGCACTATTGTCAGACTCTCCGCCTGACCTTAGCGGACCCCGCGACCAGCGGGTATAGGTCCTCCGGAAATACCGCAGGAGATATTGCTCATCTATTGCGAGAAAATCTCCCATCCTTCCACTGTGCGGAGCTCGCGACCGGAGAGAATAGGCCCGCCGGAGATATTGTTCGTTTGCTGCGGACAAATCTCTACCGAGACTGAATAAGTAAAGAAACGATTAAAGTAGTGGTATTTCAATTGCGCTTGCGCTCCCACCTATGCTACATTCTTCATGTGTCTTCACACAGTCGGAATAGAGTCAAGCTCAACAGGGTCTTCTTTCCCCGCTGAAAGCTACGTCCAGTTTAAGCTTCTGTGTTACACCTGTGATATATAGTGTCCATAATAATTTCAGATAAAGGATTTTACAATTCTATTTATTTCAGTCTTTCCAGCAATTTTGATAATTATATCGTTCATCTCATCATTTCCCCTCTATTCCCTCAATATATTTTCTATTTTCTACTCTAAAGTTATGTGTTCCTGCTCGTTCTGTCTTTATAGTTACAACCATTCACTGTGTGACTCTATGTTAATAGTATTTTACTTTAAGTATGTGATCCTCTAAATAGGAACTGTTCTTTTTGTGATTTCTCTCTCCCCCCCCCTCCCCCCCTCCCCCTAAACTTGGCGTTGAATTGTTTGGGTGATATATATTATATCTTTAAGTTGTTTACCTTGTAAACAAATGCGCTGTTTTTAGTAAAATCAAGTATCCTTTAAATATATTCACGAAGCAATCTCTCCGATGTTTCTTTATGTCCCTTTGTCAACTATAAGCGCCAGTCAACATCTGTACACTATGTATTAACCTTTGTATTCATCTGACCAGCTTTGACCCAGATCCCCGAACACGTCACACGTTCTGGAACTTGTTCGTTGGCGCCATCTTTCGTGGTTTTGGTTTGGGCTTTAACCAAAGTACAGTGCAGAGAATTAGCAGTACCAAGACGATCAGTGAGGCTAAGAGGTAACCGCATGGATGTGTGTGTCATTGCGTCTATGTGTGTTGTTAGAAGCTGAAATAATGAAACAATTTCAACACATTTCTCCAGCGGAATTTTAGAGAAATCTCCAGCTCCTGAGTCCTGGGTTGTCATCAAGACCACTTTCCCATTCTCCAGTGACTACTCCGTCCATTATTGTCTTTTATCCACATCACAATGATTTATGAAATGATTGTTTTATCCGGCTTCTGTATTGAGATGGTATTTAACGGCTAAACTGTCTCTGTTTTGTTTCTACCGTCTCTGATTTTTACGACTCAGTAATTTATGCTTGCCTTTGTTTCAATCTAAGCTAAGTTCGGCATTTACATTTCAAATGTTGCTGATATGTTTTCTATTTTCTATGTAAACCTTTTTGTCTTATACTAGACCTTAACTACCGTGAATAAACATGCTTGTGCGCTGAAACGTTGTAGATTTGCTTCTTCTATTGCATCGTGTCTTAGGTGTTGGATCTCATAGTCGTAATCTTACTGTTCCAGCTTCATAGCTAAGGATCGGCTCATAATTGCTCCGTTCCTGAGCAATCGAAAACCACACGAAATGCTCATCATTGTCCCATGTGAACTAGTGATTGATTGTCGAAGAAGGCAACCGTCCGAGCAAACCTCAGCAAATATCATACGCAGTACTGTATAAGGCAGTCGCCGAAATGCCGGCAGCCAGTCGTAAGACATTTTCTGTATCTGCATTTCACAGCAAAAGTAGGCGCAACCAAAAAAACCATTTATAAAGAAAGTAAAAGCTCACAGTGTCGCACAAAGCACTCAACTCAGTAGCTGGGCGACGAAATCGGGTCTTTAAAGTTCAAGCATGGGAAAATGCACTAACAAACCGTACCCAAAGACAATCATCTCTCCAATGCCTTAAAGGTCCGCCTGCTAATTCGCCGTGTTGGCCTGGGGGACTTTTCATTGTTTTAGATCTATAGCGATGTTCGTCCATCATGAATGACGAGGACCATTCATTACACTGCATCTTTTGATGAGGAACGAATGACTTGCGCTTTAGTTTTATATAGCGAGGTAGTGGTCGCTCAACTCCGTCGTCCCCGCTCTCTCGTCTGCGTCCGTCTGGCTCCAGTGGCGTGCATGGCAAGACGACTGGAAGACGGACACAGATGCAGTGGACGTTAGGCTGCCACGGCCAGTTATCCCTGTATATATTGGCTCTCGAGAGCCTCGTGCAAACGGCCCTTCCGTCAATTCCTTTAATTTCAGTTTTAAGACAAGCGTAGCGACAACAGTACATTTGCTATTGACATTATGAAGTTTCGATGCAATGAAACTCTACAGTCTTGTTTTTCTCTATGATGATACAGTTTAATTTCGTATTTCTACTGGCTATGATGTTACAGTCTACGTTTTTCTGTCTAGAATCTTTATTGCTCTCGTTACGTTGGTACAGTATAATTTCCTCTTTCGACTAACTCTGTTTCTTGCTATGGTGGTATTTTCTAACTTCCTCTTTCAGCACTCTCTCTCTCTCTCTCTCTCTCTCTCTCTCTCTCTCTCTCTCGCTCTCTCTCTCTCTCTCTCTCGCTATCTATCTATCTATTATCTATCTATCTATCTATTATCTATCTATCTTTCTATCTATCTATCTATCTATCTATCTATCTATCTATCTATCTATCTATCTATCTATCTATCTATCTATCTATCTATCTATCTATCTATCTATCTATCTATCTATCTATCTATCAGTCTGTCTGTCTGTCTGTCTGTCTGTCTGTCTGTCTGTCTGTCTGTCTGTCTGTCTGTCTGTCTGTCTGTCTGCCTGCCTGCCTGCCTGCCTGCCTGCCTGTCTGTCTGTCTGTCTGTCTGTCTGTCTGTCTGTCTGTCTGTCTCCCCCTCTCTTTTCAATATCATTATGCAATCTGACTTCCTCTTTGTGCCGACTCTTTGTTTCTTTCTATTATGGTAAGTCTAACTTCCTTTTTGCGCCGATTCTCTGTTTCTCACTATTATGGTAAGTCTATCTTCCTCTTTGAGTCGACTCTTTATTTCTCTCTATTAAGGTAAGTCTAACTTCCTCTTTGTGCCGACTCTCTGTTTCTCTCTATCTAACTTTCTCTTTGTGTCGACTCTCTATTTCTCTCT
Organism: Cepaea hortensis; assembly: GCA_963921405.1. NCBI lineage: Eukaryota > Metazoa > Mollusca > Gastropoda > Stylommatophora > Helicidae > Cepaea > Cepaea hortensis. The sequence continues at coordinate 73,340,187 of OY992883.1, read as the reverse complement.
ATTATGGTAAGTCTAACTTCCAATGTGTGCTGAATCTCTATTTCTCTCTATTATGGAAGTCTGACTTCCTCTTTGTGCCGACTCTCTATTTCCATTCTACTATAGTAAGTCTGACTTCCTCTTTCTGCTCATTCTTTGTCTCAAACAAGGATGGCACAATTTAACAACCTGTTTTTATCGAATCTCTGTTTATCGATCTCATGATACAACCTAAATTCCTCTTTCTAATGATTGTTACTCGCTAAGACGGTACAGTCTAACTTCCTCTTACAAGAAACCTTTTATTTCTCGCAATGACGATAGTTTAATTTCCTCCTTCTGCTAACTCTCTATTTTTCTCTCTGAGGATACAGTCAGATGTTTGCATGCCAATCTACGTTCGGTATTTTACATTTCAAATATTGGTGATTTCTTCTTTTCATTGTGTGTGCGTAAACGTGATTTCCTCTTTGAAATTACTCTCTTTCTGTCGCTTTAATAGTACATCCTAACAAACTCTGTAAGCTGACTCTCTTTGTCTCCTGGTGGTAGTGACCTTCCTCTTTCAATCGGTTTCTCTCTATAATGGTACATAATAATTTTCTCTCCTTAATGACTCAGGTTATGTTGCAACGCCTAATCTCCTATATCTACTCCTCTAATGTCATCTACAGGATGCTGTTCATTGTGGCACCCTGTTTCACCATTTCCCTGATCATTGCCGCTTATGAGGGAACCGTGGCCTTTGCATACTACCAAGCAAAACGCTGTGACCCCTTTAAATCGAAACAGATCACTGATCCCAATCAGGTATGTGTTTGAGTGGAGTTTATGTGTGTAGGTGTGTTCGTGTTATTTCTCCAAAATGAAATTAAAACCATTTGAACATAAGGACACAGGTAATATAATGATGGGCGTATATAATAGTTGTTACTGTGGCGGTTCTGTGACGAAGGAATCATAGACGCTATTCGTAACCTCGTATCCATCCATCCATCATGTGCCATGCCGGTAAGCGTGGGCGGTCATGTTCTGCCATCTCACTCGATCAATAGAGTCGTGGATCAGTTCCGTGTTTTTGTCTCGACCATGCCACAAGGCCAAGCCATCCAGATACTTGTTTCTAGGTCTTCCCCTTGGTCTGTTCCCCTCGATCTTACCAGTTGTCACCAAGTTCTCCAAATCATTTCTTCTCATAACATGCCCAAAAAATTGTGACTGTCTACGTCTAATGTCTCTGATCAGTTTACGATCTTCATTTGTTTCTTGAAGGACTTGTTCATTGGTCTTTCTGGCTGTCCATGGTATTCTTTGCATTTTCCTCAGAAACCACATTTCTACAGCCATCAGATATTTTTCAGCCTGGCTGCTCATTGTCCAAGCTTCACATCCATATAAAAGTACAGGTTCTATGTAGCATCTCAACACTCTTTTTCTCGTTTCAATTGACATCTTTTTATTGGTCAGTATGTTTTTCATCTTGCTAAAGGCTACTTTTGCCATGGCGATTCTTGTTCTAATCTCTTCAAGGCATCTCCCATCAGATGTTATTACTGTTCCGAGGTAATTGTACCTATTCACTTGTTGAAGAGTATTCCCATTTACTTGTATATTACACTGTGGTATTTCGTTCTTCTTAGTGACGACCATAATCTGTGTCTTTTTACAATTTAATTCTAACCCTTGTTGTTCACTATGTGTAACAACCGCATCTACTAAATTTTGCAGGTCCTGTTCATTGTCTGCAATCAAGACTGTATCATCTGCATATCTAATGTTATTGATGCATCGTCCCCCAATGTTGATTCCTTCCATATTTTCAATATTTCTGAAAATATTTTCACTGTACAGGGAAAACAGATCTGGAGACATTACACATCCCTGTCTCACACCTCTCTTAATAGGCTGATATTGGCTTACTTCATTATCAACTCTTATGGCAGCTTGTTGTTTCCAATATATGTTTTTTACAAGTCTAAGGTCTTTCCCATCAATTTGTAGATCTTCAAGCATCCTTATCATGTTGACATGTCTCACTTTATCAAAAGCCTTTGTGTAGTCAATGAAGCAAAGGTGTAGATCTTTGTTTACTTCTATAGAACGTTCGATTACGGTTCTCAGTATATACACAGCATTTACTGTACCCTTGCCTACTACAAACCCACATTGTTCTTCTCCTATTTCAGGTTGTATTTTCCTCCTAACTCTTTGCATGATAATTCTTAGCAAAATCTTCGTGATGTGACTCATTATACTAATTGTTCGATGTTGATCACATTCCAAGGCTCCTGATTTCTTTGGGATTGCAATAAATACAGAATTACATAACTCATGAGGTATGTTTCCATGAGTTATGTAATTTGCATTATGCATTCGAAATACAGATGCGGGCGATTTGGCAGTAGACAGCCTTGCGTTGGTTTTTATAAAAAAATGTATGAGTGCCAGTCGTTCAGAAAGCGATGGCAAAATACTGAACGTAAACTTGCCAAGAAATCATAAACAAAACTGGGATATGCGGACGTAATATAGTTACAATTGAGACAAAAGGGCATAACAAAGTTACTGCAGTGATGGATATTCGAGTTTAATAGTTACTGCTGTGACATGCGGGCTTAATAGAATACCTAGGTTTACTGACATGACATGCCGGCTTAATATAGCTACCTATATTTATAGCAGCTCCACCGCAGTTACACGTTTGTTTACTCTGGAGTAGAACAGCTAGAAAGGGCAAGACACGGTGTGGGAATAGTCATCGAACCACGGCTAGCAAGAGGAATACTAGAAATAAAATATATATCAGAAAGAATCATAACAGTGAGAATAAAAGAACAAACAATTACAACATATGTACAAATATACGCACCATGTAATGCAAACAATAATGAGCAAAAATGCGAGGACTTCTACGAAGACATACATGACGTGCTAAATAAAATAGATAAGCAGGACAACATCATAGTTATGGGAGACTTCAATGCAAGACTAGGACATAACAGAGTGGGCATAGAAAAACATCTGGGAGCATTTGGAGATCAGCAAAATGAAAGGAATGATAACGGAAGTAGACTATTAGAGCTTTGTGGCCAACACGACCTCTATATAACAAACACATTCTATAAACATAAAGATTCACAAGTATACATGGAACGATCTAGATACTAAAAGCCAAATTGATTTTATATTAACAAGAAATAACAGAAAGAGAAATATATTAGATGCAATTTCAGTATAAACACAAATCATAAAGCAGTCGTTGCCACAATAGGAACAATCAGAAGAAGAAAACAAAGAGCAGGAAAATACATGCCATTGCGAATCAGTAAACTTAAAAAACCTTAAAGACGAAGAAGTAAGGGAAAATTATGAGAAAGAACTAACTGAACTCTTTGAAAAATTACCTACAGAGAGAAAAATAGTGGAAGAAGAATGGGAGATGTTCAAATCAAGCATTTTAAATACTGCAAAAATAGCACGTGGAACCACGAAAAAACGCAAAACACGGATAAAGAAAATAACAAGTTGGTGGAATGCAGAAGTAAAGAAAGCGGTAAAAGACAAAAAGGAAAAATATAAAAAGTGGTTGAAGAGCAAACAGGAATGTGATCGCATAGAATATAGAATAGCGAGAAGACATGTGAGTAGAATAGTAAAGAGGGAAAAACAAAAAGACTGGGAAGATTATGGAGAAACCCTAAAAAACAAAACTACAAGGAGGCAACTAGAAACTTCTACAAAAAGATAGGTGCAATGCGAGCCAGAGGAGAACCCTTTGATCCAACTAAAATAATTAACAGCAAAAATGGAGAACCAATAAGTGAACAAAAACAAATCCTAATAAGATGGAAGCAGTATTGCGAACAACTTCTCAACATCCCATCAGATGTCACAGGAATTCAAGAGACCTACACAGATGTCACCGAAGAACTAGAACCAGACATACTAAAAGAAGAAATTATAGAAGCCATCAGATTAGCCCCATTGAACAAATCACCAGGACAGGATGAAATACCAAATGAACTAATTAAAGTAGCAAGAGAAGTAGGAACAGCTTGGCTACATAGACTATTCAATCATGTTTGGGTAGAACAACAGACACCACGAGATTGGGGAAATGCCATAATTATAATTTGGAAAAACAAAGGCAGCAAAAGAGACTGCACACAATACAGAGGCATTTTACTGTTGAGTCATACTGGGAAAATATTTTGCAAAATTCTTGAAAAAAGATTACGAACTACTTTAGAACCCCAGCTAAGCGAAACACAACTTGGATTTCGGAAAAACAAAGGATGCACAGATGCAATTTTTGCTCTTAGACAACTTATAGAAAAATCAATCGAATTCAATGAAACACTCTACTTAGCCTTTGTCGACCAAGAAAAGGCATTCGAAAGAGTAGATAGAAACAAGTTGTGGCAAATCCTTAAACAATATGGAGTGAGTACACATCTAACAAACCTATGTAGAAGTTTATACAACAACAGTGAATGCATAGTGAGAGCAGCTGGAGGACACTCAGAACCCTTCACCATAAGATCTGGAGTACGACAAGGTTGTGTCCTGTCCCCTCTCTTGTTAATAACATATATAGGCAACATATGTAAAGAAACCAGCCAAGCAGAGACAGCAAGAATACCGCATGACGAGAACACAGAAGAAGAACCATCTGCAAATCTAACCATTAGAGAACTCCTGTTTGCGGACGACCAAGCACTAATAGCAAAATCAGAAGCTGAATTACAAGACCACATGAATAGTCTAAACGAAATGTGTAGGGAACATAACATGAAAATTAGCACAAGCAAAACAGAGGTAATGACTATAACTAAAGAAGAACAAACAACAACAATTCACCTAAACGAACATCCCTTGAAACAAGTGAAGAGTTTCAAGTACCTGGGAAGTATAAAATCATCAAATGGCAGATCAGAAGACGAGATCGAAAATATTTGCAATAAGGCAAATCAACTCATTGGACAAATGGCACCAATACTAAAGAACAAACATGTATCAGTAACTACTAAGAAAGCACTTTACAACACAATCTTCCTACCAACTCTATGCTACCAATGCCAAACCAGGACAATGACAGAAAAAGATAAAAGAAAAATCACAACAACAGAAATGAGGTTCCTGAGAAGAATACTCAACGTATCAAGAAGAGATAAGATCAGAAATGAAGAAATCAGGACTAAAGTGGGGGTTAAAGCAGCACTAGATTTTATTAGAAAGCAGCAAGTCAAATGGTTTGGCCATGCAAGTAGGTTACCAGTCAACAGCATACCACAACAAGCAATGATGTACAGACCAGATGGAAACAGAGGAAGAGCCGACCACGTAAACGTTGGACGGAGGGAATAGCAGAGTCCATGGGAATGTCGATATATGAAGCCCATAATAGGGCACTCTCACGAAGTTTATACTTCACCTCGACACCGCAAGGTACAAGAGGAACATGATGAGATGAGATGAGATATTTATAGCTGTGGCATGCCGGCTTAACAGAGATACCTACGAAACCTGTGAGCTTAAATTAGTTACTACTGTGACATAACAAATAACATAATTTCTATTGTCACGAGTGAAAATATTAGGGTCACAACTAACAGGCTGACAGAAATATAGCACATCAACAAAGCAGCAACAAAAGCCAGAAGGTAGTCATTCTGAGAAAACTAAATGAAACCACATGAGGAGCCAGCGGAAAAATACTGAGCAAAGATTGTCAACAGAGAATGAAACCACACCTGGAATGTGGGTAAAGTGCATAGTGTTCAGCATCACATATCACACTACAAGAGCTGGACAGTGTTTAGAATCAAGCGCTTAGAATCTCCACGGCATTGATGAGTTCAACCCCTGTAATGGAGATGGAGAAGATGGGGAGGGCACAAGCACTGAGAGAACGTTGAGATACGAAAAGGGCAGAACAGTTCCTCGGCATGCTAGATCCCCCAATGAAGAACAGATTTGAAAACCTAGCTATGGGACGGTTGAAAAGAAATAATGTTATGAACACACACACACACACACACACACACACACACACACACACACACATACACACACATACATATATATATATATATATATATACACACACATATACACACACACCACACCACACCAACCAACTACTTACCGGTCATCTGTTATGAAAATAGCATCATGCCAACCATACTGGTACACCAGTCAAGATACAGAAGAACATATTTACTATACACACACGTATGGAAACCACCAACCAAAGAATCGGTTTGTCACACATTCAAAACCTACATCTTCACACCTTCATGTTCATTCTTCCCTGACCAACCTAAAAGATCTTATTCTGCTAGAAGTCAGTGATTGGCATCGCTGAAACTGACTTGATTCTCTATAACTCGTGAGAACTAAAGTATGATGCTGTTGATTATACCTATAAGGCGCAGGCCACTAAATAAGCCACACCTAGAACAGACAACCTTTTCAAATACATCCCCACTTTTTAAATACAAAATCGATAACGGTCGTCCAATCTTCCCTCGTCTCAAATATCTATTTCGATGAGGAGCCGTTTTGGTTATACCCAACACCAACCAACTAATTACCGGAAGTTAGTTTGTGACGTCATCGATACCAGCTTACAACTGATATATAAGGAGGTGCCTGAGATACGAACATGCGGAACAGCAAGGATCCTCCGGAGGAGCCAGTTTGTGACAACATGGATACCAGCTTACAAGTGATATATAAGGAGGTGTCTTGCGGTGCGGAACCGCAAGGATCCTCCGAAGGAGCCAGTTTGTGACGTCATCGTTTCAGGTTTACTAAGGAAATATAAGGCGGTGCTGGGCTGTGCGGATACTGAGGGATCGGATCCGGCAGGAGTATTTTACTAAGGATATATAAAGAGCTATCTAATACGCAGGATGGAATCCTGCAGGATTCAGTTTATGATCTCAGAGGAGTACTAAGGCTTATATAAGGAACAACTGAGAAGCGAATCCTGAAATGATAATCGAAATGAACCTACTATACTAGTCATGAAGGATCATGACAATGCAGGAAGCATAGCCAAATAGCAACTAGAACTATAAGTACCCATACGCTTCAACATCTACTGATGAAGACAGGCATGTACCGAGTGCTGTAACGTCGGTGTCGGATGCTAATTTTTCACACTTACGTCTCTGGTATGTGGACATAATAGAGTCTTTGCTTTGATATGAGGACATAATTGTACTACCACTGTGACGTGTAGATATAAAAGAGTTATGGCTGTGTCGCATGGACATAATATAGTCACTATTATAATTTATTATTATTCATGGATTGATGCACAGTAGGAAACCATGGTTTGAGAGAGCGAAACGAAAGAGTATACAGACTTGTAGAATGAGCAAAAGAGCACGAAATTATTGTTGGTAACACCTGGTTTAAACAACATCCTAGAAGATTATCCTATGGAGGAGTCATGACAGCAGGATTAGAAACCAGACTGATTACATCCTGATTAGCATAAGGTTTCAAAATGCGTTAACAATCGCAAAAACAGTTCCCAAGGCTGACTATTACAATTATCACAGATTGATTACAGACACATGAAGGGTAAAGTTAAAGAAAGTCAATTACACAACAGGAAACACTAAATATGATCCGTGAACATTGAAAAATGACAAGAAAATACAAGACAATTTTAACATAAAAGTAAAGAACAGATTTAATATATTGTCTGCTCTAGAGATCATATTTCAAACAACTATTCCCAAAGTAAAGAAAGTGGGTCGTAAGAAATGAATGACTGAAGAAATTTTACAACTAATGGAAACAAGAAGACACAACAAAAATAATCCTGACTAATAATTCAATATGAAGAAATTCACAGACAAGTCAGAACATTATGTAAAGAAGCAAAATAAGCATAGCTTGAGAAAAAATTGCATAGAAATTGAACAATCTCTCTCTCTCTCTCTCTCTCTCTCTCTCTCTCTCTCTCTCTCTCTCTCTCTCTCTCTCTCTCTCTCTCTCACTCACACACACACACACACACACACACAGACACACACACACACACAACAGTAAAAATAATAAATTAATGCAGAAACGAATTCAGGGGCTTACTAATAAAAGAACACATACATCAACAGGATGCCTAAAATCAAAAGATGGAAAACTCATACAAGAAACCGATCGAAACAAGATCAGATTTTACATGTATGGTCACATTATGTTTTTAAAAAAAAGCCTTTACGATGATAACAGAGAAGAACAGTGTGATATTCGAAATAATAATGAAGGACCATCAATTTTGAAGATAGGGGTTCAGAATGTTCTTAACGATATGAAATCTGGCAAGACCCCCGGTTCAGAGAACATCATAACAGAAATGATTTATGTTTTAGAAGAATATGGAATAAATCAAGTCACTAGACTGCTGAAAACAATATTTGATACTGGAGATATACCTCGTAAATTATGTAATTCTGTATTTATTGCAATCCCGCCAGCGGGAGTTGACATCGTTTCAGTGCGCTTGCTTATCAAGACAGTGATGCTGGTTCAACCCCAGCAGTGATATTGTATTTTCAACCATTGTGGCTCTGAGGTCGACCCAGCCTCATATACATGTTTGCTGGATACTGTTCAACATTTCCCAGCATTTCCCAGAAATAATGGCAGGATTCAGTAATTGCGCCACAATATTTCCCAGCAATGATGACGGGAGGCCAGTAATTACGTCACAATGTTTGTCAGCAATAATGACGTGTGTGTGTGTGTATGTGTGTGTGTATGTGTGTGCGAGAGAGAGAGAGAGAGAGAGAGAGAGAGAGAGAGAGAGAGAGAGAGAGAGAGAGAGAGAGAGAGAGAGAGAGAGAGAGAGAGAGAGAGAGAGAGAGAGAGAGATAAACTCTCATAATTGCAGCACATAAATGCAGCCATTCCTGGTTACGTTTTCTGTCTGTGTCTAGATAATTCCATTTTTGGTGATGGACATATTTGAATACCTTCCCGGCATGCCTGGACTATTTCTAGCAGCACTGTTCAGCGCCTCTCTAAGGTATGTATGTTATAATTGTTTTTAAATAACTTGGCAATAATTATGGCTGATCTTACACAACTCAACAACATCTTCTTGTTTCCTTCAACCGTTCTTCCCCATTGCGGCACATGCCAACACCAACTCATCCCACGACAAGACAAATCCTGAACTATTCCACTCAGCTCCGTCCATGTCTTCCCCATGTTATTCAATTTTGTTTCTACTTCTTTTCTCCCCGTGTTTTGGGTCTTCCGCTATCTCCTTTGTCATGTTGATTCCAGACAAATGCTGTTCTAGTTGTACTAATATCAGGCTTTTCTCAGTGCATATCCTATCCAGTGTCAGCGTCTTTTCCTCACATTTTGGTTCTAGCCTTCTCCATGAGCTCCACATTTTGGTTCTAGCCTTCTCGATGAGCTCCACATTTTGGTTCTAGCCTTCTCCATGAGCTCCACATTTTGGTTCTAGCCTTCTCCATGAGCTCCACATTTTGGTTCTAGCCTTCTCCATGAGCTCCACATTTTGGTTCTAGCCTTCTCCATGAGCTCCACATTTTGGTTCTAGCCCTCTCCATGAGCTCCACATTGGTGACTCTGCCTTACCATTTCATTCCTTCTATTTTGCGCAGGTACCTATTAATGAATGTGTGCAGTTTATTTGTAATCGTTTTCATTCTCCTCCGTGTTTCTGATGCATACGATAGTACTGATTTAGCGTGAGGATATTCAACGTTTGGTGCTAAGTTTAATTTGTTTTGACTTCCACAATTTTCCTGGTGCTATAAAAACTGCTCGTCTCGTCTGTATTCTCATTCTGATATGTGTAACTGTTCCTTTCTCTATGTCTACATTGCTACATATGAAGGTGTATGATTCCGCCTCTTGTTCAGTTCCTGTTTAACGTTTGTATTGTATAATTGTTTTTACAAATATCTTGTTAATAATGATGACCGAGCAAGTCCCAACTGAACTGTCCGTTCGCCGCGAATTGTGCAGGTTAGGGTTTTCGTTTTGCCCTGGACAGAAAAAATCCGAGGATTCCAATCAGGGTCTCCCGAAGGAGAGGCCGGCATTCTAGCCCCTCGGCCAGCTGCTCCTCCCCAACTGAACAACATCGTAAATACAGCGATATGTTGGCTTTTGTCCAATGTACCTTCATGGTCATCGTCGTCATGATCACCAAGTACCATCTCTACTCATGGAACTAGACTCAACCTGAGAGTTAGATTATATGAGCACACAACTGCTTTTAGCAGGCAAATAATAGACAGAAGTAATATAGCTGATAATTCGCCATTGTCTTCCAAATCACACAAACTACTTCGAGAAAACACAGATAACAGGTAAAAGTACAAATCATCATCATCAAGTGCCATGCCAGCTGGCGTAGGCGTTCATGTTCCTCCACATATCTCGATCTTTGGTTTTCTGGATCAACTCTGCTGGTGCTTTTCCTCCATGACACCATCTCAATCCATCCAGCATCATTTCTATTGGTTGGCCTCTGCCTCTTTCCCCCTCGATCTTTCCAGTTGTCACGATGTTCTCCAGTGCACCCCTCATCACACGACCAAAGAAAGCTGTTTGTCTCTTTCTTATTGTCGTATATAATGTTCTAGTTTCATTAGCCTCTTTCATGCAATCATCATTAGTTACTCTGGCAGTTTTGGGGGTATATTGGAGGGGAAGACAAATACAGCTGTGGAGCATATTTCTGGGGAGGGGGAGGGAAGGGTGAACAAATGCAATTATGGGATATATTGAAGAAAAATACAAATGCAATTATGGTGCATATTGGAGGAAAAGACAAATGCAGTAGTTGAGTATAGTGGAGAAAAAGACAAAAAACAACATTGGGGTATATTAAAACAAATTAAACATGAAATTATTGGCATATCATACTTATTGTAATCTGTTGTAAACTGTGGCCGGTTGAGTCACAACTGAATAACATCTGAAACAGCGCTATATATTGGGGTTTGTCCTCTTTACCTTCACCATCATCATCTTCAACTTCTTCATCATTATCAAGTACCATCTCTACCTACGACACACGTCTCCTACTGACCAAAATGAGTAAGGAACAAATGCATCATTATTCGATGTAGTCACCACCGCATTCAATGCAAGTCCTCCAGCGCCGATAAAGTGCTTGGATTCAAGTAGAAAAATAATTCTTTTGGTCGCGTGTGTAACCACTCTGGGGTCACTACTCGATGTCCTGAATCAGTCGCGTGAACAGTCTGTCACAGAAGTTTTAAAACTTACTACTCCACTCATACACTTGCTGGACTGACAGACATGCTTAACCATATTGACCTTTATTAGTCGATGAATGTCTATAGGTTTCACCCCTTCACTGATTAAAAAAAATGGATAACAGAACGCTTCTCCTCTTTGGTGCATATCAAAAGTGGGGTGGCCATCTTTTTCATTTAACTCTCTCTGGTAATTCGCCTCAATGGAAATCCAATCACATGACCACCGACAAGCGTGCGGTCTACTAGATAATACCACGCGTCTTTGAACCACATATATGCCTAGTCCATAAGAATGAAATAGATGAGTAACATGTTAAGATATATTTTCATGTAGAGTTTTTCGTGTGGTTGTTTGAGCAGTGTATGTATGTTATTTGTGTTTGTGTGTGTGTGTGCGTGTGTGTATGTGTATGCTCGCGCGCGCTGGCGAAGGCTATAGCCGCAACGTCCGTTTTGTCACTTGTGATCGTGTTTTATCTATTCTACTCCTGGGTTTTGTTGATTCGTTCATTGTCTGCTAGGTACATCATTACCGTAGGCTGTTGTTGTCAGTTATGTGTCGTCTGTTATGTATTGTCAGTTATGTGTTGTCAGTTATGTGTCGTCTGTTATGTGTTGTCAGTTATGTGTTGTCAGACACTGCCACATGCTGTCATGTCCAGCTAACATGTACTCATCCACGTTGTTTTCACTAAACAAAAATTACTTTAATTTGTTGTAAACATTGTAACAATTACTTTCACGTGTATATTCCAAAATACCTGATTTTGCACTTTATATTTTAAAGAAATTAATGTTACCATATTAATGTGCGGAAAACAGTACAGGGGCATATTAACATTATTACTATTACAAGCATTTAGGCCTACTGTTAATATGGTGCTAGCGCCATGTTTTTATAGATCAATTATCAATTGATGGATGCTGTGCTAGATATCACACAGGCCACTTGTACCGGATGACGACACTGGTGGTACACATTTGAAGCTGGATCGACTTTGGAATCCAGGTCATTTTTCAAACATCCGCTTGGATGTTGACCCGAACACACGACTATCGTGCTGACAGGGAAGCGGGCTAGCCATTGTGCTACGGCGGCTCACATACCGATGTGTGGTCAACAAATAATTACCCCAATTCGTTGCATAAATACGTTTAACAATATTCAGTGTTAAACAAACAGTAAGTGTGGACCAAACAAACATGGATGGCGGAAAATGGGAAATATTGGAGAGTTGGTGACCAAAGTATCACAGTTATAGTGGAGAGTTGGTGACCAAAGTGTCACAGTTATAGTGGAGAGTTGGTGACTAAAGTGTCACAGTTATAGTGGAGAGTTGGTGACCAAAGTGTCACAGTTATAGTGGAGAGTTGGTGACCAAAGTGTCACAGTTATAGTGGAGAGTTGGTGACTAAAGTGTCACAGTTATAGTGGAGAGTTGGTGACCAAAGTGTCACAGTTATAGTGGAGAGTTGGTGACAAAAGTGTCACAGTTATAGTGGAGAGTTGGTGACCAAAGTGTCACAGTTATAGTGGAGAGTTGGTGACCAAAGTGTCACAGTTATAGTGGAGAGTTGGTGACTAAAGTGTCACGGTTATAGTGGAGAGTTGGTGACCAAAGTGTCACAGTTATAGTGGAGAGTTGGTGACTAAAGTGTCACAGTTATAGTGGAGAGTTGGTGACTAAAGTGTCACAGTTATAGTGGAGAGTTGGTGACCAAAGTGTCACAGTTATAGTGGAGAGGTGGTGACCAAAGTGTCACAGTTATAGTGGAGAGTTGGTGACCAAAGTGTCACAGTTATATTGGAGAGTTGGTGACTAAAGTGTCACAGTTATAGTGGAGAGTTGGTGACCAAAGTGTCACAGTTATAGTGGAGAGTTGGTGACCAAAGTGTCACAGTTATAGTGGAGAGTTGGTGACCAAAGTGTCACAGTTATATTGGAGAGTTGGTGACCAAAGTGTCACAGTTATAGTGGAGAGTTGGTGACCAAAGTGTCACAGTTATAGTGGAGAGTTGGTGACCAAAGTGTCACAGTTATATTGGAGAGTTGGTGACCAAAGTGTCACAGTTATATTGGAGAGTTGGTGACCAAAGTGTCACAGTTATAGTGGAGAGTTGGTGACCAAAGTGTCACAGTTATAGTGGAGAGTTGGTGACCAAAGTGTCACAGTTATAGTGGAGAGTTGGTGACTAAAGTGTCACAGTTATGACTTAAAAGTTGTTAATACGATAGCAGACATGTTGTATTACAATGCAATGACAATATTTCGATGATATATATGCCCATGGCAGATACGGGAAGTCGCATAAGACGATTAATCATCCCATGGCAGCAGGTCACCACGGCCGAATGGATAAAAACGCGTGGTCTTAAACATCCGGTGTGCTGATGCCGAGGTTAGTGGTTCAACCCCTACACCGGACAGCTGGACTAAAATGTTGACCTGCCGTCCTTGACTTGGTGACGTAAATTACAAGTACCTCTGAAGTCTGAGTGGGTTCGCCTGATGGCGAGGGACACTGTTAATAGGGAAAGCTAATCCACACGCAAAATTCAGTCCATCACTTCTCGAAGTAGTGTGTATTGACTACGCTTAAGTTCAAAGCGAGCAAGAGCCCAAAAAAAAAAAAAAAAAAAAAAAGAATGCCATGGCATTTAATCAGCTAACTTGTGTTGCTACATACATGAGCACAGTGAAAAGACAGCTGCCTAAACACCGATGTCTGTCTCTGTCTGGCAGCACCTTGTCTTCGGGGCTCAGCAGCTTGTCTGCCCTGCTCTGGACGGACGTGGTCCATCCTATAGTGGGGCCCAACATCTCCGAGATTAAGGCTACTATTATCGCTAAAGTGGCAGGTAAGAAGGGATCACTGGTCGGGCCTCTGTGCTGAAGGTAAGTGGTCACCTATGATCCTCGGGGAGCTGGAAGTGAGAAACATTTTCTGAGAATGGTTATGTGGCAGGTATTATTGGAATAGCATAGTTTGCACACACAGACCTGCGCGCGCGCGCCTCCCTCCCTCTCTCTCTCTCTCTCTCTCTCTCTCTCTCTCTCTCTCTCTCTCTCTCTCTCACACACACACACACACACATACGCATGTGTGTGTACAGGGTGTACCAAAAAGGCATGCATTTAAAAAAAAAAGTCTCGTAGCAAAGAATCCGCAGAGGGTATGTGAAGTGTTAATTTAAAAAAAAAAATTTTTGCATATACTTTATAGGACATCGCTGTCAACATCAGCATCTTTAAGCTTATTGTTGATTTCTTAAAAACAGCAACAATGTAAAAGATATGCATTATAAAGGCATGTGAAAAATGAAAAAAAAATCAATACTACACGACTCAGTAATACGGGATTGCGGAGAAAGTCGCTAACACCTAGGCCAGGGAGTCCGGCAAAGTATTAATACCATAACATTCTATAGGCCTGAGTGCATGGAGGAATAGGTACAGTCTTTCCCTCCCTTGGGGAACGTCGAGAGCTGGCATCGAACCGTCACCAGACTGCACTCATGCCGTTGGCAAAGAATATATGCATACTTCGATTTACTAGAGACACATTGTGCATTGAGATATATTTACGACTTATTATTCAAGTACTTATATAACCACCCAGACAAAAACATCCATATATATATATATGTGTGTGTGTGTGTGTGTGTGTGTGTGTGTGTGTGTGTGTGTGTGTGTGCCCAGAAAACGACAGACAATGAATATAATATTTACATCAATCCAAGCTACCAGTGTCAAACTTGGACATTAGCCGAATCACACATACGCAAAATCAATACTTGTGAGATGCGATGCTTGAGAAGAGCTGCCAACTTAACTATCAGAGACCGAAAAGAAAATGATGTTATCGATCAGCCCCATATGCTAAAGGACAGAAGATTAAATGGTTTGACCATCTCGTCAGAATGCAACACCATCAACTACCAGTACTGGCCCTGATGATGATGATGATGATGATTCAAGTTGAAGCTGACAAGTGCGGAATATGCTGAGATATCATAGGTGTTGGAACTCATAATGCTCTGTTCCAATCCCTGTTGATAACTGACAGATGGAACTATAAAGATCACGAATCATATCAATTGATACTTAGGTGGATTCCCTTTCATTTTAATGTTTTCAAGTCGTTGGTTGTTGCAAGGTTTGTGCTGTAAACCCCATCTTTGACGCCGGTTCTGGGGGTCGTGTTTCTGAATCTCAATGCAAGTGGTTGTTTTTTTTTTAAATTTTAATTGACCAGACCTCCCAGGTCGACCCAGGCTTAAATAGGCAGCAGGAGATTTTGTTTTCATTTTTGTGCTCGCTCGATTTGAACTCAAGCGTAGTCCATACACACTTTTTATAGTCGTGATGGACTGGATTTTGCGTGTGGGTTAGCTTTCCCTATTAACAGTGTCCCTCGCCATCAGGCGAACCCACTCCGACTTCAGAGGTCAGCAGGAAATATCCTGGGAAGTGAACGTGGCCGGTGTCATATTGACCAGATGACCCATCCAGTGCTGACTGGTCTCTGGGGTTACCACCATATACCCATACAACCACAAGACCAGTACAGGCTCCTTTACTTTTTGTTACCCCCCCCCCCTCGTTAAAAAAAATAGAGCCAGTCTAAGTGGCTTCAAATATTGTCGCTCACACTGCGCGTCATGTAAAATCTGATGTGTGTGTATGTGTGTGTGTGTGTGTGTGTGTGTGGTGCGTGCGTGCGTGCGTGCGTGCGTGCGTGCATGCGTGCGTGCGTGCATGCGTGCGTGCGTGCATGCATGCGTGTGATTTAATCTATGATTGGTTATTACAACTTTCTGAGGTCTATGGTGCTATTTCAGTGCCTGCATATGGATTTGATCTACACCCCGTTGTTGTAGGTTCCCTGTGAATGACAGACCTGGCTTATGAAGACATCTAGTTGGGTTCCATGTGAATGACAGATCTAAATTATGAAGACATCTAATTGGGTTCCCTGCGATTGACAGACCTGGCTAATGAAGACATCTAGCTGGCCTTGCCTGAAGTAAAATGTTCAGCGAAGCGTTGTCGGTATTTGGAGGTGACAGGCTCGACTGTGGCCACTATGGCTTGCTATGTGTATATTGCCTAGTTTGTCCTCTATATTCATGTCTCTCCTCTACTCCTATGAGTGCCGATCAATATATGTGATTGTGTTTCTCATGATATTCTAATGACCCCATGGGTTCCCCAATAATTGATAGCTCTGTGTGTTACAGTCCTGATATTTGGCGGTTTGGCTTGTGGGATAGCTGTCCTGGTTTCACAGATCGGCGGGACGTTAAGCCAGGTAAGTCGGCGTCTGTTTATCATTGACTTATTATTTCTGTCTTCCTACAAATGTTATCTCCGGTTACTCTCGGTCTTTGTTTTCTTGTGGATGTTATCCTGAGTGATCCTTTGTATCTATAAGGGGCGTTCATTTGAAATCCGTTCGTGCCACACCGCGCGTAATTACGTACGTTGAACATGATCATGTCATAGTCATGTGATAAGTACTGACCAATGAATAAAAGAGCACGTGCTTATCGTCCCATGATGCATAGGTTCTCTTTCTGACCGTTGAGAAAATGGCTGGGTTGATCCGAAATCGGTCCATAGATGCTCAAAGAGCGGTGATTCGGTTTCTTTTATTTGAAGGATGTCGACCAGTGGACATTCATCGAAATAGCAGCGTACGTTAATAAATGTGTGTCGAAGACAACAGTGACAGACTGGGCACGAATGTTTCGGAAAGGACATCAGTTCACGACAGATATTCAACGGCCGGGTCAAGCGCATATTGTTGCAACAGAAAGAAAAAACATCGCCAAAATTGATGCAGCAGTACAGATGAACCGTTGTCGTAGCATACGTTCGCTAGCGAAAGGATTTGATGTGTCAATTGGGACAATTCAAAAGGTCATTCGTAAGAAACTGCAATATCGGAAGGTGTGTTCACAGTGGGTACCACGGATGTTGACCGATCATCAAAAAGAGGAACGCATGGGATGGTGTTTGAACCACTTGCTGCGTTACAGAGTGGAGGGTGATGCATTTCTCTTCCGCATAGTGACAGGCGATGAATCATGGTGTCACCACTTTGAGCCGAGCAGCAAAAGAGAGAGCATGCAATGGAAGAATGCTGGATCACCAAAAGCCAAAAAAATCAAGTTACAGGTTTCCGCTGGTAAGGTTATGCTGAGCGCATCTTTTGAACATGAAGGGCTATTGTTGACCGACTTTAAAGAACCTCGTGTCAACATAAACTCTGCCCACTACTTGCAAACACTAGACAAGCTGCAAAAAGCCATCAAGAATAAACGATCCGGCATGCCTTCTGTTGCACGATAATGCTCGTCAGCATGTCGCAAAGATTGTGCAGGAAGCATTAGTTTGGAAGAAGTTGGAAATTCTGCAACATCCAGCCTATAGTCCTGATTTGTCTCCATGTGATTTTCATTTGTTCGGACCTCTAAAAAAAACTCCCAGGGGGCAACAATTTCACACAGATGCAGACGTAATGAACGCGGTAAACACTTGGTTCAGCGAGCAACCACAATCTTTTTTTGTGGACGCCCACCTAAGCATTGGAATGCTTGCCTGATTTCCTACGGTGACTTCTTCTGACCAACCCATGGTGCATAATTCATTCAAAATGAATGCTTTGTTTAATTCGACCACACCGGTTAATGTTTCTTTCATGCTTTTGTAATAAAGCCATAGGAACGGGTTTCAAATGAACGTCCCTAATATTTTCCTGTAGATGTTATAGTCAGAGACTCTCTTGTTTGTCCTCTTATCTTCAGTGACTCCTCATATTTGTCTCCCGACAAATGTTATCCTCAGTGATTCCTTATATCAATCTTCCCTTAGCTGAAACTGATTGATCATCAACAACATCACTAACGTAGTACAAAAAGACTGACTGATCATTTAAAAAAAAATCACAAACGTAGAACAAAACGACCGACTGCCCATCAGGAAAATCACAGGTGTAGAACAAAAACACCGGCTGATCATCAACAAAATCACGAAGGTAGTACAAAAAGACCGACGGATCATCAACAAAATCACTAACGTAGTAGGAGAAAATACACGAAAAGACTGTCAGTAATGTCAAAAAAAAAACAACAACAACAACAACAACAACAACAACAACATTCATTTAAGAAAACAAGCGATGGAAGTGATTGAAGACAGCCCATATCACGGGCTTTAGAGGATCAAATTATATTTAGGCTCAAAATTAGAAATTCCGAAGATGTTGAAGATACATATACAAGTTGAGATGGGTTGAGTTGAGCTAATAACTGACAACACTGCACCCAGGACATTCATATACGCGCTTCGTTCCCTCGTTCAACAGCCAGCAAAGAGTCATACTAGTTAGTTAGTTAGTTAGTTAGTCGACAGATCATCCTCGTTGCACATCGAACCATTCAGTCCATAAGTGCTCGGATCCCCTCCTCAGCAAATCCCGCAGCGTGTAGCGGCTAACGACGCCAGTTCTGTGTTGGTTTATCAATCTTCTTTGGCTTCCTGCGTAGTGTTCTTGTTTGGCCACCCCTCTTTTAATTTGCTGCTCTCGCAGTCTGGCCATTGTTGTAGATTCACAGTCATCACTTGGTTCTCGCAAAAGTCTCACTTCTCGTAGAGCATTCAGAATGTCAGCCTGGTCCATGGCGCGTCCGCCCTCCACAGTAGCCTCACCTGCGAGCTTGTCAGCCCGCTCATTTCCTTGTACTCCCGCATGCCCTGGCACGAAGATGAAACTAATCTTTGCCAGCCGAGACTGCTTCAGAGGCAGCAACCATTCTCTTCGGATCGACCCCTCCTCTATTCTCTTGATCATGTTCATTGAGTCGCTAAGGAAACAAGCCCCAGTGAATGTCTGTGTCTCGAGCCATGTTATTGCTTTACTTACTGCCATGACTTCCATGGTCAGGCTACTTGTGGTTTCAGTGAAAGCACCAGAGTCCTCCTTCACAATTCTCCCTCCGGCCCGAGCTGTAAAGGCCCATGAGCTTCTCACATGTCGGACGACCGACCCATCTGTGTAGATGACCGCGTCACCGTCTAGTGAATTCTCGAAAATCAACGCTTGTACTTCAGCCTCAACAGCAGCCGGATTTTCGTGTCTGCATTTTCTATCTAGTTGGATGCAAACTGAAAAGGATGTGCAGAAGTCTGTTGGCACTTGCACCCACTCCTCGCCAGGTTCTAAGTCCTCAGTTGAACACACCTGTTGAAGAATGTCTTCGGCTTGACCCATCCACGACCGTCCTCTTTTTAACCTGCTGCCCTTCACCTTCCTAATTTCACTATGCAGTGGATGTTATGTGTTTGCGTTAATTCTGAGGTTGGCGCGTGCCCTGCAAACTTGTATTCTCTCTTCAATGGTTGGAAAATCAAGAAGGTAGCGCATCGCCCTGCATGCTGTATCTCTTGTACATCCAAGAATAATGCGCATAGCTTCATTCTGTATCCTTTTCATCCTTTCTATCTGCTTATGGCTGAGAGTCAGAATTGCCTTTGCATACTCCAAAACAGACATGACCAGCCCCTCGTACAGAAGACATAGATGGCGCTGCTCACAGTTTGCTGCCGCCATCACCCGCATCGCTGCCAAACCCCGCTTGGCCTTTGTTATCACCTGGTCTATGTGCACATTATAAGCAAGGCTTCGATCAAACCGTATCCCCAGGTAATTCATTGCCTGCGTTCTTTCCACCGTCTCTGAACACAGCATTACAGTTGGTGTTGGATTGTTGACAATATGATTATTCAACGAGAACCAAGTCACTGTTGCCTTTGTTGGGTTGACCATTGCCCCAGCTTCATCACACCAAGTACTTATGCGATTGAGTTCGGTTTGTAGTTCCACAGCAACCCCCTCTCTATCCTTACCCTGACGATACACTAAAACATCATCAGCATATGACAATGTCCTGCCAGGTCCAGTGATCTGCTCACTGGTGATTCTCACTGTGTAGGCGTTGAACAGTACCGGAGATAATGGTGATCCCTGTGGTAGGCCAGGATATATTGTTGTTGGTTCCGAAGTCCAACTACCACATCTAAAAACTACTGTCCGTTGGAAGAGGGCTGCAGCGATCCAACTAAGGAGGAATGGGCTTACGTTTAGTTCAAGAAGCTGAAACATTAAAAAATCCAGTGGTACTCTGTTGTATGCGTCCTCAATATCAATCGCTGCAGCAACGGTTTCAGTGCCTGAGTGGAAACCTTCATAGACATCATGGGCAAAGACTGCTGCATTGGTCCAGGTTTCTCTTTTTGGACGGTACCCACCCAGGGTAGGTGGGAAAACACCTTGCCTTTCTAGTTGGCTTGATATTTTCCTGGCAATTACCTTCTCCAGCAGCTTGCCTATTGTATTCTGCATGGTTATAATTCGATATCCCTGAATTTTTTTGTGGTCTTTGTCAGGCTTCGGCAAGGGAATCAGATAGCTGTGTAACCACTCCTCCTTGATGCTAGCACTCCCTATACTGTTGTTGTACATGTCTGCTAGTTTCTCTAGCTCATTGTCGGTACACCTATTTATGTCGTCGTATCTTATGCTATCAGGACCTGGAGCACTGTTTTTTGATCGTCGAAGCACAGTCTTGATTTCTTTCACTGTCACTGTGTCTTCATTCGAAGTGTTATGGGCCTTGCATCTGTCTGAGGTGACCTCCTTGGCCAGATTTCGGCCTCCCATGTCTGTCTGGTTGCTCTGCTCAAAGTAGCGTTCAAAGAGGGCTTTGCCCTTGTCCTCGTCAGTCCTCTGCCAGATGAGGTCAGCACCTTTGAAGTCAGAAATGCTCTTATTCTTGACTACACCACTCATGCTTTTATGTAGTCGCCAGAACAATTTCAGTGACTTGTCTGTGCTTACTCTTTGACACACCTCTGCCCATTTTTCGCTTTTAACCACCTTGACCAGTATTTTGAAATAGCTTACTTTTGTGTGCATCTCTCTTTCTAAGTGCAAGCAGGGACTAGGATGACCAGCTCTGTTCTTCTTGGCATTTTGCCATCTCCTTACAGCACTACGCTTATCCACCCAAGCCTTCTCCACCTCGAAACTCCACCACGGTGGCTGCTCCCAGCTTTTTTTCCTGCCCTGAAACGTTCTGCGCTTGTCACGTCTTATTTTACTCACCACATCTTCTGTCATACTGGAACGTCTTTACCTTTAGCTTGTGCTGCCTGGTTCTGCCTTTCTCCACCAATATGCTGCAAGGGTGGTGGTCGCTGCCATGGTGTCCTAAGACACCCCATCTACACACTGTAGTGAGTGAAGGTGAAACTAGCGCCAGATCAATAGCACTGTCCTCATCGCCTGGACGGCTTGCTGTCCTGGTGACACAGCCACTGTTGATACAAACCAGGTCGATGGTTTCCAGTGCAGTCTCGAGCTCCTCCCCTTGTGTATTGGAGGAAATGTTTCCCCATGATCTGCCTTTAGCGTTGAAGTCACCACAGAAAATAACATTTCTCTCGTGGCCTAATATGCCACTTAAGCACTGCCACTTCTGGGCGTCCACACTCGCATTGCGGGCATAAACATTAACCAACACGAATGGTATACTGGAATGAACTCTCAACGCCTGTATTTGTATATCGTCACTGTCCCAACTGGACATGTCTAGCTCTGACGCCACCATGCTGTCATGAGAATAGCCGTTCCCAGATGTCGTCTGTTGTAGAAACATTTGAAGCCGGCAATTCGGAGTAGCTGATCGCCCAGTCTCGTCTCCTGGAGTGCTACAATGTCGTTCCTGTAAACTAGGGTTTCTAAAATAGAGCCCCGTTGTTTTACACTGGCACAGTTCCAATATAGAATACGGATGTTCCTGAGTCCTAGACGGTGACACTTGAGTCTAAAACGTCTCAAACCACCGCTCTTACCTTGCTTCTTTCTCCCTGCGCGGCTACCACGCCGCTTCGTTATGTTGACACGTTGTTCCGCCATGTTGAAAAAACGTAAACACAGACTGCTGAGAACCACACACGCTGCTGAAAATTCACTCAAGGATGGCTTCGCTCGATGCACGAACTCCGTAGCACCCGCGCTGATCTTGAGTAGAAACTCCTGGTTTTACATCCTGGCACACCAATTACACGCAAGAGATGAATAAATCCATCCCCTACGCGAAAAAGTTAACGAACACAAAAGTCATACTACTATTCGTTACCGCAGCTATCTGATTAGACATAAATTACAGCACATTGTACAGACAGTGAGCCGTGGTAGCGCAGTGGCAAAGACGTGTATCTGTCGGTCCAGTGGTCATATGTTTGTATCCCCAATCTAGAAGATTTTGTGTATACCTCAGCTACCAGCTCGACCTGGTCTAAAATAGATACTGACCACATCACCCATCGAGTGCAGATGTAATTAAAGGTTTGTGCATTCATTTTTCTAGTTCGCTCACCTTACGACTCCTGGCACGTCTAACACACTGAAGAACAACTGAAGAAGGACTGCGTCCCATCGATTTCAAAGCTTTTATTGAACACACCTCAATAACATCTAGCATGCTGACCCAGCCGTGTCTTGCTCCATACGCAACACTCCCAGTTGCCTAAGCCAGGGTAGCATATCAGAGGTGGCCTGAGTTTACTCTCGTCTGTCGTCAAGGTCCCCATCAAATTGCTAACAAACAGCTTTGCTAAAGATACTACACAAAAGTCTACTTCAAGTGCCGGCATCTGAACACTTCCCTATAAACATTCACTGGATTCTCACAATAATAAAGTGTCTCAACGTCCCATTGAATCAAGCTGGCGACGTCGCCATCACCCACTGAAATTCTGGCGAGTTGGCGTTGTACAAGTTGCTGTGGTCACGTCAGCTTTCAGACGGATCCGGCGCCATTACCCGATGTTCGCCGTCGCCGCGTCGTTCTTATTCTCCTTCAAATTAACTTAATCTTTAACAAGAAAAATGGTTGCTGGTCGTGTTTTCTTCAACGATGTTTACGATGTTTACTGTCTGACCCTGAGCCACTGAGTGACTTTTCAAAT
This sequence comes from Cepaea hortensis, assembly GCA_963921405.1. Lineage (NCBI taxonomy): Eukaryota > Metazoa > Mollusca > Gastropoda > Stylommatophora > Helicidae > Cepaea > Cepaea hortensis. Next base: position 73,316,881 of record OY992883.1, on the reverse strand, counting down.
CTTTTCCACTCCTGAGCTGTACGTCGAGTCGTTCACTTTATGCGTGTGTCAAACGTCGCACGAGATGTTTTGAGCTGTGATGACCACACTCTGTAACCATAGGTAAGACTCCTACTCCCGTGTTCTTGTTTTGTCTCCCTTGCCTACCTTTTCACTGCTTATATAACTGTCGTGGCATTAAGGGATGAAACTCCAGTTCTCCCCTATTATTATGGGTTAATTCCCTTACACTACTTCATCTCTTCTGTCTATACTTATTTGACTCATGGCAGTCTACAACAATATAGCACTTACGACATATACCCAACATCACCCATCGAGTGCAAGTTGGTCTACAACAATATAGCACTTACAACATATGCCCAGCAAGCCTTAAGACCAGCAAAAAGGGACCTTTAATTCATTGTTTTTTTTTTACAACGACAAGTGATGGGGAGATAAACAAGATACGTTCAATACCATTCTTCATCAGTGGCCGAAAGACATTGGCAACTGAAAGTGTATGTCTGAAAATATGCATGCACATGCCTATATGGTTCATCTACTTGGGTGCTCGCGCAAATATGCTCTCTTTGAACTTAAGCCCAGTCCATACACGTGCTACTACTTCTGGTGCACTGTATTGGTTTTTGCATGGGGATGAGCTTTCCCTATTACTAGAATCCCTCGCCAGCCCTGGCCATGCGGGTGCATGGGGGAATGAACAGGCTGATAGGCTAGCAGGGAATGCACCTCTTGGTGGTATCTTGCCTATGGACAAGGGGGAGGTGGTCGAGCGCTTGTGGGACCAGGTAGAGTAGGCGGAGGAACAGATTGAGAACCCATATGTGGAAAGAATGAGATTGGAAGGGATCGGCAGGGGTTCTGGAAGAATCTCAAAACTGAGAGGGAAGACCAGGAGAACTTTTAATCAGATAGCGGTGGAAACGATTAGTAGAATGATCAGTGTAGGGGTCATTTGTACAAAAATGCTAACTTCTCGTCCTTGACGCAAAATATGTAACCGAGAATTATCACAATTTACTGGTTAGATCTCTGGGAGCTTGATTGCCGCATTTGGGGGACCTCTCATCGGGATCTTCTTCTTGGGCTGTTTCTGTCCAAGGTCAAATGATAAGGTTGGTTGATTAAATTTACATCTGTCTGTCTGTCTGTCTGTCTGTCTGTCTGTCTGTCTGTCTGTCTGTCTGTCTGTCTGTCTGTCTGTCTGTCTGCTTGCCTGTCTGTCTGTCTGTCTGTCTGTCTGTCCATCAATCCATCCATCGATCGATCCGTCCATCGATCGATCTTCCTATCCATCCATCCGTCTGTCTGTATGTCTGCTTGCCCGTCCATCCATCAATCGATCCATCCATCCATCCATCCATCCATCCATCCAACCTTACGTCCGTCTGTCCGTCCGCCACCTGTTCGTCCATCCATCCTTTCATACATCCATTCGTCAGTCTGTCTGTCGGACCGTCCGTCCAGTCCGTCTGTATCGATCGGTCGATGGATCATCGTCCGTCCATCTACCTACTTACCTACATAACTACCTACCTTCCTAACCACCTACCCACCTACCTACTGATCAGTTCACGGGTAAATCTGCCTGTCTACTTGTCTCCCTTTCTGCCTGCCTGCTTGCTTGTGTCCCTGTCTACACAATTGTCAATATCTGTTTATCTGTCACTGCCTGTCTATCTCTCTATAGCGTTGTTTTCCTACACGAGTGCCCAAATTCCAAGCTATTTAAATATCATCTTGGCTTCCTTGCTTATCAAAACGCTTAAATCCATATATTTTCTCCCCTGTCTACCTTTCTTCCCTGAAGTACACGGGGAACGCCCATGTTCCCACCAAGAGACATTCTACAAGCCATAGCTGCATGATGTATCTAGGCATACATCCTGGCAGTACTGTCGGGGAATTCTAACATGTGTTTGGAATACCATGTTCCTATATACGAGTATTGTGTCCTGTGATATACGACTAATGTGCACAGTGATATACGAGTATTGTATCATGTGATATACGCCTAATGTGTATAGTGATATATGAGTATTGTGTCCTGTGATATACTACTACTTCTACTACTACTACTACTACTACTACTACTACTACTACTACTACTACTACTACTACTACTACTACTACTACTACTACTACTACTACTACTACTACTACTACTACTCGTATGCGGCTAATGTATACAGTGATATACGAGTATTGTTTCCTGTGATATACGCCTAATGTGTACAGTGATATATGAGTATTACGTACAGTGATATACGAGTGGTATGTATTGTGATATACGAGTATTGTATTGTGGTAGAGCAGTTACGGACACAGTTCGTAATCCCGCATACCCGCGTTCGAAACACAGCTGTGTTGATTTTTTTTAATGAAATGGTATGGGTGCCGGTCGTTCAGAAAGCAATGGCAAACTACTGAACGTAAACTTGCCCAGGAATCACGAACAGAAAAAAAATGATGGGGTTGACTGCTACGTCCTCTAAAGGACATGCAACTAACTTTATACAGTGATACTCGAGTAGTATGCTTACTTGCTTGCTTGTGTTCGCTGGCTGTGAACTCCAGCGTGAAGTCCTGTATGTCGGATGAAGACATCCTGTTGTCCAACATCGATGTGATGTCACACCGGACTGATGTTTGCGTGAGTATCCGTTGTCCCATGTCTGGCTTATTGGTGTGCAGACTGGTGGTTCCTCGCCGTCCAGGCAGACACTCTCCGACTTCGGAAGAATCAGCGATCCTACTACGTTAGCCAGGACCCCGAAGGGACCTGTTGCCCAGGACGCACGACTAGGACGTGTCAGCAGGTCTTGTCCAGTATAGATCCCGGCCCTGGTGCCTTGGAAACACCTCTGCGTCCCACTCGAGTAGTATGTATTGTCATATATGAATATTGTATTCAGTGATATACTAATATTGTGTACTTCCCATTTTCCGACATCTATTTTATTAGGTCCAAACCTATATTTTATGTTTGTCACTGAATCTGCTAATATTGCCTAAGTATTTTAGTTTCATGGTTTTGTTTATCGGCCAGTTTTCTTCAATGTTCAGATCTTGTAGAGTGTGAGTATGTTATTCGTCTTGACCCACTGTATTCTATGATTTGTTTCTGTAATATTTAAGTTCATCACCGAGATGATCATCCACAGGAAAACTGCATGTTGGCGACAAATCTTGCTTGTAATTGTTTACTGGTGTTGTCACATTGGTTCGTAATGGAAAAGTGTGCAAGTATTCTGAAGTTGTTTCGTTTAAGCGAAACACATCATTACGGCCCAACTCTCCAACGCGAACGCGATTCGCTTTCGCACACACCGCGTTCGAAATCGTTTGCAGGCGATTTGGAAGCAGACCGCTATGTGTTGGTTTTTAACAATGGTATGTGCATCGGGAGTTCAGAAAGCAATGGCAAACTACTGAAAGTAAACGTGTCTAGTAAATCATAAACAGACAAAAATTCTGGAGGTGATTGGTTAGAAGAAGAAGAAGAAGAAGAAGAAGAAGAAGAAGAAGAAGAAGAAGAAGAAGAAGAAGAAGAAGAAGAAGAAGAAGAAGAAGAAGAAGAAGAAGAAGAAGAAGAAAAATTATGAAGTACCTCAACACTGCGTTTCTGTCCGAAACAGTAAAATTGTGGAAGTGTCTTGATTGTATGAATTTCTGTGGAATTTATGTAATGGTGTTATAGGAAATACTTTGACAGTGTGTGTTTCTGTAAACTTACATTAATGGTATCATTATCGAAGTACTTTGACAGTATATGTTTCTGTAGAATTACATTAATGGTATCATTATGGAAATACTTTGACAGTATGTGTTTCTGTAGATTTACATTAATGGTATCATTATTGAAATACTTTGACAGTATATGTTTCTGTAGAATTACATTAATGGTATCATTATGGAAGTACTTTGACAGTATGTGTTTCTGTAGATGTACATTAATGGTATCATTATTGAAATACTTTGACATTATGTGTTTCTGTAGAATTACATTAATGGTATCATTATGGAAGTACTTTGACAGTATGTGTTTCTGTAGATTTACATTAATGGTATCATTATTGAAATACTTTGACAGTATATGTTTCTGTAGAATTACATTAATGGTATCATTATGGAAGTACTTTGACAGTGTGTGTTTCTGTAGAATTACATTAATGGTATCATTATGGAAGTACTTTGACAGTATGTGTTTCTGTAGATTTACATTAATGGTATCATTATTGAAATACTTTGACAGTATGTGTTTCTGTATAATTACATTAATGGTATCGTCATGGAAGTACTTTAACGGTGCTTGTTTCTGTAGTATTACATTAATTGTATCATTATGGAAATACATTGACAGTTATGTTTTCTGTAGAGTGTTTTTAATGGTATCATTATGGAAGTACTTTGACATTATGTGTTTCTGTGGGATTTCTTTATTTAATAGAACTGTACTTTGACAATATATGTTTATATGTGATTTCTTTATTTGTACAGTGATTAAGCACCTTTAAATTGCCTTCGCTGTGAATCATGGGCAATAAACACATTTCACAATTCCCCGACAAACCTAGTCGAGGATTCGAAATTAACCGCAGACGATTTGCAAGCAGACCATCTTGCGTTGATTTCGATGATATGAACTTCGGTAGCTCAGAAAGCAATGGCAAACTACTGAACGTAAACATTTCTCAACAAATCACAAACAGCCAAAATAAAACAATGCTAGGGTTTATTGCGACGCCATGTAAATGACATGCAACTGACTTTAACCGTCACATTATGTGTTTTACTACGGGCATTCCTTGACCACAACTTCACATCCTTGATACCTGCAGGGAGCTATAGTCGGCGGTTTTACCGGGCTGGCTTTGGCTTTCTGGATGTCTCTGGGTATGAACTTCTCGGGTGTCATCAAGAAAACCCCATGGCTACCTCCAGCGTCCATAGACAACTGTCTGGTTCCTGACCTGGGAAACGGAACCGACGCCTGGATATCCTCCATGTACAACTCTTCGGATGTCTACAGTAACTACACCATACACAGAATCTCCACTGTTATGACAGCCACACAGAGACCTTACAGAGACGCGTACGTCCCTTTTTTATTTTTTACATGTCTTAATTTTTTTTTAAAAGGTTTATCTTTACATTAAACAAAGTGGAGATGTGACCTATTGATTGCTAGCTTATCTATCTAAGACTCAATCTCCAGTCATCATATCCATCTACGACTCACTCTCCAGTCAGCATATCTATCTAGGACTCAATCTCCACTCGGCATATCTATCTACGACTCAATCTCCACTCAGCATATCTATCTAGGACTCAATCTCCAGTCAGCATATCTATCTAGGACTCAATATCCACTCAGCATATCTTTCTATGACTCAATCTCAACTCAGCATATCTATCTAGGAACCAATCTCCACTCAGCATATCTATCTAGGACTCAATCTCCAGTCAGCATATCTATCTAGGACTCAATCTCAAGTCATCACATCTATCTAGGATTCAATCTCCAGTCAGCATATCTATCTAGGACTCAATATCCACTCAGCATATCTTTCTATGACTCAATCTCAACTCAGCATATCTATCTAGGAACCAATCTCCACTCAGCATATCTATCTAGGAACCAATCTCCACTCAGCATATCTATCTAGGACTCAATCTCAAGTCATCATATCTATCTAGGACTCAGTGTCCACTCAGTATATCTGTCTAGGAATCAATCTCCACCCGGCATATCTATCTAGAAATAAATATCCACTCGGTATATATATCTTGGAATCAATCTCCACTCAGTATATCTATCTATCTAGAAATCAATCTCCACTCAGTGTATCTATCTAAGAATCAATCTCCACTCAGTATATCTATCTCCACCCAGTGTATCTATCTAGGAATCAATCCCCACTCGGTATATCTATCTAGGAATCAATCTCCATTCAGCATATCTATCTAGGAATCAATCTCCACTCAGCATATCTTTCTAGGAATCAATTTCCACTCAGCTTATCTATCTAGAAACCAATCTCCACTCAGCATATTTATCTAGGAATGAATCTCCACTCAGCATATTTATCTCGGAATCAATCTCCACTGAGCATACGTATCTTGGCATCAATCTCCACTCAGCATATCTATCTAGGAGTCTCCAGTCATCATATTTATCTAGAACTCAATCCCCGGTCAACATCGCTAACTAGGACACTGTCTGTCTGTCTGTCTGTCTGCCTGCCTGCCTGCCTGCATGTCGGTCTATCATTGTGCTGTCCGTTCTTCTAAGTCTTTGTAAATCAATGTATCCAGTTGTCACAATGTGTTCCACTGTGTCATTTTAACTGACGCCATGAAAGCCTATTTGCTCCGTTCTGTCAGTGACACATGACCTTCATGTTTCGACCGCTTTTAGCCCGTCTTAGTTATCGATTACTGATAGTTGAAACACGTTTTTACTTTTATATAAGATTGTACTTGTGTTTTATATCTTGTGTACAAAGTGTCCATAATTCTCTGCCACTTGGTAACACTGGTTCTCTGTAGCAGGGGTGGGTCCTATTTCTGACATCTAGAGACCAGGACTTATTTCACACATTGTTATTCGTTATTAAAAATGTAAATTGTAAATTGTTCTATATTGTGGCACATAACTGCTTCTTAAATTGTTCTTTAATAAAATGTAAATATTTTCACTTTATATGTCATATAGCCGGATACCTGCGCTGGAAGCTTGCCGCTTTGGCCAGGTAATATTTAAACCTAACAGTTTTTGTTCTTTTCTTAAACAGTGAAGGTTACGAGAAGCTGTACACAATTTCATACCAGTGGATTTCTGTTCTGGGAACTTTGACGACCCTGGTCGTAGGCAATATTGTCAGTTTATTCACAGGTGAGTGTCCCATCTTAGCCCGTAGGAAGGTCCTCAGGTGTCCTCATTTAGTTGCTATTAATTTTGGCACAGTTGAGCACTTCTTCGGCTAGTGGGAGTTTAGAATAATTTTGTGACAACCTTTCATCTTTAGAAAGATCATCGCAGGTGAGTGTCGTTGTTTCCTAGGAAGAAAGTGCCTCCACGGAGAATGTTAGCTTTTCGTCGGCTAAAAGCTCATCACATGTTATTTTCCTCAATTTTTTTCAGATGAAAATGCATCACAGGTGAGTGTCTCTTTTCTTCGGTAGAGTGTTCATAACAGGTTAGTGTCCTCCTATTATCCATATGAGTGAAGTTCATCATAGGCGAATGCATTTTCATTGGTTCCGAATAAGAAAGATCTCGTGACAATGAAACAATAAAGCGAAACTTTCTGTAAATACTTTTAAGGGCCCTAGGCCAGGTGACTGGAAATCACACTTCATGTAAATAATTTCTTATTTATAAATGAATTTTGTTGAATGATGTAAATGAATTGTGTTGAATTTATAAATGAATGTGTGTCAGGTCTTAGATATGATTGAGCTACCGTATACCAGTAGACGGTACTACCTGCTTTCTGTTAGCGCCGAACGTTGGGCGGCGCTTACCAAACCCGACACCCCACATTGTGCCAACGGCTTCGGGCGGAAGAGCGCAATTGGGAGGGTACAAGCCTTACCCTGGTGCGAGGAAATGCAACCTAAAGACAAAAAAAAATGTCAAGGCAGGGCAGACCAGGCCCTAAGCCTTCGTTGGCGGCTGGTCTAGGATCGAAGCTCCGACAGGCGGACAGTTAGAGCATTGCTTTGCTGATCCGGCAGCTTCTGCAGCTTGTCTTGTTCCAGATGTAGAGGTGTTACCTTTTCTCTGGAGTGAACTAGGCAGGCCGAGAGAGGGATCATGCTGCATGGGCAACACATGATCTCTATATTTTAGCCCAGGCTTTGTGCTATGGAGAGGCAATAACTCCGTCCCTGGTCTTAACTGGTCTAGAAATCAAAGCGAGAGTCAACTGTTACGGGTTATAAGTCCCTGTCAATTGACGAAGACATGGGGCACCACGCGTTGCCTCTGACGGTGGGAGACACCTACAGGTGTCACTGATCAGCTACTGCCCGCCTCAAGCTGGGCAGCCCCCGGCCAATTGAGTGCTGATCCGCCACAGCCTGCCTGCTTCAATGGGTGCTTGGGGCTAGGACAAAATCTGAATCGCAGGCTGTAAACCAAATGCGCCAGGTACAAATAAAAATAAAAATAGAAACCTCAAACTACGGCTTGCAACCTAGAACGTGAGAACCATGTGTCCAGGATTTTCCACTAACGTGACCAATATTGACGATGTGAGAAAAACGCCTGTGATTGATGCCGAACGCAATAAACTTAACATTGATATTGCTGGCCTGCAGGAGACTCGCCTCGCTGAGGAAGGATTTGGAAGGGTAGAGGGCAGGCAGAAAAAAGGCAACACGGTGTCGGCTTTGCAGTGAAGAGTTGGCTACTGGGAATGATCGAAATTCCAGCAGGAGGAAATGAAAGACTATTATCCCTGCGCTTGGCAACCTCTTGTAGTTTTGCCACCATTATTACTGCATATGCACCGACACTCGATTCCTCTGATGATGTGAAGGATTCGTTCTATGAGGAGTTAGACTCCGTGATCAAGGCACTTCCAAAATCTGACTACATTTATATGCTCGGTGATTTCAATGCTCGTGTGGGCAAGGAATCGAGTTCATGGCCAGTGTGCCTTGGAAAATACAACATCGGTCGCATAAATGAAAATGGGTAAAGGCTGAAGGAGAATTGCACCAGAAATGACCTATGTATTACAAACTCCTTTTTTAAAACAAAAGAGCTGCATAAGGTCACATGGAAACATCCAAGATACGGCCATTGACACCAGCTGGACTTCATTATCACACGGAGATAACATCTGAACCATATATCATTGACTCGAAGTTACCACGGTGCTGACTGTGATACGGATCATTCTTTGGTTGTTGCAAGGGTTAGACTGAGACCAAAGAGAATCTACACAGCTAAACACAAATCTAGCCCCAAGATTAATATTATTAACACTCACGATCCTGAAAAGTGCTTTCAGTTTCAATAGCAACTTGAAGACGCTTTCACTGATACACCAGAAAATTGTACAGTAAATGAAAAGTGGGGTAAACTTAAGGACACTCTTTATAAAACTGCCGTAGGGGTTTATGGCACTTTGGATCATAAGAGGCAGGACTGGTTTGCAACAAACAGCCAGACTCTGCAGCACTTGATTGATAAGAAGAAGATAGCTCTTTTAAGAAACAAGGACCAACGCGTAACACTCTTAGTGAGCTAAAGCAAGCTAGGAAGGATGTGCAAATAGCTGCCAGGCGGTGTGCAAATGATTATTGCATCAAGTTATGTGAGTCCATTCAAATCTCAAGTGATAAGGGAAACATCAGAAGCATGTATGAAGGAATAAAGAAAGCCTGTGGTCCAATGATCAAAAGAAGTGCACCATTGAAAACCTTGACTGGAGAAATCATCACTGATAAGAAACAACAGATGGACAGATGTGTAGAGCACTATTTAAAGCTTTACTCAAGTGAGACCAAACTAGCGGATGATGCCCTCAATGCCATAGAGGCTCTACCAACTCTTGACCACCTGGACACACTTCCCACCATAACAGAAGTTAAGTGTGCTATAAATGAACTTGCATCAGGCAAGACTCCAGGTAAGGATGGGATTCCAATAGAGGTTATCAGGAGTGGGCAAGACACACTCACTCTACAGATCCACTAGCTAATAGAGCTATGCTGGCGAGAAGGACAAGTCCCACAGGATTTCAAAGACTCAAGCATCATAACACTGTACAAGAACAGGGGCGATCAGAGCGACTGCAACAAATATAGGGGTATCTCACTTATGTGTATTGTTGGAAAAGTATTTGTCAGAATTGTTCTGCGCAGACTTCAAGTCCTAGGAGATCAAGTCTACCCCAAATCACAGTGTGGCTTTCGATAGAACCGGTCTACTATTGATATGATATTCTCATTGCAAGAAAAATGCCGTGAACAGAATCAACCACTGTTTATTGCCTTCATCGACCTCACAAAGGCATTTGATTTGGTCAGTCGTGAGGGTCTGTTCAAGGCACTAAAGAAGATTGGCTGCCCACCAACTCTTCTGTCCATTGTGGAATCGTTCCACACAGGCATGCATGAAGGGTATAATCAAGTTTGATGGTGCAACTTCTGTAGAGTTTGAAATCAAGAGTGGAGTTAAGCAAGGTTGTGTACTAGCTCTTTGGAATATACTTTTCACTTCTACTGAAATATGCCTTTCGTGATCAGGGTGATGGTATATACATTCATTCACGCTCAGATGGCGGCCTCTACAATGCTCAGAGATTGAAGGCCAAGACCAAAATTAGGAGAGTACTGATCAGAGAGTTGCTTTTTGCAGATGATGCTGCAATTACGACCTACTCTGAGGAAGAATTGCAGTGTCTACTATCTGCATTCTCCAATGCTTGTTCTGAATTTGGTTTAACAATTAGCAAACAGAAGACACATATTATGTCACAAGATGCACATGGGGTCCCATTAATCTTTATTGACGACGCCGAACTAGAGATGGTAGATCATTTTAGATATCTAGGATCAGTGGTAAATAGCAAATTATCCCTAGATCAGGAAATCAACATCCGGATTGGTAAGGCAGCAACAACAATGAACAGGTTAAGAAAAAGAGTCTGGGAGAACAGGAAGCTTACTGCCAAAACAAAAGTCCTTGTCTATAAAGCCTGTGTCCTTAGTACTCTATTTTATGGCAGTGAAACCTGGACAACTTACTCACACCATGAGAAACGTTTAAACAGCTTTCATATGCGGTGTCTGCGAACAATTCTTGGTATTAAGTGGCAAGAAAAAAATCACAAATACTGAAGTATTGGAAAGATCAGATGGTGTGACGGTTTATTCCATGCTCACTCTTCGTAGAGCTTAGATGGATAGGACATCTTAGGAGGATGGATGATGGTAGAATTCCAAAGGACACCTTATGACTGATCCTTGAATGTTTTTGGGAGAGGGATGAGATAGCTGTGCACCCAATCCTGCGGTACTGATGCTGTCCTAATGCTCTGGTTAAAGCAGTAGGTCATCTCCTCCAGGTCTGCTTCGCTCAAACCATTCATGTGGCCATACCTGACCCCATCGGGCCCTGGTGCCGTGTCTTTTGCCTTTTTCAAAATGTGTTTAACATCTTCCACCCGTATGATGTCTTCATACTGCATATTCTTCGTGGTGCCAGATAGCTCCTCTCTAACTGCGTTCCTGGTGTCCGCATCATTATGATTGGTCTGCTCTAAAATTCTATGGAGAAACGCCTCACCTTTCTCTTTGTCTGTTGTCACGCTCACACTATCATCTCTATAGATTGTTCCCACTGTCATCGGCCGATCTTTTCTCTGCATTTGCCTGTGCAGTTTCCAGAATTTTTGCAGTGTGTTATCACCTCCAATCTCCTTCATGAAACATTCCCATTTTGCCTTTTTGGCCCCTGCAGCACAGCGCTTGAAAACCTCGACCTTGTCTTTCTTGACATTTTCCGCTGTGTCCACTTCCTCTCGTGAGCTTCGAAGTGTCTGTCGCACTTTCTTTAGCTGCTTCACTGCAGCTCTCTTTGCTTTCCAAGCATGGTCGGGTCCACCATGGGGGCTGCAAAAAGGGAGTTTTAACAGTCCTGTTGCATGCCCCTTGTCTGAGTGCTGTCATCCACCCGGAAAAGGCGGCTGTTTTGTGGTGCTCTCTGGACAACAGGATTGTAAGAGCTGATGTCCCAAGCCTCGCGATAGATGGTAGAAATGTCAGCAGAGAGAACAAACTGAAGTATCTGGGGATCACATTTGACAGGTCGTGACACGAACTCAAAAGGGACTCAATGCACTTAAAACTATGGCTGCAATGGACATAGAGCAGAGAATGCTTTTCACACTATACCAGCACTTGATCCTCTCAGTAATTGATTATGGATTAGGTCTGCTCACTGTCTCAGAGAGTCAGCTGGTGAAGTTAGAGCGCATACAGAACGAAGCTATGCGGGTCATTCTGGGATGCACTAGAGACACCCCAGTAGTGTTTATGCGTTACATCCTTGGTCTGCCGACTGTTGCTGGTAGGCTCAAGGTGATGCAGGCGAAGGCATACCTCAGAGTAGTTGCAGACACAGACCACTCACTGCATGAGGCGCTGGACGTAGTTAAGGGCCAGCGACTGATAAAAGGGAAATCGTGGATGTCTCAGGCGGAGGATACGATCAGACAGGTGTGCCCCCTGGAGAACATTATGCGTGGAGAGGAGTGGGTCAGAGTGCCAGCGGAGCAGTCAGACTTGTGCAGAGTTATAATCACATTAAGCCGGGAGTGCAGGGAGTGGCCAGCAGGGGCCACGGAAGTGGAAATCCAGCAACTAATTCAGGACAATGCTCACTCGAGTAATGTGATTATCTACACAGATGGTTCGGTGTCAAGAGGTGAGAGAAGTGGCTGGGGGTTCATAGCCAAAGCTAATGGTCGATGTTTGGGGCAGGAGAGCCTGGCATATGATACCACAACATCCAGCTTAAGAATGGAAGTGGAGGCAGTCACTGCGGCTCTCCGCTGGATGGAGAATACGACACACACACACATCGTGATTGTAACTGACTCAGAAAGCATGCTGACGAGGGTGAGGACGGGCAGACTTCGTGCGGAGTGGCTTGCTTCGCTTCGGAGGTCACGGGTGACAAGCATCGCCTGGATCTTTTCTCTAGGGCATGCCGGTGTGCTGGGAAATGAACAGGCGGACAGATTGGCTGGCTTTGCAGAACTTGGTGAAGTATTGATACATGACAAGGCAGACGTGGTTGCGGCCTTGTGGGAGCACGTGCACACCTCGGAGGAGCAAATGGATTACCATGGTCTGGCAAGAATGAGACAACGAGGAGTGACGAAGGGATTTGGCCGACGCTCAACGCTCAAAGGAAAGGCGAGACGCACTTATAATCAGATTGCTACTGGTACTATTAGTGTTGGAACTCTTCGCTGGCTGCTGAGGATGGGGACGGAGCACTTATGGGAATGCCCCGAATGCTGTGATGTCGATTCCTAAATCAATCAATCAATCAATCAGGACATCTTTTCTGGTGAATTACAGATGGGTAAGAGATCTCAGGGTCGGCCTCTACTACGATACAAAGATGTGTGTCAGCGGGACATGATTGATACAAGCATTGATAATGCACATTGGGAGCAAGTCGCCGCTGAACGTGTTGCATGGAGGGCAACTATCAGAAATGGAATAAAGACAAAGGAGAAAATTGTTGCATATAAGTCACACACCGAACGCGTGAGACGTAAGATGGTGCATGATGGTGGAAATGACCACGTGCTCATATGCACCCACTGTGAACGAACATTTACAGCACGAATTGGCCTTATCAGTCACATTCGCTACCGCCATAGATAAAAGTTATTATGAATTTTTAAAGCGCAAACTATCGTCTGTCAAGACTGCAAGGTGCCAATGTATAAATGAATGGAAAATATATCCGGAACATGAATAAACATTGCATTATCACTGCTAAGAAAAGTAATAATACATACCTTAAATCATGCCACACGTGTTCCAAGTTTCTGTTATAACAAACTTTGTGAATGACAACACAAACGTGACTGATTTTTAAAAATGGGTTACAATGTATAAAACTAAGAAAATGAACACCTAACACAGCCGGCTGCAAATGAAGTGGTGAAAAACGATTGCGCTACTTCGGTGTATAGAAATTATGCGCAATACATCCATCATGTGCCATGCCAGTAAGCGTGGGCGGTCATGATTCTCCATTTCACTCGGTCACCAGAGTCGTGGATCAGCTCAGTTGTTTTTTTTGTCTCGACCATGCCACGTGGTCAAGCCATCCAGGTATTTACTTCTCTGTCTTCCCCTTGTTCTCTTCCCCTCGATCTTGCCAGTTGTCACTAAATTCTCCAATTTATTTATTCTCATAACATGTCCAAAAAATTTTGACTGTCTACATCTAATTTCTCTAATCAGTTTACGATTTTCATTTGTTTTTTGCAGTACTTGGTCATTGTTTCTTCTTTCTGTCCATGGTATTCTTTGCATTCTCTTCAGAAACCACATGTCCACAGCCATAAGATGTTTTTCAGCTTGACTGCTCATTGTCCTAGCTTCACATCCAAACAAAAGTACAGGCTCTATGTGCACCTCCTCAACACTCTTTCTCTCGTTTCAATTAACATCTTTTTATTGGTCAGTATGTTCTTCATCTTGCTAGAGGATGTATTTTGTTCTTCCTAGTGACAACCATAGTCTGTGTCTTCTTACAATTTAATTCTAACCCTCGTTGTCCACTGTGTGCAACAACCACATCTACTAAATGTTGCAGATCTTGCTCATTGTCTGCAATCACTACTGTATCATCTGCATATCTAAAGTTATTGATGTTTCGTCCCTCTATGATGAATCCATTTATATCTTCTACATTTCTGAAAATACGCAAAACATGCCTGGATATGTCCTAGATAGATATGATGACTGGGAATGAATGCGCAATAGTCTCCGTGTAATGAAGCTAAATCGGGAAATGTAGAAATAAATACGGGTACTGTGTCATCTGTAGAATAATAGAATGGAAAATGAACTTAATTATAGATATATGACAATAGAAGGGAGAGTGGTTTACAGTAAAATAACAGGAAACAAGATAAACATTATTAAACCGTGGCATCCACAACAGTAATAACCCTTCCTGATGGAAACATTCTATAGCAGTAATTAAGTCGCGCTCCGTTCTCAGTCTGATAGAGCGGTTGGAATAATATGGTTCGACAGCAGTGACCCACACATGATTGGTCCAAATATGATCAATGAAAATTAAATTATTGGTAATCAGTTTATCGGAGTATTGTGTGATGCTCCTCAGATGTTCCCTGAATCGGTGTGCTACGCATCTCCCCATCTGCCAGATATCCATCATCTCACCCCTCTTGATAATAAGTGCACGTTAACAGAACGGTGCAAGTAAGGTTTAGGAAATTGACAGGGTTAGTGGAAATGTAATAGAGCAGTGAAAGTTGTAAGCAAGTCAAACAATAAACAAAGGGCTCTTGTACACATCTTCATGCGTATTGCGTATATGGTGCTAGCCTCATTGTTGTATGGCCCAGTCCATACTCAGGTGTTTTGATCAATATGACTCGTGTGCCCTTTACTTTCCACAAGACTTCCCAGCACCCATTTTTAGATGGCTCGGTCTGGTAGCCACTGAAGTTTTATAGAGCCGCCTCCAAGTGGATTCTAACACCGGCCGGCAGGCCCGAGAAGTTTTCCGGAAGGTTGTTATAGGTGCGAGGTTCTACAAAGGACATGCTACTGAATGAATGAATGAAAAGCAGCCGGATTGTTATAGATGAAGAGAGAGATGGAGAGTACAGTACAGATTGGATTCATATGACTAAAGTTTGGATACATGTCCTTGATGTAAGTCAATGGGAACCTCAGGTAGTTGACACTGCCCATATGCTTGGCGGCTGAGCAGCCGCATCACAGAACGAATCATTTTGCTCAGTGATAGATGGAAGTTCGATTAACAACCTGTATATATCAGTTTCTATGAGTAGTTCGTTTCTGACACTGTCTTTCCGTCATATTCGCCCCAGTTTTTTAAATACTCATATTTTATTGACATTATTTCTTATTCCATCTATGTTTCCAAAGACAGACAGACAGACAGATACACACACACACACCTGTGTTTTTTTTTAGAGAACGAGAGAGAGAGAGAGAGAGAGAGAGAGAGAGAGAGAGAGAGAGAGAGAGAGAGAGAGAGAGATCTATGGTGTTTATGCTCAAATAACTTTACAAATGTGTCCCCACAGGTATGAACAAGCCAGGCGATGTGGACCCTCGTTACCTGATATCCTTTTCCGAATCTATACTCATCCTCTTTCCCGGACCGATCAAGCGGTACTTGTCATCCCTGGGACCCCAGTACATGAAGGAAGAGTATAAGGTAGCCTTGTGTTGTGTCGTCAACAGAGGTGGAGGTCAGAGAAACTTAGCACAAGGAAAGCATGGCGGCATGCTTGTCAACGTTGTAGCTTGACAAACCAGAGTAAAGGTTACGAAAAAACACAACTGAAGATGATTAAACCAACACAGAACTGGTGTCGTGAGCCGCTACATGCTTAGGGATTTACTGAGGAGGGGATCCGAGCACAAATGGACTGAATGATTCGATGTGAAGAAGGTGGAGGGACAGATTGAGAGCCCGTTTGTGGAAAGGATGAGATTGCGGGAGATTGGCAGGGGTTCTGATAGAATCTCAAAACCTGAGAGGAAAGACCAGGAGAGTTTTCAATCAGATAGCGGTGGGAAAGATTAGTAGTGTGACTCTTCGTTGGCTGTTGAACGAGGAGACGGAGCGCATATGGGAATGTCCTAAGTACAGTGATGTCAGTTCTTAGCTAAACTCAACTCAACTGAGAACGATCTGTCGACTAACTAACCAGAGTAAAGGTCTCTTGTTCACGCCTTAAGACGCATTGGCAATGCGCTGTTAGTCCTATGTTTGTATAGACCAGGGGTCACCAAACTGTATTCACAGTGGGTCGGATAACTGACAAAATGACCAGCGCGGGCCGCATAATCATTCTGTACAATACTTGCAAGCCGGAACGAAAGCTCTTGAGGAAAAGACGAAAGGCTAAGTTTAGCATTCCATGTTAATCATGGGTGAATGGCGTGCAGTGCACAAAAAAACAAAGGCAACCAACATATTTACTCACTTAAAAAAGTTATCAAAGAAGGCGACGTTAGCAAAAAGATAGGTACACCAGACCTAGTGTGCACATATCCGAATCTCACAAACTAAGCAGCAAACAAGGTTAGTGAGATTTGTGAAACTGACGTTTGGCTTTCAAGATATCAATCTTTGGTTCGGAATTGCTGCATTCAATCAACAGAATTGCTTTCAAATGTTTATCAATCAATCTCGTTCCATGTGTTGACTTCACATACTTCATTTTTTAAAATGGTTGGCAACAGACATAAGTTGCTCCAAACACTGATGAGACACAAATTTCTTCAGTTTCGGAAACTCAATATCAGGTCAGCAGCGATAAAATTCATGAAGCTTTGCTTCTTTGTTTCTCTTTCAACAAGTCATTTGCTTGCAAATTAATTTGCTCCAACTGTAGTTCAACTGGCACATCATCTAGGTTACAATAAAACGGATCCCGGAACAGAAGAATGTCACTCTAAATTATGTCATCTGAAAATCTCTCCAAAAAATGCTTCTTCAAGCCATGAATAATTTTTTTCTCGAAAATTCGAGGTAGACATATTCGGCGATTGAAGTGCAAAACTCTTTGAAACAGTAAAAATGAGAAACGTTTTCTCTTCCAGTTGTGCTTCAAAAATGATAACTTTCTCCGAAATCCTTTGATGATTCTGTAGCGATCACAGACAATGTATCCTTTCCCTGGAATTTCAAGTTCAGTTCATTTATGTGGGATGTTATGTGTCGCTTGTTTTCCCGGGAGAGAGTTGGAATCCACAAGCACATCTTCAAACTTATTATCTGTTGGGATTATTGACTGACTTTTGTCTACACCCCTCCCTTCTGTCTTCCCTTCCATATATCTATTTCTTTCACTCTCTCTGTTATTCTCTCAACACATACTCAGACAACAGTTCCTTTCAACAATAAATAAAAGATTTATTAATAAAAACTATGTCTGGTGTATGTATGGATAGTGTCTATGTAGTTGGTATGTTCTTCTGGTGTGGATGCAAGATAAGATGTTGATAGATAGTCTCCGTAATCTTCTCCGGCATATTCAACAGGCCAAAACATCAGATATCAAACACAGAATTAGAACGTTCTCACCCGGTATGATCCGTTCAGCTTGAGTCTTGACTTAATCCAATTCTTGAAAACACAAACAATTGTTCACCACAGTAACACCGTACAGTAATGTGATCACGGTAAGTCCTTTCCGTAGACAGAGTTTTCAGTTTTATGTTGTTATAATCCATCAGTGAAAACACCTCACACCTGTCCACAGTTATTTAACCGTTCTCTGAATATAGGTACACTTGTCTAGGGTTCTTCCCTGTTTCGTTTAGGTGAGTACTCAATGACAATGTTTTATCCTATTTTCTATGCTTGAATAAAGTTCCTTCTCTAAGGTTCACCAAAACCTGTTTTTTTTTTTTGACATTCGTTAAGTCACCCACTTTGCATTTGCTATAGTGACATACTTTCACTGCACCTGTGAAGTGCCTGATTAAATTAAAAAAGTCTTTCCTGTATTATCAACACTGCTTTCTCTGTACAAGAGATGTACTGGTTGATCTTCTTTGATAGGTCAGGCTGTGTAGTAGAACCTGGGTAATAAACATTAAATCAGGTGATTTAAGTCTGCCTCATATCACTGTCTATGTGATTATCTTTCTCCAGCCGTAATGAAACAGCCTCCGAAAGAATACTCTGACATAAACAGCAGAATTCACTAAAGTATAAACTATTCACTAAATAGAAAGCAACAGTAAACCCTACGCACAACCACATATTTCCCTATGCTAATATTACTCTAATATATTAATACCTTATATATGCCTCTATAGAATTAATGTAAATCCCTGAATCGAAATTTATCCGCAGCCAAGCACTCTATCCCATTATAAGGGAGGATATTTCTATTCATTACAGGACACATAATTCTATCTTTCCGTCCAGTTTGGTATCACACACTAAACATAAACTCCATGTTCAGCTTTTTATATTGTGTGTCCCATCCTTCGTTGATTGTTTGATCTACAATCAAATTAGTCGTACCCGTAACATCAAAAGTTCAGTGAAATCACGTATACGTCCGTATACGTCCGGCCGCTCCGCGCTCCTGTCTCCTTCGTCTCTACGATGTTTCCCTGTATTCTCCGACGTTTGTACCTCAAAGTGTCCAACCTCTTTGATCACCGTCTCCGCTGTTGCGCTGGTCCTCTGTCCATCGCTCGTTTGCACTTCAAAGCATTCTCCGTTCATTTTCCCGTCGGCCGATACTAGCGGGAGTTACTGCCCTCGGCGCGTACCTGTATCCTATTTTTATATTCGTAGGTCAATGATCGTGAATTTTATTCCTCCTCGCAGAATGAAGTACACAATTGTTAACCCTTCTCCTTCCTTGCATTTTGATATGTAAATTATCAAGGAATCACTAAACTGCAGTTTTTTCTGTGACATAGGGATGTTATGTCGACCAAAAATTACAACTTTGACAGCCAGGTAGGATCTGACAGCTGTGGATCAGCTCTATCTTTTTCAGTGAGGAAAACATCTATTTCGTTTCGGAGCTTGTAATAAACGAAACAACACTTTACCGCAGCTGAGCCACCTGACTGATGTGTGATAAGGCAAGTCACAGAATTCAGAATCAATTTCTTCAAGAAAAGCCTGGAGCTGACGGTGACTGAGTGCATGTCTCCGAATGAAGGTCACAGCAGAAACGACTGGTTTCAGTACACAAGAAATATCTAAGTTTTCCCCCACAAAGTGCTTGCTGATATATGCAGTGTATGTACAGAGCGCCCGGAATTTGCAAATCTTTCAAATAAGTTCTGATCTGCCCCACCAGACCCTTCCTCACTCCAGCCATTTTTTCCTCCATCAACTGTAATACCTCGAACTGATTCAACTGAAGGTTAAAGTCTCGCAAATGTTTTTGCACTTCCACGAATATGTCTTTTCCAGTTGTTGTTCCATGCATGCTGCAAACGGATGCCAACTCTTCAGTTATTTGAAATTAAAAATTGACACCACGAATGAATACGAGAAGGTGTGACGTAGTCGAGAGATCAGTAGACTCATTCAGCGCAAAAGAACACCACAACAAATTCCTAGCTTTCTTGCATATCTGTAACACTATGTTCTCTCCAAGTTCTACTATCCTCCGCACAACTGAACTTGCTTTCTCAGAACACAAGTAATTTGCTGCTTCCATCATACACTCTTTGATGATGTTGCCATCAGTAAACGGTTTTCCTCGTTCTGCCATCTGATGCACTATTTTGTAACTTGTACGAGTGACAGATTCATTGTCAGTAAACTTTCTCGTGGAGAGATTTCTTTGTGTTTCTAAACCACGTTTCATGGACTCATATTTCTCAGAGCGTAACTTTCCAGAAAACTTTGAATATATTGATATATGTTTTGTTTCATAGAGACGCTGAAGATTGTACTCTTTCAAACCGGCAACACTTTCGCTGCATATTATGCAACTGGTTTTCTGGTCCTTTGTTTCCACAAAGAAGTACCTTTTCTCCATTCTTCATTGAAAACGCCACATTCGGAGTTCACTTTTCATTTCTTAGTAGCCATAATGAAGGGTGAAGTAAACGAGATCTGAACATGACAAAGACTTTGAATTAGAGTCATAATTAAAATCCTTTTGAAACACAAGAATAGCTGAGGAGTAGGGGTCACTGCTGAAGCTACGGCTCACCAAAGATGCATATATAGGCACTTTTTGTAATAGAATATATCACATAATAAGGTTTGCATTATATATAAATAGGCCGGTCTAAATAAACAGCCTAGAGAAGTATTTTTCAACCTGTGTTCCGCGAATGGCAGCCAGGGGTTCCACCTAAACAAACCTAAATCGCCTAAATGCAACATTTCTGCCTATCTGGTTTATTACATAAAGTAGGACAGACACATAAAGTAGGATCACGGCACACAGTTTTTTGAGCAACGTAAACATTTGCGTAAGGATCTGCTCCAACAAAAAGGTTGAAAAGCACTGGCCTAGAGACCAGCTCGATTAACACCTTGACCGGGGAATTTTTCTGAGCTGGGTATAATATTTTCGCAATAACACGAGGCTTTTGTGGCATTGTTATGCTATGTTTGCTACTGTATTACCTCTATTCACACTTGTAGTTCACTAACCTATCACGGTCAAACAAAGAAATCCTTGTTACATACCTATAACATGGATGACTGGAAAAATGAAGCAAATATTTCTGGAACGTCGGACCTGTGTTTTCAGCCGGACGCATCTGGGGGCGGGGAAAATGCTGTTTGTGTGTCTGTTGCCATGGAAACTATGGTAATGTCAGAGCGTAGGCTGAGCTACCATGACCCGAGGAAGGACTTGGGATGTCGCTAAATAAGCAAACATTACAATAAACAAGAAAATCTAGATACAATAATTTATAATTGAAAATAGTAATTTAAGGCAGTCTCCCTGGTCTAAGGATTAAGGTCTTTCTCTGTAATCCGTTATATTCTCGTGAGTAACGTAACCAACGCGAGAATCGGTAGCGGTTCTCGCTAAGTTGGTAACATAGGGGTATGTGAGCCGGTCGATCAGAACGCAATGGCAAACTACTGAGCGTAATCTTGCCTAGTACATCAACAGCAGCTGAAAAATGCTGATGTTCACTGCAACGTCCTGTAAGGGATATGAAAAAAAAAATTAAGGCACATAGCAGCCAGGAGGTCTTCGCGAGTGTAAAGATCTCCTAGTTTTCTAAACATAATATTTAAATTTAAATTATATCACAACGTCTCGTGTCACATACCTTTTTATCAAGCAAATTCGAGTACCGACGGCGGGCCTGATGAACTGACGTCGTGGGCCGGATCCGGCCCACGGGTCGTAGGTTGGTGACCCCTGGTATATACCAATGGGCACAAGGTGCGTGGCATCATATCATCCAGTGAACTGCGTTTTTCAATACATCCGTCTTCGACAAGCACTTTTTTCGAGTTTGCTTCCCCTATCCTTTGACTGTCCCCATGTCCCTAGCTTACGAACCTGCCAACAGGTGCGCTACCGCCAACATAGCTCTTGGCCTCACTGGAACACGCACACCCCTGTACACAACAGCGAGATGTAGATGCAGGGAGAGGTCAGAATCACACTGGCCGCCTTTACTTCCCAACATATTTCCTGGTAGCTATTTTAGGCAGGGGCGACCTGGGAGTGAGCTGACTATTTTAAATATACTGGCCTCGATGGGGATTTCAATACCGCGGTACTTCAAATGTCATAAGACACGTATACTGAAGTAGGCTGGTCAGCCTCCGTCCCCTTCACATGCCGTAAGACACGTATATTGAAGCATGCTGACTAGCCTCCGTCCCGGACACCTCTCCTGTCCATACAATTATGTAAATGATGAGGCTGGGTCGACTTCAGAACCCTGTTGGTCGGAAAACAAACCCTGGAACTGATAGGGATTCAACCCCAGACCATTGTAATGATAAATGCGTGCACTAACCACTATGCTACCGTAGCTCCAGTATTTTATGTCACAATTATAACTCAATGTGTCCTCCTTTAGTTACATACATCACTATAACACGAACATAAAGTTGTCTTCACCAACAAGTCACTCTTCCATCTATCCTTCAGTCCGTCTATTAATCCATCCACCCTTCCATTCTCATTCATCTATCCTTCTGTCCATATCTCCATCCATCAATCTATCCTTCCATCTATTCATCCATTTTTTTTTCTTCTACCTATTCATTCTTCCGTTATTCCTTCCTTCCTTCCATACACCCATCCACCCGTCCTCTCATTCATCCATCTATCCTTTCATGTATCCATCCACCCTCCCATTTATCCATTCATCCGTCCTCCAATTTTTCCATTCATCCATCCATGCTTACACTATTTCATCTGCCGATCCATTCATCCATCCATCAAATCCATTCTTCGTCATGTAGCAGATCTTTTGCAGAACGTCGATCTCACGACGATTCGCCGAAAATTGTCTCAATCTCTGGCCATTTCTCTGCCTCATGCGCCCTCATGCCCAAGGCGCCTGCAATGTCCCGTGTCCATCTTCGTGCTGATCGACCCATGCCTCTTTGCCCAGGAACCATTCCTCTCATCAGTGTTCTCCCAAAACCACCGTGACATCTAATATAGCTGAATTAGTTCAGTTTCCGAGACATGACACTGTTTATCTTTGTCAGTGATCTTTGGTGTTCAGATCTTAGTTAGTTAGTTAGTTAGTTAGTTGGTTAGTTGGTTGGCTGGTTGGTTGGTTAGTTAGTTAGTTAGTCGCGGTTCCAACTTCACGGCAAAGCGTCGCCCCATTTGCTCCTTTCCTGTGCCAGTGAATATCACACAAAATGTTCCTCACTGCCCCATTTAAAAAGTGGAACAGACAAGAATATTGACAAACCAACAGCCCGCACAGATATACTATGCATAATGCAGCTGCCAGAATACCAACACAAAAGTCCGCCACGAAAATACAGTTCATCATCATTGGAAGCGGGAGTCACTAGAAAACCAGCAGCCACACATTACTGCATAAGGCAACACAGTTAGTTCAGTGACAGTTTTCTTCTTCTAGGTCGGCGATATTTTAATCACCTTTCTGAAAGATTTAAGTTCAAAGACTCCGATTTTCGTCTTTAGTGATTGCGAAATGGTGCACGACTGATATCCGTACGTTGCCACGGGAAAGATGCATGTTCTCGACAGCTTTACTGTCACTTGTTTGCGGGTGTTGAGTTGTATGTTCTTAATACTATTTAACTAATAATAGCCACTTTAGTAACTTTTTTCTAAATTGCCTTTTAATTAAATAAACTACATAGTTGGATAGCTCTTGAAAAAATAAATCCAACGGTACCTTATTCAAGTCTGTAGGTCAATTTTAAGGGGAGATATACATGCCTGTGTGTCAGTTTATCATTTAATATAAGACATATTGAAGAAAAACGGTTTTGACCTTTCACTTTTTGTGACCCTACCTACACACTCACACAACTGTCGGTTTCACTGACGCCAAAGGATATTACCACTGCAGCTGTCTATTTCAAGAACAGATAACTCTGCCAGTTTATATATATACACACTCACACACACAGATATATTCATTTCCACGTCATGCTGTGATGACGTCATACCGCGGCGCGTGACAGCTCGCGTGGTTGTCAACACAATTCCGTGAACAATAGATCAATTTTGACCAGAGAATTCGCCTTACAAAGGTCTTCTTCTTCTTCAGCGTTCCGAGCCATTGAGGTTCTTTGCTGCAAATACAATCCGTCTCCATTCGTCTCTCTGGTGGACCTTCTCTTGCCAGTCGTTGATTCCAAGTGCTTGTAGGTCTGTACATGTATTATCTCTCCACCGCCTTCTTGGTCTACCTCGGGGTCTACGGTCATTTATTTCCTGAGTGTAAGCGAGTTTTGTTTCCCTATTATTTTCCATTCTTTCTATATGCCCCAGCCATTGTAGTCTATTAGCCTTCATGATACCAGTGATTAGCGGGGACTTAAACAGATCATAAATGTCTTTGTTACTTCTTCTTTTCCACTCTCCACTTTGTGTATCCCTAATGGGTCCAAAGATGCGTCTTAAAATTTTGTTCTCAAAGGTTTCTAACAAGGCTTCGTCTCCTTTCGTTGTACTCCAGGTTTCAGAGCCATACAGCACAACTGGTCTGATCAGTGTTTTGTATATTGTGATTTTGGTGTTACGAGATAGCGCCTTTGATTTTAGTAGATGTTGTAGTGCATAGTATATCTTATTTCCAGAGTTGATTCTAGTTTGTATTTCTTCCCTTATGATGTTGGAGCAGTTGAAGATTGTACCCAGGTATTTGTATGTTTCCGTTCTTTTAATGGTCATATTATCTATTTGTATGTGGCCAGAGTTTCTAGCCATTCCGTCTCTTGAAATTACCATATATTCTGTCTTATCTTGGTTGATAACCAGCCCCATCTGTTGGGCTTTTCCCTTTAAGTGAGTCAATATTTCCAATGTCTTTTGTTCACTTTGCCCTATAATATCTATATCATCTGCATAACCAAGCAGCTTGGATGTTCCTCCAATATCACATTCCTCCTTTACCTTCCTTACAACTTTCTCTAGAGCCAGATTGAAGAGTAGCGGCGATAGTGCATCACCCTGTTTCAAGCCAGATGTTATTTGGAAGGGGTCTGATTTCCTGCCTTTATATGTTACTATATTATAAGTATCTTCCATGCATAGTCTGGTCATGTTGATTAACTTCCTTGGTAGTCCAAATTCCTGCATAGCATTCCATAGACTATTCCTATGGACACTATCATAAGGCTTTTTAAAATCCACAAAAATGTTATGGAGATCTCTTTTATATTCCCAATGTTTCTCGGCTATTTGTCGTAAGATAAATATCTGATCTATTGTTGATCTGTTTTGTCTAAAACCCGCCTGGTAGTCACCTAATATGTCTTCTGAATATGGTTTTAGTCTATTTAGTAATACTGCGGATAGTATCTTATAGCTTGTGGACAGTAGTGATATTCCTCTATAATTTCCACATTGGAACTTGTCTCCTTTCTTAAAGATAGGTATCAATAATGACTCTTTCCAGTCATGGGGTAATTCTTCTGTCCTCCAGATGTTTATTATTAGTTCGTATAGCTTTAGATGTAATGCATGGCCACCTGCCTTTATAAATTCAGCAGCAATTCCATCAGTCCCAGTTGCCTTATTGTTTTTAAGTCGTGTGATTACATATAGGATTTCTTCAAATGTAGGTTCTTCAATTTGTGGTTCGCATGTTAGAACCTCTTCCTGTGGGAAAATGTGACTTGGAGCTTCACAATTTAGTAATTCAATAAAATATTCTTTCCATGTGTTGCACATTTCCTCATTGGTATTTAGCATATTCCCATTTTTGTCTTTTAAACCATATGTGTTTTGTTGGTGCCCTCGTTTCATTGACTTCAGTTCTTTAAAAAATTTTCTGGATTCATTTTTCTGGTGATTAGTTTCCATATCTTTGATTATATTACTCATATATTCTCGCTTCTGCTGTCTGACTATTTTTGTAGCCTCTTTACATTAATTTCTATAATGCTCTTCCTTTTGGATGTTATTGATGTCATTTAACCATACATGTCTGGCATTCTTCTTCCTAATGACTGCTTCTTCACATTTTTGATTGAACCATCTGTTCTTTCTATGCGTGGTTAACACACCGAGACATTCTTCTGCGGTAGACTGAATTGTATTCTTGATGTTCAACCAAGTTTGGTCAACGCTTTCCTCCAAAGGGTTTTGCAGAGTTTCAAGTTTACATTTTATTTCATCTGTAAATTTCTCTTTGACTGTAATGTCTTGCAGTTTTTCTCTGTTATATGTTGGGTGTAATCTTTGTAATTTAGTATAGAAAGCTCTCTTAAGTTTTATTTTAAATTTTGCTCCAACGAGGAAGTGGTCACTGTGGCACTCAGCTCCTCTATAACTTCTGACTTGCTGTATGTTTGATGCATTTCTGTTGTTAATTAAAATGTGATCTATTTGATTATAGGTTCTCTTGTCACATGATTTCCAAGTTTGTTTGTGTATATCCTTTCTTTGTAGTCTGGTACTGCTAATCTGCAGTCCTTTGGCTTCTGCCAGGTTGATGACTCTCCATCCATTATCATTTGAAGTTGTATGTAGGCTTTCCATACCGGCCACTTTTTTATTAGTTTGCTCTCTACCTATTTTTGCATTGAAGTCTCCCAGCACAATCAGGATATCCTGTTTGGGGGTTTCTTCTATGACATCTTCCAGATCATTATAAAAGTCTTCTTTAATATCATCTTCTTTCTCTTCAGTAGGTGCATGTACATTAATCATCGTTATATTTTTCCATTTACCTTTTATTCGTAATTTACTAATTCTGTCATTAAAAGCTTTAAAGTTTAAAACGTTCCCCCATAACTCTTTTTTGATGACAAATCCTGTTCCTAATTCATGTTTATTTTGGGTGTTTCCTCCATATATTATAATCATTCCATTTTGCTCTAAAGTACCCCCTCCTGGCCACCTTATTTCTTGAATTGCTGTTATATCCATTTGATATTCA